>CM076576.1:786117379-786692875 GCA_034641835.2 Pinus albicaulis
CCGTAAAGTCAATTATTGATTGAAGTAATGTAAAATTAAATCCGCTGATTATAGATGTCTAAGAGGAAATTTCACATTTAGAAAGGAAAAAAAGACAAAGAGAATAAGACATTTGATTTCTTCTCTCAAAGATAGATTATCTCATTCTTTTGGGAGAAAAGGTATTCCAAAAGGGAAAAGCAAGAGGCAATCTTGTAAACTTGAATATAGAAAGATCCGTCTTAGTGAGGCGAAAATACTATTTTGTACACAAATTTAACATTGCATAGTTCCAAAATACTATTATCTTGTGTAAAAACATTAACGTTTTAAAATAGAGATAGAAGTCTTCAAGAGGGTTTTTGGAGTGTAAATTTAAGTTCAATGTGTAATTAGAATGAGTTTGATTGCATTTTTACAATTTGGCTAGAGTTTAATTTTCACTACTTAACAAGGGAGTTATCTACTCATGCAACAGAATAGCTTGATGGCAGTTTTTTTGCCGGAATTCGGGCAACTAAAATTCAAGAAAACATGTAGTTAGAGTGTTTGGAATCAATTTTTGATAGTGGAAATGGATTCAACACTATCAAAAACTTTTAGGACACTCATAATACTAAAGTTTAACAACTGTAAACATAATTCTGATAAAATCTTTGCTGAATTTTTTCAAAATCTTTGCCAAATTCTAAACTAAAACGTTGCCTGGAAAAACTACGTCCTACTTATTAACACATTTTAAGAAGCACGTCAAACGAGAAGAAAGGAGTAAGGCTTGTTTTTTCACCAATATCCGTGAAAATATAAATTTTTGTTGAATTATAATTTCAACTGCAGCAACGCAGTGAAGGACAAACGCAAAAGGAATTTGTCTGGAGCACGCCATCCAGAAATTAAAATCTGCATTTAATTAAAGCCTGCAAGTTGTTGATTAATGGCTCTGCAACAGCGGCCAGAACATTGATGAGATTGTGGTTCCAAACCACGCAACCAGAAAACTTAAATGCAGTCCTTATCGCCTTTTAATTCCTGCAACCACCACATTCAAAGCTCAGATATTTACCCACCTGTTTTTTTACCACGTGGCATTGCATGATTCATTCGGGTTTCACTTGGCTCGTTCATGCAGTTGGAGAATCCGGACCCGAATTTTTATAGGGAGAATTTAATTTGGAATTTGCGTCACACATTGGGTCTACATCAGCATTTGATTTTGGAACGCGAAGATCATTTTTCAATAGAGTTTGATTTATGGTTGAAATCCGTAAAGTTTCATAAAGTTTTAAAAACTTTCGGTAAAAGTTATTTTTACTAAGGTTAATATATATTATAAATGCTTTTAACATTTATAATATATATATATATATATATATATGTAATGTTTTATTTTTAAATGTTATGTTCTAGAAAGTTTAAAAGGCCCGAAAGCCAAAACAAAAGAAAAGGACCGTGAATGTAATTTCTTTTTATTTACTGTGTAATTTTTTTTATTTATTAAAAAAAAACAACAGCAGTGTATAAAAAGGGTGAAAGACAGATTGTAAGTTTAAGAAGTTTTTACACACAACAGAGTGTAAAAGTTTGAAGTGCACAACAGTGCGTTTATTTTTCTTTTGAAGAGAGAACAGAGTATTTTCTGTGTGAGACAGAGAATAGTGATTTGGACACTGCGTGTGAAGCAGTTCCATCTTTTGTAATCTCCCAGCAGTGAAAAGTTATCAGACTGTAATAGATTTTTATTTTTAATGAAATAGAAAAATCTTGTGCAACCTTTGTCTACCAGCAAGCAAATTTTTGTTTGTATTTCTCTGTGTTAAAGGAGGGGAATTTCTATTCTCGTGTGTGTTTGGAATATTCAGAAATTCCAACAATTTTAACGGCATACAGCGTCTTGAGATGCACACTCACCGGATAAAACGATAGAGAGCATCTGAGTCAATGTTAAGGCTGACGGGGCAAACATAATGTGTATAGTGAACTTTTAAGGTACGGTCCCTTTCCACTGGGTCACCAATGGCCATACTTAAATCGATGAAATATTTGGGCCATTGGAGGGTCCCGATACCAAAATCTGCGTCTCTTCGCCAGCGTCCGTTCGATTCTCCGCCAATGAATCCTGAATTCCACCTGTTTCACCTTCACCTTCCCCGCCGACACTGAATTCAAGCCAATTTTTCCTCTTGGAGGCGATCATAAAAAAAAATAGCCCACAACGCCCAGAACCGTGGCAGAGGAAGCCAGTATGTAGACGATTGGCTTGGCGAGAGTCATGATGTAGAACAGAAATGCCACAGGCACCAGGCCCACGCAAACCAGACCTGGGATTTCGAGGGGAACCCTGTATGGTCTATTCAGCAACGGAAACTTCCTTCGCAGCCACAAAAACGACGCAAAATCGAGCAGCATTCCACAGCTGTACACGAAATTGGCGGCGGAAATGATGTTCTCGAAGCTCATGTAGGAGAGCGCCAGCGTCACGCAAGCGGAGAGAAGGATACCCCAACTGGGCGTATTGAAGGTCGGCGACCTCGTGGCCATGATGGAGATGGGCATTCTCTCCATCCATCATGGCCACGAGGATGCCGTCACTAGGGCCTCCGGGATGCTCCATATGATCGGGAAGACGAGGAACCCCGCTATGGCCCATAGTGGACCGGCCGCTTGCACCGCTGGCTCTTAGCCGAACGGCCCCCCTGCGACTTCAAAATATATCAGAAATATCAGCGGAATGAGCTTCAGCTTCTTCGCTTTCGATGCTGGAGGAGGTCCGATCCGTTGACCACTGCCTCCAGTCAGATCATCTTCTTGATCTCCGCCTCCGTTTGAAGACCCGCCCATTGCACTCCTGTTTTTGGAGCAGGGAATACCGAAACTCAGTTTCAGATCCAGAGCCAATCGGGACTTAATGGGATGCCAATACAGTACTTCCTCTGCAAAAATATCATCTTCAGTATTATTTTGATGGGCAAAAAGTATTGACCTTTCGTTCCAGTGAGAACGCAATGCAATACAAGTGTAAAAATATTTAGAATGAAAAATATTTTAAGTCCACAACATTGATTAATATTAAAATTAATTAGTTTATGAGATTATTTGTTTTTTGTTTTTTGGTTTTTGTAATCCAATATTTTTCTTGACCCAATTTTCTAATAAAAAATAATATTAAAACATAACTAAAAATAATATTTAAAACAACAGATTCATATTATATAAAAACATGCAAATGCAATACAAGTGCAAAATACTTGGAAGACAATAACAAAACGCAACTGAAAATAATATTTAAAACAACAGGTTTGTATTATATAGCAAAAATTATTGATGAGTAAAAAGTATTAACTTTTCCTGCTTGTCAGGATGCAATGCAATGCAATACAATACAAGTGCAAAATGATTGGAAGACAATTTTTTTTTTTTTTTTTGTAAATTTAGTAGGATCTTACTATTTTCTATTTATATTTGTAAGACACGTTTCAAAAATATAAAATCTAATTTGTGGCTTCAACCTGTCCGTAGAAAATCAGGTCTGTTGGCCATCTTAATGCATGAAAAACAAACCAAAATTGAAATTGTTTCATCCGTCTATAACCGGCATGAGCTATTTGTCCTATTACAGAAATATCTACATACTGATAAAATAAAATGAGTTCATATAAGACCCATAATTGCATAAAAAAGCATGATAAAGAAAACAACTCGCCATCAGGTGAAGAAACTGGAGTTGGGTCTTTCACTGTGGACCCTGGCATATCAACTTGCTATAGCTGCTGGTGTTGCTTCTCCACACGGCCTATCCAATCATCCAATTCGCTAATACGATCAGTTGCCTGATACTGAGTGATCTTGATATGTTGCAGCTGGTTCTGCATGTCCTGAAGCAAGTCCAGAAGGTGGAGTTCAATCTTTGTTGAGTCTTGCTGAGCTTGAACAGGAGGAAAATTTTGTATAACCTTTGCTAGAAGGCACTTAACTATCCAGTACGTATGGATAGTCTGCTGGAATAACGTGAGACAACCTCGAGTGTTGCCAGGGTCAGTTATGAAGTCCAAGATTTCAGCTTCCATTTCATTATCTTCAGAGTCAGTCTGAATGTCCCGTTCCCAACCACGGATTTCCTGGCGAACCGTGGATGAATTACCTATAACATAGTTTGCAGCAAGGGTCTCAAGAATCTCTAAATTGGATTTTCGACCTCGTTTCTTAGGAGCAGGCTCAAACTGGGCCTGCTGTTTCCTTTTGCTAACTGAGAATTGGAACGACGCTTCCCCATGGTGGATAGAAGCCTATGCAGCAACATAAACAAACAGGAGAAAATGATGAGGGAATGAGTAACATCATATAACCACCCGATGCCTACCCAATGAACATCAATAGTGTGTCTACCTGACGAGAAAGAAAAAACTAACCACAAAACCCAAGACAATATTAAATTGCAACTGAAAATAATATTTGATGAGCAAAAAGTATTGACCTTTCGTTGTAGTCAGAATGCAACGCAACTGAAAATAATATTTAGGACAACAGGTTTATAATATATATTATATAAAAACATGCAATGCAATACAAGTGCAAAATACTCGGAAGACAATTTTAAAACGCATCTGAAAATAATATTTAAAACGACAGGTTTATATTATATAAAAACCAGCTCATATCCTAAATTCAAGTTGCTCAGCCAAGTCCATAGAACTACATCACTTATACATCATTATGAAAGAACGCCTTCTCGTAAAAATATCCAGAATGCGTGAACAATATGTCAAAAAATAGATCCATGTGAAACAGTATACCAAAGACAATTGCACCTATACAAGGTCTGTCCTAAAATAATATCCTCTGCCATGTATTGTCCAGTGTTTTGACAAGCAAGCGACATTGACCTTTCAATATTATGATAGTGCACGACAATTGCAAAATACTTCCAACAGAATATAAAGAAAAAGTGGGAAAAGATTTTATGCAGTGTGTATTTTTAAATAGGAAAAGTTAATATATTTTTATTAATTGTTTGAGTTTAATGGTTAAAAGTATGGTTTTTTTTTAAAGAGGTTACAGGTTCAAAACTAGAGGGATAGACTATGTATGCCTTAATAGATTTAGTAGTCAAATAGCTGGGGGAGTGGGTGGGTTTCTTGTCCCACAAACTAACCTCTCTTAGTGTCTAGCTTGGCTATAACCTTAAAATTGGATAATAATTATTATTATTATCTTTTTTGAGTGAGATGTATAAAAGTTATCCCACAAAGAAGGGATCTCATACACTAATTTGGTGTGGCTATAACTTTAAAATTGGTTAATAATAATGATTATTATCCTTTTTGTGAGATGTATATAGATTAGAATAAGATTTAAAATTATGAATTTGAAGTGAATTTTTAGAAGAAAAATATCAATTGTTTTGTTCAATATTTAATTTGTCTTCAAAATATAATGCAAACATAAAATAATCAATAAATTGAAAATATAAGATAGTTATTATATTATATCTAAATAAACAAATTTTGTAATGCAAAATAATTGACAAATTTAAAATGTAAAATAATCACTAAGTTATATCAAAATAAAAGTAAAACGAAAATAAAATGGAAAACTAAAAACTAATAAAAAAATAACTTAAATAGTTGTACCGATTTAAAACTTGTTTTGTTGACATCCCTACAATTAATGGAATCTTTACTTGGAACAATCGAAGGGGGAATGACATCAAGTTGCATCGCAGCTTGATCGATTTCTAATTTCGGAGGAGTTGTTGAGTCTTGATGTTTTTTATGAAGCCACAATTTTACCAAGCACTGGCTCTGATCATTGGCCTATTCAACTGGAAATTGATATGAAAGACACTCCAAAAAATCGTCCGTTACGTTTTGAACTGTTTTGGCTACGAGATCCTATTTTTGTGGATAAATTGCAAGAATGGTGGACCTCTTTCCACCCACAAGGCAGAAACAGAATGCATACTTTTCAACTACGGTTGCAGCAATCAAAAAAAGAAATAAAAAACTGGAATAAAACTCAATTTGGTAATATCCAAGCTACTATTCTTGATATACAAAATCGCATGAAACAGATTCAGCAGAAAATGATTTCTCATGGTTGCACACATGCTCTCATTGAACAGGAAGGTAGAATTCTTAGTGAATTAGAGGAAAGATGAAAACAAGAAGAAATACTATGGAAACAGAAATCAAGGGTGAAATGGTTAAAAGAAAGGGAGAAAAATACTAGTTTTTTCCACACATCATTAATACAACGCAGACATCACAATCGGATCTTCTCCCTGAAGGATGACACTGGGAATAAAATTTATCAGCATAATGAAATGGAAAACCTGTTAGTTAAGCATTTTCATGATATGGTTACTGAGTCGAATCATAATAGAGATGTGGAAATACAACAAATTACAACTCACATTACTCATAAGGTCATTCGGGAACAAAACCTGGCTTTATTACGGGAGATCACATTAGTGGAAGTTGAAGAGGCCGTTAAAAAATTGCCAAAACATAAACCACCTGGCCCTGATGGTTTTACTGTTGAATTCTATCAAGCTACCTGGCCTTTTATGGGACACGATATTTTGGCACTAGTGGAAGAATCAAGGCGTACCAGGCAGGTCTTCCCAGCTCTGAACTCTATGCTTATTACTTTAATTCCAAAGAAATCCAAAGAGGATACCCCTGCAAGATTTCGGCCGATAGCCTTGGGTAATGTCATCTACAAAATTCTTTCCATAATCATGGTAAATAGGTTGAAACCTTTACAGCATGATATCATTTCACTAGAGCAAACTGGCTTTGTTCGAGGCAGACAAATCTTAGACGGGATCATAACAGCGCAGGAAGCAATGCATTCTCTCAAAGAGGAAAAACTCAAAGGTATGTTAATCAAACTTGATCTTTCCAAGGCATATGATCGATTAAGTTGGTCTTATTTGCAAGCCATATTGGCAGCTTTTGGATTCGAACCACGATGGATACAGTGGATTTTCTCTTGCATATCCTCGCCTAATTATTCTATTTTACTCAATGGGGCTCCTTGTACTCCTTTCAATGCATCGCAAGGGCTGCGTCAAGGTGATCCAATCTCACATTTTCTGTTTATCATTGCTGCCGAAGGCCTTGGCCATTTAATTAAGGCTCAGATCAGAGAAAATACCTTGAAAGGGTTGAATTTATGGGGAAGAGATCTTCATCTCTCACATCAACAATTTGTTGATGACATCTTGCTCTTCTATCAGGTGTCATAATCGGAAGCGAAAGCCATTCTCCGAATCCTTCAAACTTTCATGAATGCTTTTGGAACTTTAATTAATAATGATAAGTCCAATGTCTATTTCTTTAACACTCCTGTAGCAACGGAGCAGTTTTTATTACGGACCCTTGGTTTCCAACTTGGATCCCTACCTATGAAATATTTGGGATTTACTTTGAATCAATCCTCACTACGGACTGCAGGGTGGTCGGATTTAATCTCCAAACTTCACTCTCAGCTGCATAACTGGACTTTACGAGCACTCAATGCGCCGAGTAGACTTATATTATTAAAATCGGTTCTTCAATCAATTCCTATATATCAATTATTAGGCAAAGCGGCTCCAAAGACTGTTTTCCATAAACTGACTACAATATTTCGGAAGTTCCTCTGGCAAGGGGCGCAAGATATGAGGAAATGGGCACTTTTATCTTGGGAGAAGCTTATTAAACCTAAAAAATCGGGAGGATTAGGGCTACGTGATCCCTATATACTTAACCAAGTAATGGGAGCCAAGTTATGGTGGCGATGACTCCAAGGGGGTTCAGATCTCTGGAAAGCCATATGGGAAAAGAAATATGCTATGCCTAATACCATTGTGGGGAAGTTGAAGATAGACACTATTCCTAAAGGATTTGATATTTGGAACCTAGCAGCATTCAATAGAGATCTAATAAGACAGCATAGTTTTTGGGAAGTTCGTGTCGGCAGCTCGGTGATGTTTTGGGAGGATTCGTGGCAACAGCGAGAGAAAATCTTCACTCGCCTCGATCTTGGGGAAATTTTCTTATTTACAAACACTCAAGCCCAGCGCTTAATCAACAAGTACTGGAATACTGAAGAAGGAAGCCAATGGCAACTATGGAAACATAAAGAGCACTAGCTCAATGCCCCACACACTATTAAATGGATAAACTTTGAAAAAGAAATGAAAACAAGGCTAGTGCTGAAAGCGACAGGGGATGAAATTTTACGGTGGGGTTATCGATCGAAAGGGATGTTCATAATTGACGAAGCCTACCATATGAAATCAAACAACCATCAAGCACTGATTGGTCCAATTTGGAATAAAATCTGGAATGTCAAATTCTGGTCAAAAGTCGAATATTTCATATGGTTATTGACTCATAAAAAAACTTTAACATGGGATCATATTCAACATCGCGAAATTCAAGGCCCCTCTTGGTGTGTTATGTGCAAAAGGGAGGAGGAGACTATTGAACACCTATTCAATACTTGTCCATTGGCTGATCAACTATGGCATATTAATGCAACAGTCTTTGAACAGACAGACGGGGACAACACCAGCATTAATACCACTATCTGCAATTGGAGGCGCGGAGGGTACAAGAGCGAGGTGGTTAATCATGCTTGGTGACTCTCCATTGGTTTCCTTCTCTGGGGAGTTTGGAAAGAGTGAAATCATCGTATTTTTCGTGGAGCAGAAAAACCATTCTTCCTGATATGGAATATCATCATTGAAAATATACGTGAGACCATTTTGGTGGAACGCTGGTTGGAAGAGGATTGGAAAGGAGGGGTTACAGAGGTGAGGATATTAGCTAAATTGAATCTAAATCCACAAATGCTATCCTCCTCATTATGGAAATTCAAACCGAATATGGAGAATATTACGAAAACTTTTCAGCCACCACCATCAGGATTTCTGAAGCTCAATTTTGATGGTGCTTCTAAAGGAAATCCAGGTCAAGCAGGGATATGAGGTCTATTTCGAAATCACCAAGCATCTGTTGTTAGAATTTTCTCTTTCCCTATCGGATTTGCAACCAATAATGAAGCGGAATTAATGGCCATCAAACAGGGTCTCATTATTGCTATAAGGGAGAATTATCAAAGACTAATAGTTGAAGGGGACTCTGCAATGACAATTGGCATCCTTCAACAACTCCAACAAGGCAATAACTGGGAAAAGATCAGTAAGAGTTGGCGAACAGCTCGACTAATAGAGGAAATTGGTAATTTACTACGGAGAATAGGATATGTTGTTCCAACCCATGTCCTCAGAACAGGTAACCAAGCAGCTGATTACTTAGCTAATTGGGCTTGTAAAAATGAAGATCAGAGGCTGGATGTTAGTCACCTTCATCAGGTTTGGAATGTGGAACTTTATCCTCTTCAGATTATTCTGGCTAATGATACCCTCGATCAGGGTGCTCATTAGATATAGCAGTCAGAAGTTGTTATGGGCAAGTGGCATGCTCCACTCCTGCGAATTAATGCCTCGTCAGTACGAGCCGCCCAGTGTCCCCTCATGGCATCAAGCGATGATTAATAGAAATTTAGCAGGGTGGGTGCGCTAGCCTGGTTGCGTAGCTTTGAATGATGGAAAAAAAAAGTGCATTAATTTGTTTAAGCCGGGTATCAGGCATCTTAGCGGGATCAAATATTTGTTTGCAGGACACGCCTAGAAGCGCCGCGCACCGGAGGTATTCGCCGGCATCAGAACCAGGCTCTTTGTTTTTCTGGGGTATCTACATTTTCTGTCTCATACCATGCATACTACAAACCAGGCGATGTCAGGGGATCCTTGCTTATCATGTCCCGTTTGGTTTATTATAGTTCAACCTAATTTGGTTGACCCTTGTTTCCATGATCCCTGCTCTATGCAGTTCAAACCCTACACTTTCTCTGTTAGTAAGTGGTTTACCAGTTTCACACTTACCATCGATGGACTGAGTGACTTTTATCAGATTTGTCTTCAGGGATATTGTCCTAAGCCCAGCTTATTGTCTCTGAATTTCTGTTTTAAAGGCGGTATCAATGTTATGGTTTTTCGTTTCCTTGTTTCTCTTAACGCTAACCGTAGGCTGGGATGTGCTTCAATTACTATATTTATGGGTTCTCGTATCTGCTTTTATCATGCTCTGTGTTATCTTCATACCTTTCCAAACCTACTCTATCATGAAGTACTTGTTGCATATTGCTCGTGTCTTCCCTGGGTTCATATGCCCTATCCTGCAGTAATTGCTGGCTGTTTCTCGGAGCTTTTCTAGGTTTGAATGCTCTGTTATGAAGTAATTGTCGTTGGTCGCTCGGCTTTTTACTGGTTTCAAATGCTCTGTGATGGCTTATTTGGTGGTAATTGCTTCCTAGTTCACTAGGTTCTATATCTTATCTGGGTTCTACAGATTCTCAATAATCTCATCCTTCATACGCATGCTGAAGCGCTTCCAAATCATGTTCGGGGCATCAACATACATCGCTTAACTGCTGTTTTCTTTTTGTATTTGCTTTTTCTTCTTCTAGAGTACAGGCTACTCAGTCATTTCATTATGTCGAAGAGGTAAACTCGAAGTTCGGTCTGTCCTACTGCCAAAGGGAAACAGAAGGTGGAACAACCACTAGAAAGTAACAGGAAACGAGGTAGAAAGACTAAGGAGGAAGTGTTATTGAATCTCTCTTCCATTTACTCACTTGGAAACTCCTCACAGGCCAGACAGATAATACATGGTTGGGAAAGAGAAATTCAACAGTCTGAGGAAGATAATGTTGCAGAGGCAGAGATACTGGACTTTGTGACTGATCCTGGAAGTACTAGGGGTCGACTGTCACTTTTTAATCAGACCGTTCATACATATTGGATTGTTAAATGTTTGTTAGCAAAGGCAATGCAAAGTTTCCCTCCTAACACCAACAAGCAAGAACCGAAGCTTATGGACCTTTTGCAAGATATTGATAATCAACTGCAACACTTTAAGGTTGCCTAGTACCAAGATGCTGACCGTATAGCTCGTATGGATGATCGTCTTGGCCAACTAGAGAAACAGATTCAAGTACTCCAACAAGTTGACATGCCCGGATCCACTGTAAAGGATCCTGCCCCTATTGATTCCTCCAATGATTAGCAGGTTCTTCTTTTGTGCATGTTTTTTGGTTTTACATATCGGACTCTAAGTCCAAATAGTTATTTTGATAATAGACTTAATAGGCAGATATCGTATGAAACAAGGAGCAAAATGAGACTTTTCCAATTTTGGTATGCTTTTAACACGTTAAGGTGGCCAACAGACCTGGTTTCCTACGGGCAGGTTGAGGCCACAAAATTTTTATCTCTGTAACCTGCTTTTATATATGAATAGAAAATAGCCAGGCACTACTAAATTTACAAAAAAAAAATTAAAAAAATTTTTAAAAAAAATTGTAATATGTTATTTTATTGTTTAATGAAAAATATATATTTTAAATGTTAAAAATATATTATTGATATAATGAATATTTGTATTTAAAAATTGTATTGATTTAAAAAATTACAAAATTAATGTGTATATATTTATAAATTACAAAACACACACACACACACACACACACATATATATAGTCATGAATTTAATATTTTTCTTAAAATTATGTAATGTTATTCTCATACTTATAATCAAGTAGTGGGAGATTAGAAAGACCAATTGAAACTAAAAGTGTTAGTTTTATGAGAAAAAGTGGAGGCATCACTTATGTCTCATGAGAAAAGGAGGAGGCATCACTTATGTCTCGATCTATATGTCTATTGTTAATTATTTTATTATATTAAGATAAGGTATTTCAAAATACACTTTTGAATAAGTAGTATTATCTCTTTTTTATTATTATTATACAAAAATGTCTAATTATTTTATTTAGATTTTGTCATTTCCCCTATAATACTAACATCTATGTAAGAACAGGAATCATGTAAATGTCACAAAATGTGACAACTCCTACACCAGAACATTGTATTCCCATAAATCCAATATTTGAGTGCTAAGATCCTTATTTAGATCAATATTAAGATAAATACAAGCATATGTGCATCATCTTATTATAACTATCTAGAAATATGTTTTCATGTAAGTGCCTAAAATATTTTGGATATCCTCCATCATTGTAATATAAAATTGTAAAAAAATAAATATGAAAAATAAAACCAGACCGAAATCTATATTACTGACATAAAATTTGATATTAGGAAATTATGGAAATTAAAGAGTTATAAAAAAAACTTATCTTTTTCAATAAAACCAATAACCTTCCTTAAACATTTGTTCATAATCAAAATATCCAAAAAATCTCTAAAAATATGTTTTCATGTAAGTGCCTAAAATATTTTGGATATCCTCCATAATTGTGATATAAAATTGTAAAAAATAAATATGAAAGATAAAACTACACTAAAATCTATATCACTGATATAAAATTTGATACTAGGAAATTATGGAAATTAAAAAGTTATAAAAAAACTTACTCTTCAATTAAAAAAAAACTTTCCTTAAACATTTATTCATAATTAAAAAAAAAAAAAACTATATATTTTTTGAAATATTCTTGATAAATATTATTAATATAAATTCACTAAAATACACTAATAACCCTTAAATCTATAATAACCATACTTCAGTGACATCAAATTCCATCCATAAATCATTTTGCACTTTATCCGCCAATCTTTACTTGAAAACAGAGAAAAATCAAAATAATTATAATAAAATATTTTTATTTTTAATCACAATAAGGATGAGTAGTACTTTAGAGAGTAAACAAAGTGTATAATAACTGTCTTACAACAAAAAAAAGCATGAAGGTTAACTTTTGTGCAAAAGACAACAACGGAATCTGTAGCTATAATGTACACCATCCGCTATGTAGAATTCACATCCATCTCAAGACAATTGAGCGAAGAAATGATATTTTATAAACACCGCGAATACATTTTAAATAATATTTCAGTAAAACCAATTTATTTAAAATATCGACGATTCGGACTTTTAATAAATATATATAATTATAGAGAATAAAATAACTATATTCTTATTATGAAACGGAGCATATTTTTCGTATAAATAAATAAATACAGAGAGCGATGGTGACAACGTTCTAGACTTGGCTTCGGGAAACAATGGAATTATTTTCAGGCATCTAATGTATACCAATCTTGGGTAGGAATGGTGGCGGTAAGTTCCAGCCACAACATTGTTAAAAATGGAATTGCGTCAATATTTAAGAAATTATCGTGGGATGTGTATAAAATTAGTAAATATGTGGGGTTATTTTACCCAGTGTGGTGGATTATAATATATTATATTAATAATTGTGGTTGATTATATATAATTGTTAATAATTATATATAATATAATTATATTTTTTACTATTATTTTAAGGTTAATAATTAATATATATTTATTAATATTAAGAAGGAGCTATATAACATGGAAGCTAAGAGGTATTTTAAAATTGCTTCTTATTCAAGTCAAAATCTCCATTTCCACCTCAAGCTAGACTAACATAAGGATGCCTATTTTTGCCTAGACCATTGAAAGGTAAAAGAGGAGATCATATTGAAAAATAAAGTTAATATTAAAAATATTAATAAAGTTAATATTAAAAATATTATTACTTCCACATTTAAGGATAAGTTGTGGCACAATTTGGAGTTAGAAGTAAAAAGGAAGCTAAGATATTATAAGGAGGTTAGCAATCCCAACTTTGAAAATCAGAATTATCTTTCTATCTTAACCAATGGTAAGAAGAAAATGAACATTTCCAAGATAAAAACTAATTCTCATGAGCTTTAGAGTGAAATAGACAATCTATTCCCAAAACACCCTAGGACGAAACAATTTGTCACCTTTGAGACACTAAGAGGGTTGAAGATGAAAAACACTTTCTCACATATATTCTAATTTCCAAAATATTTTTGTGACAATCAACCCTCTTGACTTGCTAAATCAACAAAATTAAGGTGAAAAACACTTTCTTACATATGTTCTAATTTCCAAAATATTTGTAGGACAATCAACCCTTTTGACTTGCTAAATCAACAAAATTAAGGTGAAAATCACTTTCTCACATGTGTTCTAATTTCTAAAATATTTACTGGAAAATCAACCCTCTTAAGTTGTTAAGTCAACAAAATTAAAGTAATCTAAGAGAGTTCCTCTCATATCTTTTCAATCATAAAAATAAAATGTTAAAGAATCTTAATTAATCTCTTACTTTCTTGATGTTTAATAAACCATATTAATCTTAGTAGATATTAATAGTCTTTCTACTCATCATTTCATATATATATATATATATAATTATAATTATAATTATAATGGTAAACTAAAATATATTATAATTATATATATTTTGGAATAGTAATATATATTTATTATTTATATTGTTAATATATTAATAACTATATATATGTTTAATTAATTATTTTACATATATTAAATTAATTTTGGTTGTTGTAAGTTCCAGCGACAACATTTTTAAAAATGAAGTGAGATGATATTTAAGAATTTATTATTATTATTATTATTATTATTATTTTACAATAAGTTAAATTTATTGAAAATATAACTTTTTAAAAGTATAAAATAAAAAATTGAAATATAATATAATTATAGTTTTGAAAAATATATATATATATATATATATATATAATAATAATTTATATTTATTATGTATATTATTAATAACTATATATAAATAAATAATGTATATATATAATGTTGTATATCGATTTTGGTAGGAATAGTAGTCGTAAGTTAATGTTAAAATTGGAAGTACAATGATATTTAAGAAATATGTTTTATTATTATTTACAATAAGCGAAATAGATATGGATATTTGTTGAGGATTTAATTTTTAAAAATATCAAATTAATCCAAATATAAAACAAACAACATATATAAAATAATCATTATATAGCATCCTCACCCTAGCATTGGAAAATAGCCACTTAAAGCATATTCCATGAATGTAATAGACATTGAAACACTAACCAAACTACACCCTAGAAAAACTCTAGCCAATTTGTGCTTATGTTTAAAGCATTCACAAAGTCCACGAAGTCCGAGGATAGAATGCAATGAAGGGTTACCCAAAATGTTGTTTGAAGTAAATGAGACATCATGATGGCCATTCCCATGAATCCATGTAAGTTAGGATGGTAGTACTAACTAAATTTTAGACTAAGAAGTCCCAACCTAACTAAATTTTAGACTAGAGAACTAAGAAGTTGAGATGAAGGTGTAAGACATTGAAAACAATATCTTAATAACTAATTTTTATGTATGACTTATTTCCACCTAATCTTATTTCCTAAAATTATTCTCTATAAAATTTGGCCTTCTTTCCTAAAATTATTCTCTATAAAATTTGGTCTTCATTGCTAGATTTATATAGGTTGAATTTTTTATCATGAGTTCTCCATTACATTTCGGGGCACAAATTGTGTTTTAGTTGATTAAATGAAATCATTGGTTTGATATTTTCCTCCCTGTCATAAAAATTTTCTAAGAGTCTGAGAGATGCTATGTGGAACTCCTTTGTAGGGCTAAAAGTGCTGAAAACTAAAAAACACTAGAATTTGTTGAGATTCAACAAGATGATGAGCTTAGTGAAAAGAGTCGTCTTTACTATGTGGGCCCGCAGGCTATTTTTGGCGAAAAATCTATTTTTAGACATGTCGATCATATTCTATGAGTTGCAGGATGCTATTTGTGGATGGTTGGTCAAGTTGGAAAAATAGATGGACTTCTATTTTTAGACATATTGGGCGGAATCTATTTTTAGATTGCCAGTCTAAAAATAGATATGTTGAATATTATTAGCTCTTAATAATATTTGGACTCTAAACATTATCTTATTCTCTTGGACTTATGATTAAGTGCAGATGTAACGATGGTAATGAAGGGAGTATGCTATTCTGAGAGTTTCATTTGCAGATAATACATGGAAGGGACTGATTAGAACTCATGTGACAGAGTTTGGTGGAGTTGGAGAAGTAGTTGGTGGAGTTGTATTTAGTTTAACTCAGTTAGACTCAGTTGAGCTAGTTGTGTCTAGTCTAACTAATTGATACACTAGTGAGAGTGGAGTGAATTAATTAGTTAATTAATTCACAAATAATAACTCATTAATCAACTGAACAATACAGCAGTTAACTACAGTGCATGGCATTTTCAGTAGAGACCAGTGGAGAGATAGGTGAAAAGTGTGACTATCGATTTGTGACTATCGTTGATGCATGATTGCATCCGATACTAGGTGGGTGCCAATAAGTTGTCTGATCACAATCTTGGTGGATTGAGGTTCATTTAGAGCCTGTTGACATGGACTTTTGATGAGAAGCGGTCATGATGAAAATTGGTGCATGGATTTTCAAGATCGAGCTTGATTAGTGTGTAGCGATTGTATTGTAATAAGAGCTTGATATGATCAACTTTGTATGAGGATTGTTACATGATATATATGACATATATTATATAAAGATAGTAGGGTTTTTTAGTTTCAGGCTTTCCCGTTAAACAACTGTGTTAATGTGTGTGAATTTTTATTGTTTTATGTGTGCATTGCAATTGATTTAATTTCCGCATGTGATGATCAATAGTGGAATAGATTCTGTATTGTGCATGAAGTTAAAATAGTGTGTGATTAGGAGAATCTTGGATATATAACACATAAGTTATATAATTTCTACATGGTATCGGAGCAATATTGATCAGAGCAGATTGCAATTATTGAAGCGGTTGAGTTTTGTGTTGGTGGAATTCGAATTTGCTGCAGTGTTTTCTTGGTGTCGAAGTTGAGCATTCATTGAAATGTCTTTCAACGGATTGCAATTGGAGTATGCACTTGATGGCAGCTCGAATTATATTGCATGGAAGGACAGGATGGAGGCAGTGCTGGATGATAATGGGTTGAAGGAGTTCATAGATGTTGAAATTCCAAAACCTGCTTCTAGCGATGCAACCGCACTTGACGCATGGCAAAAGAAGACAACAAAATGTCAAAGGATTCTGTTGGAAGGTGTGAAGGATCACATAGTGTCCAACCTTCACGGTAAAGCTTCTCCATTCTTGACATGGAAAGCTTTGAGAGACTTGTTCCAAAGCAAAAGCAACCAGAGGAAGTTGGCACTTAAAGACAAGCTCAGAAAAATAAAAATGGAGAAAGGCGACACTATACCCAAGTACCTCACGAAGTTCGTCCACTACAAGGATGAGTTGGGAAGTGTGGGGTTACTGTAGATGAAGAGGACTTGGTGAGCTTGGCTCTCCTTGGGCTTCCGAAGAGTTGGCATAACTACGAGGACTTTGTCAATGGTCAGGAGAAACTGCCAGGATGGGAGCGATTTTGGTCGAATCTTGTGTAGGAGGAGATAAGGCAGGGTACCAGGGATGGATCTTCATCGAAGAATGAAGATGAAGAAAATTGTGCTTTAGCTGCCAAAGCAAGGAAAGGGAAGGGGAAGAAAAATCCTTCTCAATCCGATGCGAAAGGCAAGAAGCAGGACTTGTCCAAGGTGAAGTGCGTTCACTGTAACCAAAACGGACATTACGCCACTAATTGTCCACAGAATAAGAAAAATAAGAAGGCTGTTGGATCTGCAGCTGGAGAGGCCTAAGCCTCACAGTTTGAGCTAGATTTTTCGCTGATCGCATGCTTGGTTTCAAGTGTGATGGGATCAATGTGGTTTCTTGATAGTGGTGCGTCTTTCCATATGACCAGAGACAACGATTTGTTTAGTGATCTGGATGAGAAGGATCTTGGAGTGCACATCGAGATGAGCGATGATGGTAGATACAGTGTGACTGGTATCAGGACCATTTCCTTTGAGAGGGAGTTTAGTGACAACACCATGATAGGATGTCATGCATGTTCCGGGATTGAAGAAGAAGTGTCGATCCTGGTGACGATGTTGGAAGACAAGGGTTATGATGTTGTTTTTTTTGAGAAGGCTTTCTAGTAGAAAAACAAGCTGGTGGTACCTTCCAGAAGGTAGGGGTTCGAGTTAGAACCTTTATCAATTCTAGGTAGATAGGCATGACAATGACGGTATAGCGAAGGAGTGGTGAGCCGGGATGAGGGCGAATTGTGGCACAGGAGATTGGGCCATCTTCACCATGGCGCTTTGAAAATTTTGCAGCAGATTTCTACCGGGCTTCCCAAGGGTACACTTGCGCAGTCAGATCAATGCAGGGGATGTACTTTGGGAAAATTTGTGAAGACCACTTTTCATGAGAAGGATAGTCGTGCCACGACAATCCTTGAGAGAATTCTGATCCTTGAGAGAATTCACACAGATGTGTGTGGAACTTTCTCAGTAGCTTCGACAATAAAGCATAGGTATTATGTGATATTTGTTGATTA
Source organism: Pinus albicaulis (assembly GCA_034641835.2). Classification (NCBI taxonomy): domain Eukaryota; kingdom Viridiplantae; phylum Streptophyta; class Pinopsida; order Pinales; family Pinaceae; genus Pinus; species Pinus albicaulis. The sequence continues at coordinate 786,135,746 of CM076576.1, forward strand.
CTTTTCTCGTAAGTGCTGGATCTTCTTCATGCAGAAGAAGAGCGAGACATACTCAGTGAGTTCAAGGTGCTGGTTGAGAAAGAGTCGAGGAAGTAGGTGAAAGCTCTAAGGAGTGATAATGGTGGTGAATACATCTCTGGCGAATTCAAAGACTTTTGCAACGCAGAAGGAATTCGAAGAGAACTCATAGCGCCTCATAACCCACAACAGAATGGGGTCATGGAGAGAAAGAACAGAACGATCATGGGTGCTTCACGGGCGATGTTGCATGATCAGGGCCTTCCCATACACTTGTGGGCTGAAGCATGCAACACTGCGGTTTATGTGCAAAACCGTTGTCCTCATAGAGCACTTGGCATGAGTACACCCGAAGAGGCGTTTTCTGGTAAGAAGCCTGATATTTCTCATTTGAATATTTTTTGCTCACATGTTTACATTCATGTGACGAAGGATGCCAAGAAGAATCTGGAGCTGACCGCAGAGATTGGGATATTTGTGGGGTACACAGAAACACCCCACAATTATCGTGTGTATTTGCCAGATAGTCGGATGACTGTCATGCGACAGGATATCAAATTTCATGAGGAAAAAGCCATGAAGTCGTCGCTTGAGAGGGAGCTACACTTGCATGCAGACGAGGAGCTACTTGTTCCTAAAGACGAGCCTCTGGATGTGGATCAGCCACAAGAGGAGGTTCATGGAATGGAAGAAACCACTCATGTAGCGCCAAACATCAGAGGGCAGAAGTGCACTACAGAAGCTGAGCGACTGAATCTTGATGCAACGCAGAATGTAGGAGCACCTACATCACAGCGCAGACAGAGATAGTCACCTGAACGATTTACTGGATACATGGCTCTGATGAGCAAGTGTATCGTGACAGAACCATCTTCTTTCGAGGAAGCTGTGGAGGATCCCGCATGGGTAGATGCCATTGTGGAAGAGTATGATTCGATTGTCAAAAATAGTGCATGGGAGATTGTCCCAAGGCTGGAAGGGAAATCAGTGGTAGGTTCAAGATGGATCTACAAAGTGAAGCAAGCTGCTAATGGGAGCATCGAGAAGTACAAGGCAAGATTTGTTGCCCGGGGCTTCTCACAGATCGAGGGGATTGACTATGAAGAAACCTTTGCACCTGTCACAAGGTATTCTTCCATACGGACCATCTGTTGTGTAACCAGCTCCAAAAATAGAAGAAAAGAGATATCAATGCCTTAGAACTAATCCACTTCGAGGGGGCAACCTCCAATACATTACATAAATGAACAATTCTTGGATGATACAATTTACAAAACCTCCTTTCTATATATAGGAGTCCATGGGGCCATAATGTAATCCTAGTGGGCCACGATGTAATCCTAGCCGACCTAACAATAATAATTTAAGGGCACAATAATAACAAAATGGGGGTTACCAGGGTACAATAATAACAATAAGGGGGTTACACTAACAATAATAAGGGACTATACTAGTGATATAGGGACCTAACACACTATCCCTTGCTCTCTCAGCGCGGATGGGTTGGCACATTCATGGATGGATATGAAGAGCTGGCTGTTCCCTCAGCGGAGTCTATTAGGACTATCCGAGCTCTGAAGCGACATGAAGGATTAGGTATCTTCAACGACGATGTGTCTAAGGGAGCTCAAAAGAGCGTTGTATGGGCTGAAACAAGCACCTTGTGCTTGGTACACACAAATAGACAGTTATTTCATCGGACTTGGTTTCGCCGAGAGTGAAGCGGATCCGAACCTATACCAGATTGTGGTGGACGGTAAGTTGTTGATCATTGTACTTTATGTAGATGATTCGATACTAACGGGTGGTGAACTGTTGATACACTCATGCAAGGCAGATCTTGCAAAGGAGTTTGAGATGAAGGACTTGGGCCTCCTTCATTATTTCCTGGGATTGGAAATTTGGTAGCGGAAGGGTGGACTGTTTGTGTCTCAAGGAAAGTATGCCAGGGAGATACTGGAGAAGTTCAACATGCAAGGCTGCAAGCCTATCAACACTCCTCTTCCTAGTGGTTGGAGGAAAGAGGATGCTACATCGGCAGAGGTAGTGGATGCCACTATTTATCGACAGTTGGTTGGTTCGCTCATGTATCTAGTCAATACACGACCAGACATATGCTTCTCATGGATCAACCTTGTTTCCACAAGCTATGGTTAAGCCTACCAAGCTCTTTTGGAAGGCGAGAAGCATGTCCTAAGGTATCTCGAGGTCACATCGGGATATAGTTGTGGTACAGTGTCGGATGGTGGTGCTACAGTTACGGACAGGTGGAAGCGAGAACTTGATAAGACCAGAAAGAGCTTTTATCCAGAGGGATAGTAAATATGGTCTGTATTTCTTGAGTACATGAAACAGAGATATCCATCTTTTCAGTTAATGGAAGGTCGAGTACATGGCGGCAAGTTTGTTGCATCTGAAGTATATGGATGAGGAACATCCTGGTCGGGTTGTTAGGTTCACACTTAGATCCTACTGTGATATATTGTGATAATCAGAGTTGCATCAAACTCTTGGTTAATCCAGTATTTCATGATAGATCTAAACACATTGACATCCGGTATCATCATATCAGAGATTGTGTACAGCGGAAGATCATGTTACTTTCATACATTCCCACGGAGGATCAGGATGCTGATATCTTGACGAAGGCGCTCACCAGGAGCAAATTCGAATACCATAAGAGACGAGGATCGGGGTGGCGGATAATCCATATCTTGTTGAGAGGGAGTGTTGAGATTCAACAAGATGATGAGCTTAGTGAAAAGAGTCGCCTTCACTAAGTGGGCCCGCAGGCTATTTTTGGCGCAAAGTCTATTTTTAGACTATGTCTATTTTTAGACATGTCGATCATATTCTATGAGTTTCAGGATGCTATTTGTGGATGGTTGGTCAAGTTGGAAAAATAGATGGACTTCTATTTTTAGACATATTGGGCGGAATCTATTTTTATATTGCCAATCTAAAAATAGATATGTCGAATATTATTAGCTCTTAATAATATTTGGACTCTAAACATTATCTTATTCTCTTGGAGCACTTCAGTTAAGTGCACAGATGTGGCACAACAACTGACAGAAGGAATTACACTATTCCTGAGGGTTTACTGGAGCTAATGCATGGAGGACTTCAGTTAGAACTCATGTGACAGAGTTTGGTGGAGTTGGAGAAGTAGTTGGTGGAGTTGTATTCAGTTTAACTCAGTTAGACACAGTTGAGCTAGTTGTATCTAGTCTAACTGATTGATACACTAGTGAGAGTGATGTGAATTAATTATTAATTAATTCACTAAATAATAACTCATTAATCAACTGAAGAATACATCAGTTAACTACAGTGCATGGACAGTTTCAGTGGAGACCAGTGGAGAGGTAGGTGAAAGAGCAAGTGTGACTATCAGTTGTGACTATAGTGATGCATTGATTGCATCCAACACTTAGTGGAGATGCCAATGAGGATTGCACAGTGCAAGCTTGGTGGATTTGAGTTCATTCAGAGCCATTCTTCAACAGGGATTTCCCAGTAGAGGCAGGCTAGCAGGTGGCAGAGATCGGTGCATGGATTTGCAAGATCGGGCCTAATTAGTGTGTAGATATTGTATTGTACTGAGAGCTTGATATGATCAGCTTTGTATGAGGATTGTTACATGATCTCTATGACATATATTATATACATATAGTTGGGGTTTTTAGCTTCAGGCTTTCCCGTTAAACAATTGTGTTAATGTGTGTGAATTTATATTGTTTCATGTGTGCATTGCAATTGATTTAATTTCCGCATGTGATGATCAATAGTGGAACAGATTTTGTATTGTGCATGAAGTTAAAATAGTGTGTGATTAGGATAATCTTGGATATATAACACATAAGTTATATAATTTCTACAAAATTGTTGATAAAACCGCCTTAAGGAGAACAAGGTGTCTTGCATGGTTAAACCAATGGGTGCTCCTTGATTAAATGTTTCCTTTGTCTTATGTAGTACATGTTTCCACTAAGGGGATGAAGAGGAAATCAAGCATATAAGCATCCCTAGATAAGTAGATGACTTCCAATATCATTTAAATGAGAAAGAGAGCCTTCTTGCAATTTGAATAAGATTAATCGTTTTGATGTTCAAGGAATAAATTTGGATTTTTTTATCATTCATTTTGCACCCTGAGACATGAATAAATATATCAAGGACCTTTTTGAAGTGACCTACAATGATTATTGAGGAAACACCTAAAAGGATAACATTATATGCAAACTGAGAGTGGCTTAGAATTTAAAAAAAGAATACCTGAGTATGGTGGCTCTATTGTGGTGCTCCTTGTGGGATCACCCAACTAAATATGTCACCATGCCAACTAGCAATGTTTATTCGACTTCATAGCCTAGGGGACCTCCACAAGTTCACTAGCCCTTCGAGCCCAACTCTAAACCACAATTATAATATATTTTAGATCCTCGTGCCAACACCCCTCCGACATCCAACACCACAATCAACTTCTCAATGACTGCCACCTCTACACTCCTAAGTGCCCCCAAAGACACCAAAATCAATCCCCACATTTTCCCGCAAAGTTCCTCATGAAAAACCCCTCTCTCCAAAAAAATAATGCCTCTTGACTAAAACCATCCCCCCCCCTATCTTTCTCGAGAATCTTTAAATATCCGCCCCCCATAGCATTCCACCTAACTCTCTTCAATAGACTTCCCACTCACTTCCATTATGAAGGCCTACATAAATGTCTTGAACCACTCCCACCTATCCTCCTATCCTCGAATTAACTCAACGACATCAAACCTTGTTAGGTCATAAGGATACTCAAATAACTATTCTAAAATCACTATAGAATAATAAAATAAATATGATTTAATTTTGTGGATTAATAAAATCAAAATGAATTCGTGAGAATCCTAATTAATTAAATATGAATTAATCATAATAATTATTAATTATTAATTAGTTATTAGTTAGGGTTAAGGGTTAATCAATCAATTAACCATTAATCAAGCTTAATACTAGTCATAGGATACTAATATATCTGTGTGAGGTGTGGGTATGTAGATAACATGCACATACTTCGTACGTATACTAATAATACTGGAAAGAGTCAATCACATAATTAAATTACTTAGAAAGTAGGTTGATAACTTTGTCAGGTCAATTTACTAAGTAAACTAATGCAAGTGTTTTACTTTTCAATCTGGGTTTGTAGACTTGGAAGCATGACCTGGAAAATCTTATTTCCTGGGCTATCTGTCATTTAATGCGGTGTCGCATATACTTCCCACAATTATATTTAAACGACTTTAAATCTAACGATGAGCAATATATACCACACCGCATTAAATGGCGGATAGCCCAGGAAACAAGACTCCAAAGTATATGGATTTCAGGTAAAGTCAATTTTGGAAGGCAAGGCTCAAAGGTTGAATGAAATGCATATTACAAATATGTTCTAAATTTAAAGGTTAATGGAAATGCATATTACAAATATGTTCTAAGTTTTAATGCATATTACAAATATAGGTTCTAACTAAAATGTCTTTGATTCAAGATGCAGTAAGTGAAGGAAGAGGCTCCTAACTTAGGAGATCCCGGTTGTCCTTCCCCACAGTATTGTCCTCAAGAAGAGAAACTAAATAGCAGCAGTTTGTGATGTGTATAAAGCAAGAGAAGAGGCTCCTAACCTAGGAGGTCTCGGTTTTCCTTATTCACAGTTATACTCCAACAAAATTTACCATTGCATCAAATCATAAACTGGAATTCAAGAAACAATTCAAGAAATGAAAAAGGATGATTTTTAGTTGTGATTCATAACTTGATAGAAAGAGAATTTAACTTAAATCCTTGGTTGTCCTTTCATATGCAAATTATATTTTAAACCAAAATCATCAAATCATATAGAAATTATAACACATCTAAGTAATCGAATCTTGAAACAAGAAACACTAAATCAAAACTATGCTAATTTATACAAAATTTAACCAAAGCGTACTTATCTTGGTATGGGGGCCCTCCAACCTTGCCTTGTACACCTGAATAATTATTCAGTTGTAGCTAACTTATTAAAGCATCCACATTATGAACAAAAAATAGAACAATAGAAATGATTCTTCAAATTATGTCCAAAAGTCTCCAATAGCCTTGATTCCAAATTACACATATTTCCTTTGTTTAATAGGAAAATCATAAAAAAACTTTGCTATAATGGCTCTAAAAACCTTATCAATCCTAATCCATCCATACATGTTGAAATCATCAATTATGGGTCACAAAATCAGGAAAAATCCCACGAAATAATAAATCTACCCCTTTTTATTAGGGATTCCTGAATGACAAGTCAAGTTTGGCCAACGTTGATCGTGCGTGTTTTTGCTTAGTTTGATTGAACCAATAGGTATTTTTCCATCCGTGGTTCCCAATATTTCCAAATATGCACTCAGATCTCGCCCAAGTGTCCTTCACATATGACTTTAATGGAGCTATTATGAGAATTTTTAATGCAGTTTAGAATTACTCTTAAAACCCAATTTTTACAAAAACTTATAAAATATGAAAAACTTAATTTGGTTACCTGAATATGCAAAATAGGACTAAAATGAGGCATATATAGGTGAAATAGGATGGAATATTGATTCAGATCTTGGTTGAAATGGACCTCTTGCTACAACTTTGTTGATAACTTATGTTATATGTAATGAAATCAGATTCTGTTAAAGACCCATTTGAGGTAATGAATATATCTTTCCAGTGATATAAGACACTAGAAATTTGAACCCGTGGGATGAAAAATTGATTCCACAAACTCGGAGGACACACACAACGGCGCAATGTTCCAGATAGGTGTAACTTCAATTGATCATATCTCTCAAACCAGGAAACAAAATAAAATTACATAAAAACCCATTTGAGATAATAAAAGATAATTTAAAATTTGATATTTTGCACTCTATAATATGATTTGTAGATACCGTGGCACTTGCATGAGGTTTACTAAATATTACTACAGAACATTGAAACTGAAATATGTTTCAAACCCTCATGGGATCGTAATCTGAATATGGATTTATGTAGAAACAAAATAAAATAGAGAAATAAACATAAAAACAAAGATTTAGAAAAAATAAAACTTCATTTTGTTAATATCAAATGACTCGAATATGCTTACAGACAAAAGGGACATAAACTAGCTAGGGCGATGGTAGCTTATCTCTGAGAAGAGATGTGGTGGCTACATGCCTCTGAACTGTGTTACAATGAGGCTCAAGGGAATTTTTATTATTGAACAATAAGATAAAACCCTAGAAAACCAAAACCCTAACCCGAGGAGATGTAACACCAAGAGTTTATGGGCCCCACTAGGGTTAGTTGGGAAACCAACTTCTCGGGGGTCGTAACTTGGTCATATTATCTCTGTTTGGCGCATATGATACCTCCTTGGAAAGATATCTTCGAGAACTATGCCGTATAGGGCCTTAAAATGGCTCTAGAAGTTCATGACTCAAACAAAAACTGCTAAAATAGAAAATAAGAAATATGATGAAACTGACTAGTGGAATAGGCGGGTGGCCACCAATATCCACCTAGATCATTCCTCCCCCCTTAGGAAGAAATGGTCCCCATTGCATGCAGAGCCTCCATGAGGTAGAGAAATTTCTATTGAACTTGGTCCCTGGTGAACCAATTTCCCTAGTCCCTAGTGAACCACTTTCCCTAGTGAAGGAGCTGGCCTACTTTGAAGTGGACATAGCTTGTGATGGGGTCTAGAGATGCACTCCTTCTGCAAATGTAACCAAAATGTGTCACCCACCTGGAACTTGTGTGGCACTCGATGTTGATCCTGACACTACTTATACTTGGCATTGGATTTCTCCAAGATATCGTGGACCTGCTAGCGGACATCAGAGAGTACACGTGTGGATTTTGTCTATGTGGTTGCATGAGGTATGGCAACATCAAGCAGTGGCACGCCTGGGGTCAGATCAATGGAGTGCTTGACTTGACAATGTAGAGGAACCTCTGTGGGTGAGGTTAAAATGTCCTTGTATTCATCCACAACTTTTTCCATTTGTTGCTGTCGTGTAGGGGAGCCCTATTTGGAGGTTGTGGATATAATCTTCTTCTTGCCCTGTGGGAAAATTGTAAGAGAAAAAAATTTCTTGGTTTGGGAAATAATCTTATTACATTGCTTTGCAGTAATCAAAGAGGTGGCAGGAGGCGGAACTACCTCCGGTATCTTGTACAACTTATTTTCCAAAGTAATAATAACAGAATGAGGCTTAGACTCATACACAACATGTCATCTCCACAAGTATGGTTGGCCCAATAATACATCAAACACGTCAAGGGGACCAACATCACACAGTACCTCATCCGTGAAGGGCTTGATGTTGTATGGAAGGCAGCACTACTGGTTGATGCAGAGATATCTTCCTTGGTGAAGCCACCTGATGGTATACGGTTGCGGGTGTGTTGTGGTTGGTAGGTCAAGCTGCTTCATGAACTCCTCTAAAATGAGGTTCTTTTGGCTTCCGCTATCGATAAGGAATTTCAGTGGAGAACCCTTCACCCACATCTGCGAATGGAAGAGACGCTCCCCCTCCTCTGGATCTTGGTGGTGGAAACAGTGGCACTGGGATCCGCACCAATTATCAGCTTCCCTTTTTTATTTCCTTTGTCTGGTTTTGACTCAGAATTAGAACATGCATCTAATTCTGATGCCTTCAATTCGACCACTAGCGACTGTTTGGTTCGACACTCGCTTGTGTTGTGAGTGGAGCTGTTATGAAATTCACACCACTTCCCCGTGTCCTTTGGCTTTGGCTTTGCCCCTTGTTCTGTGGTTTGGGGGCGCCTTTTCCTGGCTTCGGATTCGCGGATCCAAAGTCTCACTTCTTCTACTTATTTTTTTTTTCCGATCTTGGTGGCATATTGATATGTCACACCAAGAGAGGTAATGTTGAGGAACTCCATTTCCTCCTGAATGCATCCGTGCAAACAAATATGGTACTTGAGCACCAAATGTCTCTCTAAATATTTAATACCCAACTTTTTGCGCAAGGTATGGAACAAATTCATCAACTCGTGCACATCTTGATCACTTTGTTGCCACAACGTGGTCCATTGGATTTACTTGTCCTCATAGCTCCCCACGAGGTAATATTGTTCCTTGATGTCGTCTCAAAACAAATTCCAAGTGGGTGCAGCCTAGAACAAAGAGGTTTCCCTCTTGTCCTTTTGCTCACATTATGTTTCCCACCAGTATTTGACATGGGGGTGGCTTTGAGGAGTGAAAAAATAAACTTTTCTCGGTCAGAGAAACCATGGATCAAAAAATACCCTTCCAGCAAATTCAACCATCTATCTACGACGTTTGCATCTATCTGGCCATCAAATAGAGGAATGTCGAAGTTGAATTGTACCTTGAAAGGAGTGGCACCTCCAAAGTGCCTGCTAGATGTAGATGCACCACTAGTGGGTAGTCATTGAAGGATCTCGAAAAAGTTATCCATCATCGTGTTCCTTTGTTTCTCGAGGGCCTCCTCAAGAAATATTTTGATAGGATCTCCTGCTCTCTCGTCTTTCTTTTCTTCCGCCATGGGAGGCCATCGGGGTTTGTGAGGCTGATCTTGCAAATGTTCGACCAGATCGAGCCCTAACTCCTTATACTCCGACCTTGTTGGGGATATGCAAAGAAAGATCGAGAAATATCAGACCACTCTGATAACACTGATCTGGATCTTGGTTGAAATGTACCTCTTGCTACAACTTTGCTGATAACTTATGCTATAGGTAATCAAATCAGATTACGCCAAAGACCTATTTGAGGTATTGAATAGATCTTTCCAGTGATATAAGACACTTGAAATTTGATGACCTGTGGGGTGAGAAATTGATTCCACAAACTTAGAGGATGCGCGGATGCGCAATGCTCCAGACAGGTGTAACTTCAATTGATCATATCTCTTAAACCAGTAAACGAAATCAAATTCCATAAAAAAACCCATTTGAGATAATAAAAATAATTTAAAATGAGATATTTTTCACTCCTAATATGATCTGTGGAGACCGTGGCACTTGCATGAATTTTACTGAAGATTATTGGAAAACATTGAAACTGAAATATGATTCAAGCCCTCATGGAGCCGTAACCTGAATCTGAATTTATGTAGGAATAAAATAAAATAGAGAAATAAACATAAACACAGAGATGTAGCAAAAATAAAACTTCATTTCATTAATATCAAATGACTGGAATATGCTTACAGACAAAATGGACATAAACTAGCTAGGCTGATGGTAGCTTATCTCTGAGAAGATATGTGGCACATACATTCTTCTGAACTGTGTTGCAATGAGGCTCAAGGGCCTTTTTATTATTGAACAATAAGAGAAAACCCTAACCTGAGGAGATGTAGCAGCAAGAGTTTATGGGCCCCATTGGGGTTAGTTGGGCAGCCAAATTCCCGGGGTCGTAACTTGGTAATACTATCTGCGTTTGGTGCATATGATACCTCGTTGGAAATATCCCTTAGACGACTACGCCTTTTAGGGCCTTAAAATGGCTCTGGAAGTTTAGGACCCAAACAAAAGCTGCTAAAAATAGTAAATAAGAAAACTGATGAAATTGAATATTGGAATAGGCGGGTGGCCACCAATGTCCACCTGGATCAAATATGGTGATAAATAAATGGATTTAGGATAGGAAAAAATGACCAAAATTGAGGGCAAACATCTCCCCCTTGCGGATCTTCAATCATGTCCTCATGCTTTCCTCCTCCTTTTGTATCTCTTGAGTGATGATGCCCCTGTTGTTCTTAACCCTGTAGCTTCTTCCTGTGCAGCCTAAAGGAGAAAGTCAATACCCTCATATTTCCCTTATTTTTAGATGGAAGCCTTCAATTTTTTCTTCTCATATTTGTACTGCCATGAATTTTTCTCCTTTAGCCATCTGTAGGCTTGTTTGGAGATGAGGATATTCTAAGTCTCAATTTTTTTTAATATTCTTGCTCAATTTCTTATTTTCCTTGATTATGTTGTTGTTAATTTCTTTATAAATTTTGTTCTCCTTTTTCAATTATTTCTCCATGATTTTGGAGTCCTCTAGCTCACTTGTTAGTTATGCTATTTTCTTAAGATATTTTTCATTGTGCAGCTCTTTAGATTCTTCCCCGGTCTCTTTGGCATATGAGTGAGATGAGGTAGCTCTTACCCAAGCATTATAAAAATAAGAGTCTTTCTCTATGGGCTCTTCCCGGACTTCCTTATCCATTTTTTATATAATCTCATCAATACGTTTTGATGTTGGTGGAGGCTCGGTTTCAAAAATTTCAATTTCTGGATCTTTTCCTTTTTTGCTTGGTTCCTCTTATGATTTTATCCTAGGCTTCCTAGGAATGGACAGAAAGGATTTCTCTTTTTCAATCATAATACCATATTGCTTCTTCTTCAATCTTGTCTGAGGATACAAAGGGGAATTGTTAATTTTGGGCAAATAGGTCCAAACTCCATGTTGCATTGTTCATATGATTATGGTCATATTATTTTTGGATTCCTCTTTCGGAGAGGTGCAATATTGATCTAAAGAACATATTGATTGGATGGGCATAACATATATTTTGAATTTTTTTTCCACACATGTGCAAGGTCGGCCAGATTTTTAATGTAGGCTCACATGCCTAATAGATGTGTCACACACACTCACTAATGGATATAAACTGAAGAGACTTGGAGGTCATTTTCATCATCAACTCATCACACATCTCTCATTGTGATCTGATATGTGTGTTAGCCGTTGGAGGCCTCTTCCCTTCACACATGTGGACCTAGAGGATTTGTTTTCTGTGGATCTGTTTAGGGCTTGTTGCTGCAACGTTGACCAACGTCGACCATGGTCAACCCTTGGTCATTTGACCTCAAATATCTACCAAAATTTTGATTTTTAGAGGTCATACTATTGGGTAGTAAAATCGAGGAAAACAAAGTTGTTTGATCGAAGCCTTAATCTGCAACGTTGACTTTCTGTTGCTGTCCTGCGTTGACTTTGGGTTGACCAGCGTTGACTTGTGATGACCTATATTTGAGGGTTGTGGGTGTGACACTTGGAGGATTGGATGATCGAGAAAGACTTTGTTGGCTGAAGCATCCTGTTGACTATCGTAACACATAATATCTCATATCTTTGCTGGACAAAAGGAATTGTAAATTTGATCTATATTATTGGCTTGTCTTTCGCTGATCTATTATTATGTTCTATCAACATTTTACTTTCATGTTTATGTGATTTCTATTTTTTATCGGGCCTAAGAAATATTGAAGTAAAATTGCATCAAGCATAGCACACAATGGTTATCTAAATTTAACATGGAATCTGAGTTGAGGTGAAGACAAAGTCCAAGCTAGTGTTAGAAGAAATCACTAAAGGAAGGAATCCTATTAAGGATAAATGGCCTCCTCAACCTACAAGGGTTTCAAGGCTGATGATAAATTGATTGATATGTCTGATTATCGTGCATGGAAGATGTCCTTGGATTTGGTATTTTAATATCAAGATGTCATGGACTATGTGCAGGGAAAGATTCAAGAGCCTCAATCAAATGTAGTTTCTACCACGAAGACGAAGTATAGAAAGGGGGAAATTAAATCAAATATGATTATCTGGGATTCTATTCATAAGCACTTGGTTGCTTACATTTCTGAGCTGAACACATCTAAAGAGATGTATGATAAGCTGATGAGCATGTTCAGGGTTAGCAATGCTAATCAGATCCTTTTCTTCAAGAATCAATTGAAGAATATCAAGAAGGGAAAGGATGAATCTATTCAATCCTATTTTATGAGGCTCACTGAAATCAGGAATAACCTCCTAGCTATCGGGGAAGAAATATCTGATCGAGAGATGTTTCTTATTGCACTTGGAGGTCTCCCCCATGATTGGTATGTATTCAATATCATTATTCTTAATAATAATTTGATTCCTGATTTTGATGAAATATTGACGAGATGCACTCAAGAGGAAACAAGAATGATGGAATATGCCTCTAATGGAAATGGAAGTGACCCTACTGCCTTCACCACTCATGTAAAGAAGGAGAACCATGGTGGCCTGAGAAATTAAAACCATCGTAGAGTAGGGCCCAAAGGAAGGAAGGGAAGATGTTACACTTGTAACAAGTCTGGTCACTATGCAAGAGAGTGCCCCAATATAAGGGACTCTCCTAGGGATGATGACAACAACAACTCGGGAGGTAATGGCAGGAACAATAGGTTCAAAGGAAAAAGGAAGGATCCCTCTGATCATAGTGGAAATGGGAAACCTTTCAAGAGGTCAAGAAATTCCAAGTACGATGAGTCTAATGTTGTTGATAATAAGAGAAATGAATTTATTGTTGTATCTTCCCTCTCTGTTGATCTCCACCCGACACCCTAGATGTCTAGTTGATTGATAGTTGTGTTTCAAGGCACCTCATTGGTTATAAAGAAGCCCTCTCTGATTTGGTTGAGAAGGACACTAATCTGGAAATTATACTTGGAGATAATTCCACCTATCCCGTGAAAGGAACAGGGACTCTGACCCGCCATCTATCTCAAGGTCAAGTCCTTTGATTACAATATGTGTTGTACATACCTGGTTTGAAGAAGAACCTTGTGTCCATTTCGGCAATGGAAGACAAAGGGTTCAAGGTGGAATTCGTTGATGGAAAGGTACTTATCTGGAAGAATAACTTCAAGGAAGCTCTTTATATTGGTTTTAGAGTTGATACACTCTACCAGGTTGGAGGAATTCCATTGGGGTCTATGTCATGTGATACAACTCTTCAAACAGATTTATGGCACCGGAGGTTTGCACACCTTCATTACAAAGCCCTTCCCAAAGCAAATAAGGTGGTGAGAGGGATGCTAGAAATTTAGAGATGATCATGAAGTTATTTGTCAGGGTTGTGCCGAAGGGAAGCATACAAGGGGACCATTCCCCTCTAGTGTCACAGAGAAAACCGATATCTTGTAGTTGATATATTCTGACTTATTTGGTTTGCTTCCCGTGACATCCTGGGGAGGATTTTCCTATTACATGAATTTTACTGATGACCTCTCCCAAAAGACCTGGAAATATTTATTGAAGAAGAAGGACGAAGCATTCAAATGGTTTCATACCTTCAAGGCCTTGGTGGAAAACCAATCCGAGAAGAAAATAAAAGTTTTGAGGATCAACAATGGGACCGAGTATGAGTCAAATGAGTTTAATGAATTTTGTAGAGATGCTGGCATTAAGAGGGAGACTGCAACTACATACACTCCTGAGCAAAATGGTTGTGTTGAAAGAAAGAACAGGACCATTGTAGAAGCTACCTGCACCATGTTACATGACCAAGGTCTTTTGAAGTTTCTATGGGGAGAAGTTGTGAACACCGCTGTGTATGTTCAAAATAGATGCCCGCATTCTGCCTTGGACTCCAAAGCTCCCGAAGAAGTCTTCTCTGGTAGGAATCCTGATGTTTCTCATTTTATAGTTTTTGGTTGTCCTATTTACTTTCATATGCTGAAAGAAAAGAGAAGCAAGTTGGATGCTTCTGGAAATAATGGAATTTTTGTGGGCTACAGTGAAACTTTGAAGGCATATAGAATCTATGTGGCTGGTCAAAGAGAAGTGGATATATGCCACGATGTCACCTTTGATGAATATGTTTCCCTCAAGAAAGTGATAAATCTTCCTAGATCCAAGGAAGATAAAGAAGATGAAGAAGTAGGGAAGCTAGAAGGGTCGAAGGATGAACTGATGCTCGACGTTGAAGGACCTATGGATCTTATTGATCCACCTCCTTCAAATAAGATAAGACCCTCATGGCTTGGGGATACTCTCACAGATGCCGAGAGACATATTTCCCCAAGGGGGACATTCCATGAAAGCAAGAAGCCGAAGAGATATCAATGGTATCTAGCAGGCATGAGTACGATAGTACAATCTGAGCCCAAATCATTTGAAGAAGTTGTAAAGCATCAAGTTTGGAAGGATGCTATGCATGAAGAATATGAGTCCATTATGAAAAATGATGTCTGGGAAGTGGTCCCGAGACTGAAGGACAAATATGTTGTCACCCAGAAATGGCTCTATAAGATCAAGTACGGATCTGATGGAAGTGATGAAAAGTACAAGGAAATATTTGTTGCCTCAGGCTTCTCTAAAAAAGAAGGCACATATTATGATGATATATTTTCACATGTGGCCCTCTATACCAACATCCGATCTATTATTTCCCTTGCCATTTACATGTCCTATATTGCCACGACGCACTCTGATATGGGGTGTTGTACCATTATAGGTCATAAGTGCACTGAAAACATTTTGATTTCATGCCTCTTTATCAGTTAGGTCATCATACCTCTTATATTGGTAAGGATATTGTACCTCCTTCTCAATAAAGATATGGTTCTATAAAGGAAGAGGTGTATGTGGAGCAACCTCTGGGGTTCAAAGTCCGAGATAGAGACACCTATGTATGTAGGTTGAAGAAAGCCCTCTATGGGTTGAAGCAAGCCCCAAGGCTTGGTATGAGAGGATAGATAGCTACTTGATGAAGCTGGGCTTCACTCGAAGTAATGTTGATTTGAACCTTTATTTTAAGGTTGTTAGAGAAAGGCCTCTCATTCTGGTTCTTTATGTGGACGGTCTATTCTTGACAGGTTTTGTCTCTCTCTTTCATCAGTGTATGAGAGAGCTAGCTTCTGAGTTTGAAATTAAATACCTAGGACTAATGCACTACTTCCTAGGCTTGGAGGTCTAGCAGAGGCCAGGCGAGATTTTCCGTTCTCAAGGAAAATATGTCGTGAAGTTGTTGGATAGATTTGGTATGGTGGAATGTAAGTATGTGTCGACACCAGTGGAACTCAACTTTAAGAAGTTGTGCGGAAACACTGTTGGGCCCATGCTAGCAAATCCTACCGAGTATCGACAACTCGTGGGGGCCCTGATGTTCCTAGTGAACTCCTGTTCGGACGTATGTTTTGCAGTGAACACTTTGAGTCAACATATGGTTGATCCTCATCACATTCATTGGATTGGTGCCAAGAATATATTGAGATATATTTAGGGCACAATAAACCATGGGCTGAGATACACTATCGAGAGTTTGAGACTCCATGGATATACTGATGCCGATTGGGTTGGTAGTGTGGTGGATTGCAAGAGCACATCTAGATGTTGCTTCACCTTGGGTTCTACTTCGATATCTTAGATGATCAGGAAGCAAAATTCGGTGGCTTTGAGCACCGCTGAGGCCGAATTCATTGCAGTGAGTATGGCCTGTTGTGAAGATGTTTGGTTGTGAAATATCTTTAGTGATTTGTTTGGGCATGTGCTAGATACCGTCATTATCCTTTGTGATAACCATAGTGGGATTCGTCTTTCTGAGAATCTCATGTTCCACGATCGATCCAAGCATATTGATATCAAGTATCACTTTATCTGGGATATGGTACAACGAGGGGACGTAAGGCTCGATCATATAGGAACTGATGAGTAGGTCGTGGATATTCTCACGAAGCCCCTAGGGAAGGTCAAGTTCCTAACCTTCCGTGAGAAGCTTGGAATTGTGGAAAGGCCTTATTCTGAGGGTCCTGCTTGAGTTGGATTATGAGCTCTGAGAGCTCTTGGGTGCTTGGGGATAGCTACCTGGATCTATAAGCATACACAGGGCTAGGCTTGCCAAACCTTGTTGTGCTTTTGCCCCACCGTTATGATATTGATTTGGTTCACCTCTCTTTGATCTGTGCCCTGCACGAATCCTACCCATGGAGTTTCAGACTCATGGGAAGTACCTCTCATTTTTCCAATGAGGTGGGAAATGTGGATAGGGGAATTTTGAGGTCTAAAATGGGCCTCCTAAGGAAAATTTACAATCAAAATTCAATTTTTGAGAACCAATCACATTTTAGGGGATGACATCATCCCTAATGGTTGAGGTGGCATTTCTTGAGTTAAAGGTACTTACTTGTCACCTTCTCAATGGTGGATAAAAACTCATGGTTAACCATTGTAGTGCTCTAAATACTTATAAAGTCATAAAGTAAAGTACTCATAATAAATGTCATTTCACATTTTTTGAATAAAATATTATTATTGTCACTTCATATTTTTTGAAATAAACAATGCATATCCCTACACGATATTCATGTATTTACACACTTTTCAATAAATATTATATTGGTATATTTTCAAATATTTATTTATAAATCAAATAAATTCAATATGTAATATAATATTCATACATAAAACAATATATTATACTATATTATTTTTATATAGTATATTAATTACATGTTATTATATAATTTAAATAATATAAATTTTAATTAATAGTATATTCTATAATTAAGAATCTATATTTATATTTTATTTTAAGTTAGTTAAGTACAAAGCACAAATGCATTATTTGTGCAGTGATAATGACTTTTTATTGAAAATATCATTATTATTTATAGTCACATCAATTCAATTTTTTTATTATTTTTATTTTGGTACAACTTTTGAATTGAATTTAACCATGATTACAATGATTTTGGTGCAAAAAGTGAATTGAAAATTCGTAAATATTATTTTATTGGTTTAGCTATTATTTTATTATTTCCTTAGGAGGCCCATTTTAGAGCTCAAAATTCCCCTAATGCCGATGGACTCATCAGAGATTGTCGTAATCTCTATTTCTAGGATGGCACGTGTCCAACACCTTGATCTAGGATCAAGTATGAAGAGGTTCTTACCTCTAAAATGACTTCGGACCAGTAAACTAACTTTGGGTTAGTATGATAATATTTTTGAGTCCAATAGGCGTCAACTGAGTGTGATGTCTTTGTGACTCACCTTTTGTTCTATCTGAGAAAGAGCCAACAAATCAAGTTACAGTAGGATGACGCACGATGTTTGGTGAAAGTACACGGTGATACTGATGGATGGCACTTGTGGACAGATGGAGTTCTCCCTAGTTGAGAGGGAGTGTTAATTTTGGGCAACTAGGTCCAAACGCTATGTTGCACTACTCATATGACGATGGTCATATTTTTGTTGGATTCCTCTTTCAGAGAGGTGAAATATTTATCTAAATATCATCTTGATTGGATGAGCATAACATATATTTTGAATTTATTTTCCACACATGTGCAAGGTCGGCCATATTTGTAATGTAGGCTCACATCCATAATAGATGTGTCACACACCCTCACTGATGGATATAAATTGAAGAGACTTAGTGGTAAATTTCATCATCAACTGATTACACATCTCTCATTGTGATTTGATTTGTTTGTTAGCCTTTTGAGGCCTCTTCCCTTCACACGTGCAGAGCTAGAGGAGTTGTTTTCTGCAGATCTGTTTATGGCTTATTTCTGCAGTGTTGACCATGGTCAACCCTTGTTCATTTGACCTCAAATCTCTACCAAAATTCCAATTTGGAGAGGTCATACTACTGGGCACTAAAATCGAGGAAACAATAGTTGTTTTACTTAAGCCATAATCTGCAGTGTTGACTTTATGTTGTTGACATGTGTTGACTTTTGCGTGTTGACTTTGGGTTGACCAGCGTTGACTTGTTATGAGCTATCTTTGAGGACTATGGATGTGACACTTTAAGGATTGGATGACCGAGAAATACTTTGGTAGCTAAAGCATCATGTTGACTATCGTAATGCATAATATCTCATATATTTGCTAGACAAAAGGAATTGTAAATCTGATCTATATTATTGGATTGTCTTATGTTGATCTATTATTTTGTTCTATCAACATTTTACTTTCATGTTTATGTGATTTCTATTTTGTATTGGGCCTAAGAAATATTGAAGTAAAATTGCATCAAGCATAGAACACTATGGTTATCTAAATTTAACAGGAATTCATGATACTTCTTGTTACATGTAACTGCTCAAAATTCTCCTCATTCCCTGTTGTTTTTTCTTCGAAATGATGCTTAGCTGAAAACTCCTTCCAAAAAAATCCCTTATTCCTTACCTGATACTCCACAAGTATATTGATTAGCCCATGATGATAGATATTGGATTCCTTGGCTTTGTTTTGTTCTTGACATTCTCTATCATTTTGGTTAGGCTTTTTGAAAAGAAGTAGGGTAAGTTGATTTTATAATCTCCCTTCATATGCTGAAGCAATTTGATATGATAAAGGTATATAACAATATATCAATTATCACAGGTGAAGTACTTCTGGATAATCAAAACCAACTCTGACCATGGCTCTCTGAGCTGATCTCTTGGAATCCCTCTTATTCTGTCAAAGGACCCCTTCCTTTTATTTTCCAAGAAACATTTCCATCCCTTCTTCTTATAATGTAGACCCTTGTGATACTCTTCTCCTAAAAAAGGAAGGTCCAATGCTTGAGAAAGAAATTTTGGGTTCAATGGTATAGAAATTTCACCAACTCTGGTTTATCCATGTTCAAAATGGTTTATGAACTCTTGTGTGATTTTATCACTGTGACCATTGAAATTTTTAAGAAACTCCAATAACCCTTCTTGGTATAGTTTCTCTACTATATCCTTACTCAAGTTTTCTATCTTGAAGTCTTTAGGTTCAGTTTTGGTTGCCATTTGCATCTGATCTGTGTACCAATTTATATGGTCTTTTCTAATAAATAACCTCATCATGAATATAAAAAGAAAAATATAGATATTTTACCTTCTCATTCATGCAATATTTAGATAAAAATCATGGTGAATGTACTTACCAGACCTCTGTAGCTTTGAGAGAAAAATGATATTACTTCTTCTTCCTTTACATCTTCAACTTCTCTATTTCTTACTGCAAATGCTATTCAAAAAAATATCTGGGTAAAAAAAACTCTCACTGTGTGAAAAACCTTGTAAAAACATCTCTAATGCAAAAATCTCTCACTGTTTGCAAAATTTTCCCATACAAATCGATGAAAAACCTTCTCTGTTTTGAAAATTTTCATTCAAAAATGCTCATTGTGTATACAAAGGGATGCTCACTGTGTTTTAAAAATGTATGAGGAAATTGTTTTTGGAACGATACCTGAGCTACAAATGCTGTTGAATTCTTGTAGAGATTATCATGTTAAGGTTTGTTTGATTTTTTGTAAACATACAATCCCATTTAAACTCTTTGTCTCCATCAATTCGAAGATTGTTTTCTATAGGTGGCAGAGCCTTTTAGGGTGACAAAGCACTTCTAATCTAGGAATGAAGTCATGTTTTTCTCACAGCTTGACACATTTGAAAAATAACTGAAGTTGAACCCTATTCGAGAGAATAACTCAATCATAAAAATATTTAAAATGTTGAGAATACCCTGAGATCTAATCTTACCTAATCACCATGCAATTTATGGGATTCGATGGAGAATATGCCTGCTCAGCGTGAAGGAAACCTCAAGTTTGCGCTCTCCTATTTCTTCTTATTCTAAACACACTTCTCCCCTTATTTCTCCATACAATTCCTCGTGCTACCTCTACTGCACCGGGTTCTCCTCTTTGCACATAGTTCGCTTTCAATCTCTACGTTTTTCTCAGTCAAATAGGGTTTTCAAGTTGCTTTAGGTTGTGGATAAACAATGAATACGCAGTGTCCTTTGATTCAAAGATGGGTTATGATGAAACTTGGTTGTGATGATGAAGAAAAATGTGTAGACAACATTCAAATGTGCGTGCAACCATTTGAAACTATTTTTTTTCTGTTTTCTACTAACTGCTCATCTTGTCACTTGTTTCTTTGGCTGCCACTTGTTCGACTGTCCTCACCGCTTTTTAATTTACTCAAATGACTGTCTTCATCAATTTTATTCTTGTTTTATCATCGCGCTTTACATTGTACATATCCCGACATTTTTTTTATTCTCTGTTAATGCTGCATCATGGCTTGTAATTTCTTGTAGTTTAGGGCTTATAATACTCATCACAATTAAGACTAGTCTCTGAGTTTTGTATTGCATGCTTTCTTGATTATGCATTATGCTTGTTCATTATGCATTTTTAGATTCATTACACTTGCATTGCATGTTTCATATCCATTATTATGCCTTTATCATTGCATTCTTTCCCTCTTTTATTGATCATTTACATATACATATGTATTAATTTGTTTTGAAATGACCACAATCTTTGGTCATTTCAAATTAAATTCTTTTTGAAATAATATTTTAAGTATAGTTGTAATGATACTAACTCTCTTTATTCTTGTTTGTAGGCATATGAAACTAATCCTTCTTGTTTTTTAGGTAATTTTCCATGAGGCAAAAAAACAATTGGCCCCAAAAATGAGATGTGGCTAAAAAGTTTGGTAAAAAATGCAAATGAATGTGGTTGAGTGAATGATGAATTGATGAATGTAAGGTTATGATAAGGTTAATGAATGTAATAAGGTGAATGAATAATGTAAGAGGTAAATGTATATAATGTAGGGTGATGTAGGATATAGGGTAATGTAGGGTAATGTAGGATGATATATACATGAATAGATGGGTACTGCATATTCAAGTTTAAACTAGTTTATCAATATTAAAAAAACTTTCAAAATCGAAGGCATTAAGAATAATTTAAACTTTAAATACTTTCCTTTCACTTGATAGCTCATTGTCAGTGATTTTCTTCTGTTGATGATGACCTTAGTTATTTTGTCAATACTTGACTTTTTTCTAATGATGATGTTACCTTGACCTCAAAATGAATTTTGCTGGATGATTTTTATGGATTGTAGATGCATGACGCTGCTTCTCAGGTCCCTTTGATGTTGATTTTAAGATGAATAATTAGGTCCCTTCAGCAATAACATATGACATTGATCTTGTTAAGGCCCCTTACTAATAAATATTGATTATGATGTCTCAGGTCCCTTCTGCAATACAACTGCTTGACATTAAACTAGTTGCATAGTTTGTTGGTTTATTATGAATCTTCCCCCTTACTGATTTTGAGACTTGGCCTCAAGTCTTTGAATTTTGGAGGATGATTTCTGCAAAATGAAATTGAAAAAAATAAAAGAGAATTCATATGGGCCAAACAAGTTGGTTTTCCGATATGAATTATAGTTTGTATTGTGTCAGTATCCTGGATTTTCACAACTAAAATCTTTTATTATTTAAAAAAATAATAATTTAAATAAATTCTGGAAGTAGGGAAGGCATATCACTATGTTGTTTCATTACTTCCATATTGTTTTTTTGTTGAGACTCTCTTTAGAAAGTCTTCTTTATTGATAGGCTTATTATAAAATTTGAGTCTCTGACCATTAACTAGAAATGAAAAGGCTGCTTCATAAATTGTCTTGATCTTAACTGCTGCATTGTCAAAGATTTATTCTATCTCATATGGCCTAAGTAGTAAACTTAGCTTTGAAATATTTGTACTTGGAGTCGAAAATAAGTGTCCAGCCTCCCTTATAAAAATCTTTGTTTTTGATAAATCTGTCATGCCATTTGATTCTATGTTGTTGTAATAGTGATGTATGCTCAACTGCTTGTTGTTTGATTTCGTCTAATTCATTTAGTTGCATAATTCTCTGTTGTTTGGATTCTGACAGGTCCAATCCTGATTCTGTTGCAAGTTTAAAAGTATGAATTTGAAATTCGATTGGTAACAAAACTTGTTTACCATATACCAGTTGATATGGGCTAAATCCAATAGTATTTTTCCATGTAATTCTGTATGCCCATAATGCATCTTTTAATTTTTTTGACCAATATTTAATGTTCATTTGCACTATCTTTATCATGATGTTTTCCAAAACTGTATTAGTAGATTCCACTTGTCCATTTGCTTGAGGATGATACAGAGTATAATTTCTATGCTTGATTTTGTATTTTTCCGTAAGATCTCGGACAAGTTTAGAAGTGAATTATGATCCCTGGTCTGTAACGATCTGTCTTGGGACTCCAAATATTACAAATATTTCTTCAAAGAGTAATGAAACCATTTTTTCTTCTGTTTCTCGTGCCACTTCTTTTGCTTCTACCCATTTTGTAACATAGTCTGTACACACTAAGATGTACTTCTTTCCAATTGAAGGAAGGGTAATAGGTCCCACAAAGTCAGGAGCCCATCGTTCAAATGGTTCTATAAGTACTTGTGGTTTCAATGAAATCTCATATGATACTACATGTCTTCCAGTTATTTGACATCTATCACATCTTTTGACATGGGCCTTTGAGTCCTTGAAATTTTTTGGCCAGTAGTAGCAAAGTTTCAGCACCTTGTATGCTGTTTGTTTATCTGCTAAATTCCCACCACATGGCTCATCATGACATGCTTTTAGAATATCAAGAATTTCATCTTCTCTTACACATTTTATTATCAAAATATCAATACTAGTATAGAAGATGTCACCAGCGAACCAACTATATCTAACACTCTCTCTGATTATTTTTCTTTTCTTCTTGCTAGTGAAATGAGATGGTAATATTCCAGATGATAAATAATTAGCTACATCTACAAACCATGGGGTTTTAGCTATTATAGAAAATAAATGCTCATTAGGAAAGTTGTCTAAAACATGAATATGATCACCAGGAGAATGAAGTCTTGACAGGAAATCTGCCACTTGATTATCTTTTCCCGGTCGATCTAATACAATGAGATTGAATTCTTGCATTAGTAACAACCATCTAGTAACTCTGCCATTGGTAATTGTTTTTTTCATTAAATATTTAATGAATGAATGATCTAAATGAGTAAACACTTGATAGCCTGTTATATAATGCCTAAATTTATTGGCTGCATGCAAAACAACTAGCATTTATTTTTCAGTTACTATATAGTTTAATTCTGTTAGAGTTAGATTTTTGCTAATGAAATACATGGAATAATTAAAATAATTTTATTTTTGTCCTACATATGCTCCTATAGATGTATTTTATGCATCAGTAGATATGTGGAATGGAAATGACCAATTTGGTCCTCTGAGAATGGGTGCTATAGACAATTTTTCTATCAAATTTTCAAATGCATTTTGACAATTTGTAGTCCACTGAAACTCAATGTCTTTTGCAAGTAATTTTAACATGGGTAGAGCTATTTTGCTAAATTTTTCAATGAATCTTATGTAATAGCCTGCATATCCTAAGAAATTTTTTACTTCTTTCTTTGTTTTTGGTGGCATTAAGTTTACAATGACTTTTATCTTTGTAGGGTCTACTTTATTCCAGAAGAAGAAATGTGGTGTCCCAACACTATCCCTTCAGTTAACACCATAAAACATTTCTTATTGCTAAGGAATAAGATTGTCTCTATGCATATCTTTAGAATATTTCCAATATTGTTTATACAATAATCAAATGTACCTCCATAAACAATAATATCATCCATGTAGACCTCTACACATTCATGAATTAAATAAACAAATATGGCTAGGACTGCTCTTTGAAATGTAGCAGGTGCATTACATAATCCAAACGGTAAAACATTATAGGCATATGTTCCCCAATGAAAAGTAAACGTAGCTTTATCCGGATCCCTTAATGCTATCTCTATCTGGTTATAACCACTAAATCCATCAAGAAAAAAGAAGAATTTCTTTCCTGCTAGTGAATCTATTACTTGATCAATGAATGGTAATGTGAAATGATCTTTCAATGTTGCTTTGTTTAGTTCCCTATAGTCTACACCTATTATCCATTTTCAATTTTTATTTGGTACCACAACTAAGGGAGAAACCCATTGACTATCTGAGATAGGGTAGGTGAATCCCACCTACAACAATTTTTGCAGTTCTTCCTTGACTATATCTTTCATCATTTGATTCATTCTTATTTGTGGTTGTCTAACTAGATTGATGCTATCATCAGTATAGATATGGTGAATATATGTTTTCAGATGAATTCCATGCATGTATATATAGTCCTAGGCAAAATATTTTGAATATTTCTGTAACAATGCAATTCCCTGTTGTTCTTGTGGTGATTGTAGATTATTACCAATATTTAAATTCTTTCTGGGATTGATTTCAATGGTTTTTCTTTGAGAATGTGTAATTGAGCTAATAGGAAAAATGATTTCAAAAGAATTCTGTAATGATTGAATAGTACAATTTTCCTGAAAAAATTGATTCAAAAGATGATTTGCAGCTTCATATTGTGTTATTCATAGCTTCTAAAAAATATTCGTTTATGAGATAAAAAGGTCTATTAAATCCTTATTTTCTTCTTCTTCTCTAAAATTAAAGGCTTGATTGATGCTTAAAATAGGTTGATTTTCTTCTTGTGGTTATGAGGCCATGATAGTAAAGAAGGATATTGAGCAGGGGGATAGAGTGTAATATGTTTCCTCTCATCTCCATGTGCTATGATCATGCTTCCTGATCTACATCCAATGAAGGCATCTGCTGTGGCTAACCATGGTTTGTCGAGAATTAAAGGATGGACTCCTATATTTGTTTTTGGTTGCAAGATCAGAAAGTCTAGAGGGTGCTCCCATGAATCCAAAGAAACAATGATGTCTTCAAGTATTCCTTCAAGTACAACTTTAGATCTATCTACTAGTTCTAAAATTTTAGTAGTAGGTCGAATATTTGGAAATTTTAAATACTTCATAGTTTTTGTTGTCATAACATTTATAGCAGCTCCTAGATCAATTAAAGTGTTAGGAACTAAAAAAATATTGATTGAAATGGTAACCATAGGTATTCCAGGATCAATATACTTTTCAATTGTTGTTTTTGTAGACATGAGACTAGCTAATTTTTCGATGATTTGGATTGTGGGTGGATCTCTTTTCTTTCTGCCAGTTTTCTTAACACAAAATTCCTTTATTTTTTTTGTATGATTGGAATACCTTTTATAGCTTGCAACAAATGAATTTTGACATAAGAATTATTTAATTCATCTAATATATCAAATATAGGAAGAGAAATTGAAGTTTTCTACTATACTAACCTTTCTGGGAAAGGTGGTGTTTGAGTCATAATAATTTTACCTTGCTGAATTTGATTCTTTGGATTAGATTTTTCAGATTGTTCTCATTCTTCAATTTTTTCTTCTATGATTGGTGGAGAATATTTTTGTAGAAATTTTCGAGGCCTCAAGTGGATGTCTTGAATAGGAAGAATATATTATGTAGGAAATAATGTTGTTTCTTCCACATTATATGCTGGCCTTTCCACTCTATTACTCAGATTTGCTACTGGCTGAGCTGGTAGTTGAGTTGGTCTAGGTGGTGGTTGGTTAGATGGAAACTGAAGTTGTTGTGGTTGATTTAGTAAGGGTGCAGGATTTTGCAGTGGAAATGACATTGATTGAGTGGGTTGTTGGAATTGTTGATATGGAAATGGTTGTTGAGGATAAGGTTGATATTGTTGTTGGGGATAGAATTGTTGAGGAGGCAGGGTTCCATAACTATATCCTCACCAACTTTGTGTAGGTTTATTTTGGTATTGTTGTGGAGGCCAATCCTACCATGGCATAGGTGCATTCCATGAAGTTTGAGAAGGATATTGATAATTCTGAGGAATTTGTTGAGTAAATTGCAGAGGTAAATTTTTGGGCATACCTAGAAACCGTGGTTTCCAAGGCCTTCTTGGTGCCAAATAGTAAAGAGAGTCAATTCCTTGTACTTATTCCATTTAATTTACTTGCAATTATTTGATTTTTTGATAATTTTTAGTTGAATGATTTTTTGTACAAAGTCCACACACCTGAATATTATCTAAAGGACAATCTCTTAGTGGATGCTACTATCTACAATTAGGAAAAAAATTGATAGTAACTGCTCTTGTTCATATTGCTTTTTCTTGGCTTTAAATACATCAACCTGTGTTCCTAAGGTGCTCAAAATATTAGTTTTAAAGTTTTCTAAAAGACTCCTTATTTTTGCTCTTGTTACTCCTCCTGTTGTTGATTTAGAAGCTCTTGAATTTACATCTCTTTTTCCACTCTTTTCTCTACATCTAGAATAATTTTGACACAATTATGCAATTTCATCAAATGGAAAATATGAAATGTCTCCTTTCACCATTATATTGAGAATATCAAGGTATTCATCTCGTATACCTTTGAGAAAATTGTTTGAATGGTTTCAGGATTTAAAGAGTGTTGTTTGGATTTTTGTAAATTATAAAGAAATCGTTCTAAATATTCTTCCAAACTATCATCTTCTTATTTGAGACATCCTGAAAATATCTTCCTTCGAATCTCTAGGCCTACAATAGGCTTGATACTTCGTAAGAAAAATTTTCCTCATGTCATCCCAAGAAGAAATAGTGTGTTCTCCTAATCCCATAAACCATTTCAAAGCAGTTGCTTTAAGAGTAGCAGGAAAAAGACGAATTTTATGTGTATCATCTGTATAACCATAAGTATGATATAAAATATCGAACTCAAACATGAACGAATCAGGATCTTCAAAAGACATTCCATAGAAATTTGGAAAAATAGAAGGTGGAATATTCTTTATGTTTACCTCATCTCCAAGAATTGCACTTGTATCTAGAATTGGGAATCCAACGGTAGCTTCCTGACCATTGTATGTTTCTACATCATGTCGTCTCTTATTGTCATATTCTCTTTTGGCATCTTCTTCTCTTTTTCTTTTTGCTTCTATTCTCATTTCTTCCTCTCTTTTTATTTTCCATACTATTTGTTTCCTTTCATACTAAATCCTTTGTTATGGAGTTAATATTGGAATATTAGATCCTTCTCCTTCCTCCGCCATTTCTTTCTTAGTTTTTTGTAATGTCTTAATAAGAGGATGAGTTTGTGTTTCCTCAACTTTCTTTATTTGTTCGAGGATTGGTTGGTCTAGTTGTTTAGAAATTTGTTTTCTTGTCTCTTTTTGTTTTCCTATGGAAGATGTTTCTATCGGTGTTTGTTTTCTTTTTTACTTCATACACTAACAAATTTTATCTTTCAACAATAGTCAATCTTTATCCCGAATGTTTTTTTTCTTCTAATTCTTCTAAAGTTGGTTTTCTAGCAACTGGTGTAATTAGTCCTAATGGTCCTGCTTTTAGAAAATTATATATTACAGAGCAATGCAATACATAAAATATGAGGAAAATACAAGCACACAAAACACATAAAACCAGAGAGACAGATATACGTGGTTCACCCAGTTTGGGCTACGTCCACCCCGAACAACCAATCCTTCCTTTCTATTATCCAGCAAAAAGAAGAGACACAACCTACAACAGATCCGCTGTAATATCCTCTGTTCTCTCTCACAGTTTCCCTCTCTGTTTCTCACTCTGAGAATACACATACAATACACAGCCACAATACAATACCCTCATAAAAGCGAGGGGTTTCCTTCTAGGTAAAAAAACCCTAAACTAAACATAACTTCTACCGTCAGATCATCTGCCTAATGAACGGCCCAGATTGACTACAAATTACTATACTTTTACAAGGCAATTTTACATCTGTTTTTAGCTTTGGGGGCACTGCCCCTGAAACCCCCCCAGGGGGGGGCTCCATAAAGTCGCTGCCGCCCCCCCTTGACCCCCCACGGCAGCGATTAATTTATGGGCGGCATTGCCGCCCCATTTAAGGTACAGGGGTCCAAAGCTGTGATACAAAGTAAACAAGATAATTAGGCTCCACACCCAACAATCTCCCACTTGGAGACTACTTGTAGCAACTCCACCACTGCTTCATTTTTTGGACAATGACTCCTCTTTGGACTTGGCTGTTTCTCATCTTCATCGTCATCCTTGAAGACCAATTGAAACTGAGCACGTTCTCAGTTTCTCCTTGGTTACAACTTTTGTTAGCATATTTGCAGGATTCTGGCTAGTGTGCATCTTTTCCAGCTTCAACTCTCCATCCTCCAATACTGACAGTATGAAATGGTACTTGAGATGTATGTTTTTAGTCCTGGAATCAAATGCCGAGTTCTTTGCAAGATGAATGGCACTTTGGCTATCACTGTATAGCGTGCCCATATCATGCTTCTTACCCAATTCATCCATAAACCTTTGTAACCAAATCATTTCTTTACTAGCCTCTATAGCAGCAACATACTCTGCTTCTGTTTTTGAAAGTGCAACAACACTTTGGATTTTTGAAACCCAACTGACAGTTGTTCCACCTACAGTAAATACATATCCTGTAGTGCTCCTCCTGTTATCTCTGTCACCTGCCATATCTGCATCAACATATCACTGTAGAGCAATGTTTGAACCACCAAAGCATAATGCTTGATTTGTGGTACCTCTCAAATATCTGAGAATCCATTTTACTGCCATCCAATGTTCTTTTCCTGGATTGTTCATATACATGCTTACAACTCCCACTGCATGTGCAATATCAGGCCTTGTGCAGAACATTGCATACATTAAACTTCCAACTGCTGATGCATATGGAACTTTAGACATATAATCCATGTCTTCTTGGGTCTTTGGGCACATCTCCTTACTAAGTTTGAAATGGCTAGCAAAAGGTGTACTAACTGGTTTTGCATTCTACATATTAAATCTTTTCAACACCTTTTCTATGTACTCATTCTGAGACAGTGTTAATTTGCGATTTTCCTGTCTCTAGTTATCCTCATACCAAGGATTTGTTTTGCAGCTCCCAAATCCTTCATTGCAAATGAATTTGCCAATTTGTTTTTTAGCACATTTATTTCCTGCATGTTAGACCCTGCAACAAGCATGCCATCTACATACAATAAAAATATAATATAGCTGCCAGCATTTTTCTTTTTCAGATAAACACAATGATCAGAGTGACATCTAGTATAACCTTGTTCAGACATAAACTTGTCAAATTTTAGATACCACTGCCTTGGAGCCTGTTTTAAGCCATACAAGCTCTTATTTAACCTGCACACCAATTTTTCTTTCCCTTTGACCTCATATCCTTCTGGTTGCTGCATGTATATCTCTTCCTCCAAATATCCATGGAGAAACGTTGTCTTTACATCTAACTGTTCAAGATGTAAATCTTCCGCTGCTACAAGACTCAAGATAGTTCTGATTGAAGTCATCTTAACAACAGGAGAAAATATTTCATCAAAATCAATACCTTTCTTCTATGCAAACCCCTTCACCACAAGTCTAGCTTTGTACGTATGTTTTCATCCATCTTCTTCCTTCGGCCTGTAAACCCATTTATTTTGCAATGTAGTTTTACCTGCAGGCAACCTGACTAAGTCCCAATTCTGGTTATGCATTAAGGAGTTCATCTCTTCTTCCATGGCTAGCTCCCACGTCTTCCTTCTTTCAACCTGCATTGCTTCTTCATAACATTCGGGTTCACCAGAATCAGTCAACAATAAATAATATAATGAAGGAGAGTATTATTAGAAATTGTGAGAGAGCAGGAACACACAACATTCACACACAAATAATTAATTTTCTATATTCAATCACACTAATACATTACAATATTTATAGTGCTGCTGAGATCCAACTAATTCCATTCTTGGAGGGAGTAGTTGAGAGAATATCTCAACATCCTCCAACACACCAAACCAATCCCTAAACTGTAGTATGCATCATAAATGAGGCATTATCTCAACACCCCCCCTTAATGCCTACATTACAGAAATGGAGAACACACTAAATTAATACAAACAATTGTCTGCTCTGGTCTTCATTAACATTTGTACCCACTCTGAGATCTCATAGAAACCTCTCTTTTTCTCCACCATTTTCGAGCTACCATTCAACCCATTTAAAATACATTTGTTTCTGACCAGCAATAATGAACTTTGCAAGATCAACAGTATTGACAACTCAGCTCGTCGGGGCTTCCGCGATAGAGCTGAAAAGTGATGAACCATCCTATGGACCAATCACCATCTGTCGGATATTTCGTTTTCGGCTATCCATCAGTGGCTAGGCAAATGGTCTGAATACTGAATGTGTTCAAGAGCTAATCTAACAACTTGACCTGCTTCACACAATTGGATCTCACACTGTAACCTGTAACTGATGCTCCTTGGCCTGTAGCACACCAAGATCAGCATATAACAAATTCACACAATTAAATTAGCCAATTGTTCTCTCGTCCCTGTAGGACGTCAAGAACGACTAATTTAAATAATGCTAAATTGTTCATAGTTGGTTCTGCACTGTACAAATCTCACAACAAATGTCACATAATATATATCTAACAAGCAGCATTAATTTTTATAGCAGTATAGCACCTTTCTCCCGAAAATTTCTAGCAATTGCAACCTCCATCTTCCGCAAATAAATTTACAGCTTCCATCAAACACAAGGAAAAAAATATATCTACCCTCTTATTACATATAGTTGACCAACAACGCAGTTGGGTCAACTCAGATGATACCCAAATACATGTTCCTGATGAGTAATAAACCATGCCATTAGTCCTAAGCATGTCACACCCGGGATTGGCATCCATGTATTACTAGATGGGTCGTACACTTCACCCCATTCTTCATCTTGCACAGGGTACCCTCCAAACACATAAACTCTTCCATCCACCGAGGCCACAACAGCCGCTCGCCGATAGACCCTGCTCGGAATCGGATCAGACCAGGCATGCGAGACTGGATCAAACACGTGAACATCATTGGAAGGGTATATGCCTCTGCTACTACCTATAACGTAAAGCTTATTATACAAGACTGAACTGGCAGTGTTCGCATATGTGTCTACAGGATAATTGGGCAGAGGCAGATATCTCATTTCTTGTATGTCAAGAGCATAGAAGCACTGGCTGGCAATGTCAGATTCTTCTTTAAACCTTAGATACACCCAATAAGATGACGGATCTTCCATCATCCTTAAAAAATCTTCTTTGGTGACCTCTTTAGGTTTGGAATTTGGCAGAGATCGGAATGAAGGCTTGCGGACCAATGGAAAACCTCGTGAATCAGTAACAACATCCTTTTTTACACCTGCATTTGGCATAGAGATGCAGTTTCCCATGTTACAGACTAATTCTACCTCACAACGAACCAGCTTGTGGATTTCCGCCCAGAATCCACACAAATGCCACTGTCTCTAATCACAAAACGCTATCACAATTTCATCCCGGCGCTGGCTACCTGCAATGTCAAATACGTACACAATACATACAAAAAAAATTCACACAGTAATCTACCCATGAAATCCTATTCCTATAGAATCAATTCTCACAATTTTCTTCTCATCTTTCTGAGCACTCTCGTGAGGGATTAAGCTTAGCTAGGCTCCGATACCATATTAGAAATTGTGAGAGAGAAGGAACGCACAGCATTCACACACAAATAATTAATTTTCTATATTCAATCACACTAATACATTACAATATTTATAGTGCTGCTGAGATCCAACTAATTCCATTCTTGGAGGGAGTAGTTGAGAGAATCTCTCAACATCCTCCAACACACCAAACCAATCCCTAAACTGTAGTATGCATCATAAATGAGGCATTATCTCAACAAGTATCATTCAGGGGGTCTACTTATCCTGGTAGATCTTCTAACACCACTTTCAGGTGTTTGAGGTGCCTGTTGCTATTGTGGTGGTTGCTACTGTTGTGGTTGTTGATTATTATTATTTTCAAGCACCTTTACTTTTTCAGTTATCTCATTAAGAACCGTGTATTCCTTGCTTTCTTTTTCTTGTTTCTTTTCCTGCAACTGATTCTTATACAAGACCTTTTCATTGAATATTACATCTCTGCTCCTAATGATTTTGTGATTTTCATAATCATATAAGCAATAACCAAAATCATTAACACCATATGCAATAAAGGTACATTTCTTTGATTTTTCCTCAAGCTTTGTTCTATTTTCTTTATTAATATGGAAAAAGGCCTCACAACCAAAAGACTTTAAAAAAGAGTAGTTTACCTTTTTACCTGTCCATGCTTCCTCTGGAATACCACCATCCAAGGAACTTGAAGGCCCTTTGTTTATTAGATAAACAACAGTATCTACAGCATCTGCCCAAAATTGTAAAGGCAACCCCGCATGCAATCTCATGCACCTTGCACGCTCCATGATTGTTCTGTTCATCCTTTCTGACACACCATTTTCTTATGGTGTTCTTGGAACTGTCTTCTCTCTACGAATTCCATGCTCTGAACAGTACCTATCAAACTCTTTGCCGCAATATTCACCTCCGTTTTCTGATCTGAGACACTTCAACTTCTTTCCTATCTCAATCTCAACCAAAGCTTTCCATTTCTTGAAAGTATCAAATACATCAGATTTATTTTGAATACAATAAATCCAAGTTTTTCTGGTTGTATCATCAATAAACGTAACATAATAGTGAGAGCCACCGAGAGATGATACCTAAGCAGGTCCCCATACATCTGTATGCACAAGTTCCAATTTTTCGCTCTTCTTTTCTTTCCCAACTCTGAGAAATCTGACTCTCTTCTGTTTTCCAAAATTGCAATTCTCACAGAAATCCAAATCAACATTCTTCAAACCTGGAAAAAAATTTCTTGAGTGAAGAATCTTCATCCCCTTCTCACTCATGTGTCCGAGCCTATGATGACATAATGCCGCATCTGCTCCTTTGGAAGTTAAAGCAATAACAGAGTTAGAAATACCATTGCATAAATACAATGTACCAACCTTTTCACCTTTTGCTATTACCAGGGCTCCTTTGGTGACCTTCCAAGCTTTATCTGTGAAAGTTGTCACACAACCTTCACCGCATAACTGTCCTGTTGAAATCAAAATTTTCTTTCGATCTGGAACATGCCTTACCTCCTTCAATAGCCATTGGTTTCCATTCTGTTGTTTTACAAGAACCTTACCCATTCCAACAATTTTTAGGGTTTATCATCACCCAAACGAACTTGTCCAAAATCTCCTTGAACATAGTCATGAAAATATTTCTTATCAGGTGTGGCATGGAATGAAGCCCTTGAATCTACAACCCAAGAATCAGTAACATTTTCGAAAGAAAGAATCAAAGCATCTTGTAACACATCACCTGTCACATTTGCTTCATGATTTTTTTCTTGCTATGTGTCTCCTTCTTTTCCCTTCCGAGATCTACAGTCTTTCTTTAGGTGTCCTTTCTTTCCACATTTCCAGCACACTATCCCCGATCTGGACTTGGATCTGCCTTTCCTTGATTTACTGCGATATCCCGAGTTCTTTCCTCTTTCCATTCTTCTTCCCCTAGACTCTGCACTCAAAGCATTACCCGATGTCTCACCGGAGCTTTTCCGTCGCATTTCCTCGCTAAGGATAGCACCAAAAACATGAACAAACTTTAAAGTACTAGATCCAGAGACAGAGTTACTAATGGCCATTACTAAACCATTCCAACTCTCTGGCAATAAGCACAAGAATAACAGAGCTCTAACTTCATCATCAAAGTTTACCCCTACAAAACTTAATTGACTGGTAACTGTATTAAAATCATTTAAATGGTCTGCAACAGATCCACCTTCTGACATCTTCATATTAAATAATCATTTCATAAGAAATGTCTTGTTTGAGGCCGAGGGTTTTTCTTATAGTTTCGCCAACGTCTGCATCAAACCCTATGTTGTTGTTTCCTTCTAAATATTGAAGGCGACTGACGCCGCAAGGCACAACCGTACTGTTCCGAGTGCCTTTCTATCAAGAATGTTCCATTATGCGTCTGTCATGGCCGCCGAATTCTTTGTTTTTCCACTCAATGGTAGGTACAGATCTTTCTGATACAGATAATCTTCCATCTGCATCTTCCACAGTGGGAAGTTTTGGCCGTTAAATTTCTCGACCCTAAACTTAGCATCTTCCGCCATTTCTCCCACTCGAACCAGGAACCCTTCTTTCCTGTGAGTTTATCAGCCAAATATACCTTCGGCTCTGATACCAGTTGTTAGAAAATTACATATTACAGAGCATTGCAACACATAAAATATGCGAAAAATACAAGCACACAAAACACATAAAACCAAAGAGACACAGATATATGTGGTTCACCCAGTTTGGGCTACGTCCACCCCGAACAGCCAGTCCTTCCTTTCTATTATCCAGCAAAAAGAAGAGACACAACCTACAGCAGATCCATTGTAATATCCTATGTTCTTTCTCACAGTCTCCCTCTCTGTTTCTCGTTCTGAGAATACACATACAATACATAGCTGCAATACAATACCCTCATAAAAGCGAGGGGTTGCCTTCTAGGGCAAAAAAAACTAAATTAAACATAACTTCTATAGTCAGATCATCTGCCTAATGAACGGCCCAGATTGACTAGAAATTACTATACTTTTACAAGGCAATTTTACATCTGTTTTTAGCTTCGAGGGCGCTACCCCCGAAACCCCCCGCCAGGGGGGGCTCCATAAAGTCGTTTCCCCCACCCCCCCTGGACCCCCCACGGCAGCGATTAATTTACAGGCGGTGTTGCCGCCCCATTTAACATACAAGGGTCCAAAGATGTGATACAAAGTAAACAAGATAATCAGGCATCACACCCAACACCTGCTCCCACGGATAGTTGAGTTTTTGGGGGGTTTTGTTTGGAAAATCTACCTTTTTTATCTCTTTCTCTAGGCATAAAGAAACATAACTAAAAAAAAACTCAAATTTGTTGTTGTTTTTGTTTTTTGTTTTTATAGAATCTTCCTAATTGACTATATCTAAGTATGCTTCACCGAAAACGGCGCCAAATATGTCAGGTCAATTTACTAAGTAAAATAACACAGGTGTTTTACTTGTCAATTTGGGTTTGTAGACTTGGAAGCTTGTATAAAGTATATGGATTTCAGATAAAGTTAATTTTTGAAGGCAAGGCTCAAAGGTTGATGGAAATGCATATTACAAATATGTTCTAAATTTAAAGGTTAATGGAAATGCTTATTACAAATATGTTCTAAGTTTTAATGCATATTACAAATATAATTTCTAACTAAAAAGTCTCTGATTCAAGATGTAGTAAGCGAAGGAAGAGGCTCCTAACTTAGGAGATCCCAGCTGTCCTTCCCCACAGTATTGTCCTCAAGAAGAGAAATTAAAGAGCAGCAATTTGTGATGTGTAGAAATCAAGAGAAGAGGCTCCTAACTTAGGAGGTCCTGGTTGTCCTCACTCCAACAACATTAACATTACATCAAATCATAAACTGGAATTCAAGAAACCATTCAAGAAATGAAAAAGGATGATTTATAGTTATGATTCACAACTTGATAGAAAAAGAATTTAACTTAAATCCTTGGAAGTCATTTCATATGCAAATTAGATTTTAAACCAAAATCATCAAATCATATAGAAATTATAACACATCTAAGTAAATGAATCTTGAAACAAGAAATACTGAATCAAAACTATGCTAATTTACACAAAATTTAACCAAAGTGTACTTACCTTCATATGGGGGCCCTCCAACATTGCCTTGTACACCTGAAGAATTCTTTAGCTACAACTAACTTAATAAAGCATCCACAATATGGACAAAAAATAGAACAGTAGAAATAATTATAGAAATTTGAATAACTGATATATTATTCACCGAGATTCTCCTGATCACACACTATTTTAGCTTCATGCATAATACAGAATCTCTTCTACCATTGATCATTAATTGCGGAAATAAAATCAATTGCATGCACACATTAAAACCACAAACAATCACACATATGAACACAGTATTTAATGGGAAAGCTTAATGCTGAAAACCCCAACTATCTGTATATTATATGTCATGGAGATCATGTAACAATCATAGTACAAATCTCCTCACAAGCTCTCAGCACAACCTCAAATTGCAACACACTATCAAGCTAGATCTAGCAAAACACATGCTCCAATCTTTTGCCACTTGATAGCCAGCCTCTATTGAGTTATCAATGCTACGGGATGGCTCATTAAATAACATAAACCACCTGGCTTGTACTGCGAAATCCTCATGGGCTTCTCCACCTATTTGTGTGTTGCAAATAGCAACTGTATAGTCACAACTGATAGTTAACCTGCTCTTTCACCTATTTCTGCACTGGTCTCCACTGAAACTGTCCATGCACTGAAGTTAACTAATGCATTCTTTAGTTGATTAATGAGTTTATAATTAGTGAATTAATTAATAATTAATTCACACCACTCTCACTAATTGTATCAATTAGTTAAACTGAAGACAAATAGCTCAACTATGTTTAGATTAGTTAAAATGAATACAACTCCACTAACTTCCTCAATCAACTCCACCAAACTCTGTCACATGAGTTCTAACTGAAGTATCCATGCAATAGCTCCACTTAACCCTTAGGAATAGCGTAATTCCTTCTGTCAGCTCCTGTGCCACATCTGTGCACTTAACTGAAGTGCTCCAAGAGAATAAGATAATGTTTAAAGTCTAAATATTATTAAGAGCTAATAATATTTGACATATCTATTTTTAGACTGGCAATCTAAAAATAGATTCCGCCCAGTATGTCTAAAAATAGAAGTCCATCTATTTTTTCCGACTTGACCAACCATCCACAAATAGCATCCTACAACTCATAGATATGATCCATATGTCTAAAAATAGACATAGTCTAAAAATAGACTTTGCGCCAAAAATAGCCTGCGGGCCCACTTAGTGAAGGCGAATCCTTTCCACTAAGCTCATCATCTTGTTGCAATCTCAACACTCCCTCTCAACAAGATAAGGATTATCTGCAACCCCTATCCTACCCTTGTGGTATTCGAATTTGCTCCTGGTGAGTGCCTTCGTCAAGATATCAGCATCCTGATCCTCCATGGGGATGTATGAACGTAACATGACCTTCCGCTGCACACAATCTCTAATATGATGATACTAGATGTCAATGTGTTTATATCTATCATGAAATACTGGATTAACCGAGAGTTTGATGCAACTCTGATTATCACAATAAATCACATTAGGATCCAAGTGTGAACCGAACAAC
Organism: Pinus albicaulis; assembly: GCA_034641835.2. Lineage (NCBI taxonomy): Eukaryota > Viridiplantae > Streptophyta > Pinopsida > Pinales > Pinaceae > Pinus > Pinus albicaulis. The sequence continues at coordinate 786,173,521 of CM076576.1, forward strand.
CTGACCAGGATCTTCCTCATCCATATAGCCACGCATGCAGCCAAACTCGCTGCCATATACTCGGCCTCTGCTGAACTGAGTGCGACGGATATCTGCTTCCTGCTGTACCAAGAAACTGATGTCGACCCGATACTGAAAATTCCTCCAGATGTGCTCTTTCTTTCCGTTGGGCTCCCTACCCAATCTGCATCCATGAAGCCACATAGCCTCACCTCATCCGACTGTCTGTACCATAATCCATATCCCGATGTGCCTATGAGATATCTCAATACATGCTTCCCCGCCTTCCAAAAGAGCTTGGTAGGCTTAACCATAGCTTGTGAAAGATGGTTAAATGCATAGCATATGTCTGGTCATGTATTGACCAGATACATAAGCAACCCCACCAACTGTCGATAAACAATAGCATCCACTACCTTCGCCGAACTAGCATCCTCCTTCCTCCATCCACCAGGAAGAGGAGTATCAACAAGCTTGCAGCCATGCATGTTGAACTTCTCCAGCTGGGCATACTTACACTGAGAAACAAATAGTCCATCACTGTGCTGCCAAATTTCCAATCCCAGGAAATAATGAAGGAGGCCCAATTCCTTCATCTCAAACTCTTTTGCAAGATCATCCTTGCATGAGAGTATCAACAGCTCATCACCTGTCAAAATAAAATCATCTACATAAAGTACAATGATCAGCAACTTACCCTCTACCACAATCTGGTATAGGTTAGGATCCGCCTCACTCTTGGAGAATCCAAGTCCGGTGAAATAATTGTCTATCCATGTGTACCAAGCACGAGGTGCTTGTTTCAACCCATACAACGCTCTCTTGAGCCTGCACACATGCGACTCGCTGCTGAAGATCTCGAAACCTTCGGGCTGCTCTATGTACACCTCCTCCTCAATGAATCCGTTGAGGAACGCAATCTTCACATCCATCTGATGAATGTGCCACCCCATCTGCGCTGAGAGAGCAAGAATCGTCCGTATGGAAGAATACCTTGCGACAGGTGCAAGGTCTCCTCATAATCGATCCCCTCAATCTGTGAAAAGCCTCGGGCAACAAATATTGCCTTGTACTTCTCCACACTCCCATCAGCTGCTTGCTTCACTTTGTAGATCCATCTCGAACCCACCACTGATTTCCCCTCCAGCCTCGGGATAATCTCCCATGCACTGTTTCTGACAATCGAATCATACTCTTCCACCATGGCATCTACCCATGCGGGGTCCTCCACAGCTTCCTCGAAAGAGGATGGCTCCGTCACGATACACTTTCTCATAAAAGCCATGTATCTAGTATACCAGTCAGGTGATTTTCTCTATCTGCGCTGTGATGTAGGTGCTCCTACAACCTTCTCTGCATCTTGAGCCAGTCGCTCAACTTCTGTAGTGCGCTTCTACCCTCTGATGGTTGGCGCTGCCTGAGTGGTCTCTTCCATTCCATGAACCTCATCTTGTGGCTGATTCACATCCTAAGACTCATCCTTAGGAACTAATAGCTCCTCATCTGCATGCAAGTGTGGCTCCCTCTCAAGCGAACACTTCATGGCTTTCTCCTCATGAAATTTGATATCCCGTCGCACAACAGTCTTGCGACTGTCTGGAAAATACACACGATAGTTGTGGGGTGTATCGGTGTACCCCAAAAATATCCCAACCTGCAACGGTCGGCTCCCGGCTTCTTCTGGCATCATCGTCACATGAATGTAAACGGGTGAACCAAAAATCCCTCAAATGGGATTCATCGTACCTTGCAGACGCCTCCTCTCTATACTCATGCCAAGTATCTTTGTGAGGACAATGGTTCTGCACATATACTGCAGTATTGCATGCCTCCGCCCACAAGTGTATGGGTAGGCCCTGATCATGCAACATCGCCCGTGCAACACCCACGATCGTTCTGTTCTTTCGCTCAGCAACCCCGTTCTGCTGTGGGTTATGAAGTGTTATGAGCTCTCTTTGAATTCCTTCTGTGCTGCAAAAGTCCTTGAATTCGCCAGAGATGAATTCACCACCATTTTCGCTCCTAAGAGCCTTCACCTGCTTCCCCGATTCTTTCTCAACCAGTGCCTTGAACTCACAGAACTTTGAGTATGTCTCGTTCTTCTTCTGCATGAAGAAGATCCAGCACTTACGAGAAAAATCATCAACAAATATCACATAGTACCTGTTCTTTTCTGTCGAAGCTACTGAGAAAGGTCCACACACGTCTGTGTGAATTCTCTCAAGGATCGTCGTGGCGCGACTATCCTTCTCGTGAAAGGTGGCTTTCACAAATTTTCCCAAGGTACACCCCTTGCACTAATCTAACTGCGCAAGAGTGCCTTTAGGAAGCCCAGTATAAATCTGCTGCAGTATCTTCAAAGCTCCATGGTGAAGGTGGCCCAATCTCCAGTGCCACAACTCGCCATCATCCCGGATCACCACTCCTTTTGTCTTGCCTTCCATTGTTGCGCAACCATCTACCTGCAATTGATAAAGATTCTTAACTCGAACCCCTATCCTCCGGGTCTCACCAGTTGCCTTATTGCGCAGGAAAGCCTTTCCCTCGCTAAAGACAACATCATATCCCTTGTCTTCACATCGCCACAGAGATAAGATTATTCTTCAATCCTGGAACATGCATCACTTCCTTCAATACGAAGGGTTTACCAGAATCCCTCTCAAAGGAAATGGTACCGATACCGGTTGCACTGTATCTACCATCATCGCCCATCTCGATGTGCACTCCAAGATCTTTCTCATCCATATCAGTAAACAAATCTCGATCTCCTGTCATGTGAAAAGACACACCACTGTCAAGAAACCACACTGATTCCGTCATACTTGAGACCAAGCATGCGATCAGCAAAAAATCCAGCTCAAACTGTAACGCTAAGGCCTCTCCAGCTGCAGATCCAGCAGCCTGCTTATTTTTCTTCTTCTGTGGACAACTAGTGGCGTAATGTCCGTGTTGGTGACAGTGAAAGCACTTCACCTTAGACATGTCCTACTTCTTGCCTTTCGCACCGGAATGAGAAGATTTCTTGCTCTTCCCCTTCTTTGCTTTGGCAGCCAAAGCGCAATTCTCTTCATCAGATTTCTTTGATGAAGATCCGTCCCTGGTACTCCGCCTTATCTCCTCTTGCACAAGATCCGACCAAAGTCGCTCCCATCCTAGAAATTTCTCCCGACCATTGACAGAGTCCTGATAGGAGTGCCAACTCTTCGAAAGCCCAAGGAGAGCCAAGCTCACCAAGTCCTCATCATCAACAGTCACCCCCACACTTCCCAGCTCATCCTTGCATTGGATGAACTTCGTGAGGTACTTGGGAATACTATCACCTTTCTCCATTTTTATGTTTCTGAGTTTATCCTTGAGCGCAAAATTCCTCTGGTCGCTCTTGCTTTGAAATAAATATATCAAAGCTTTCCACATCAAGAATGGAGAAGCCTTACCATGAAGGCTGGACAGTATGTGATCCTTCACACCTTCCAACAAAATTCTTCGACACTTTGCTATCTTCTTTTGCCATGTGTCAAGTATGGCAGCATCACTAGAAGTAGGTTTTGGAATTTCTGCATCTATGAACTCCTTCAACCCATTTTCATCCAACACCGTCTCCATCCTGTCCTTCCATGCAATATAATTCGAGCTTCCCTCAAGGGCATACTCCAATCGCAATCTGTTGAAAGACATCTCAACTTCGACACCAAGAAAACACTATTGCAAATTCGAATTCCACTAGCAAAAAACTCAACCGCTTCAATGTTTTGCAATTGCTCCAATGATCAATATTGCTCCGATACCATGTAGAAATTTGAATAATTGATATATTATTCACCGAGATTCTCCTGATCACACACTATTTTATCTTCATGCATAATACAAAATCTCTTCTACCATTGATCATTACATGCGGAAATAAAATCAATTGCATGCACACATTAAAACCATAAACAATCACACATATGAACACAATATTTCATGGGAAAGCTTAAAGCTGAAAACCCCAACTATCTGTATATTATATGTCATGGAGATCATGTAACAATCATAGTACAAAGCTCCTCACAAGCTCTCAGCACAACATCGAATTGCTACACACTATCAAGCTAGATCTAGCAAAACACATGCTCCAATATTTTGCCACTTGATAGCCAGTCTCTATTGAGTTATCAATGCTACGGGATGGCTCATTAAATAACATAAACCACCTGGCTTGTACTGCGAAATCCTCATGGGCTTCTCCACCTATTTGTGTGTTGCAAATAGCAACTGTATAGTCACAACTGATAGTTAACCTGCTCTTTCACCTATCTCTGCACTAGTCTCCACTGAAAATGTCCATGCACTGAAGTTAACTAATGCATTCTTTAGTTGATTAATGAGTTTATAATTAGTGAATTAATTAATAATTAATTCACACCACTCTCACTAATTGTATCAAATAGTTAAAATGGATACAAATAGCTCAACTATGTTTAGATTAGTTAAACTGAATACAACTCCACTAACTTCCTCAATCAACTCCACCAAACTCTGTCACATGAGTTCTAACTGAAGTATCCATGCAATATCTCCACATAACCCTCAGGAATAGAGTAATTCCTTCTGTCAGCTCCTGTGCCACATCTGTGCACTTAATTGAAGTGCTCAAAGAGAATAAGATAATGTTTAGAGTCTAAATATTATTAAGAGCTAGTAATATTTGACATATCTATTTTTAGACTGGCAATCTAAAAATAGATTCTGCTCAGTATTTCTAAAAATATAAGTCCATCTATTTTTTCCGACTTGACCAACCATCCACAAATAGCATCCTACAACTCATAGAACATGATCCATATGTCTAAAAATAGACTTTGCGCCAAAAATATCCTGCGGGCCCACTTAGTGAAGGCGACTCCTTTCCACTAAGCTCATCATCTTGTTGCAATCTCAACAATAATTCTTCAAATTATCTCCAAAAGTCTCCAATAGTATTATTTCCAAATTACACATATTTCTTTTGTTTAAATAGGCAAATCATAAACAAACTTTTCTATAATAGCTCTAACAACCTTATCAATCCTAATCCATCCATACAGGCCGAACTCATAAAGTATAGTTCACAAAATCAGGAAAAATCCCACAAAATAATAAATCTGACCCTTTTTATTAAGGATTCCTGAATGAAAAGTCATGTTTGAAAAGCATTGACCAGGTCTATTTTTGCTCAGTTTCACTGTACCAATAGGTATTTATCCATTCGTGGTTCCCAAGCTTTCCAAATATGCACTCATATCTCGCCCAGGTGTCATGCACATATGAATTTAATGGAGCTATGACGAGAATTTTTAATGCAGTCTAGAATTACTCTTAAAACCCAATTTTTACAAAAAATTATAAAAATGAAAAACTTAATTTAGTTACCTGAATATCAAAAATAGGACTAAAAATATAGACGTGAAATAGGATGGAATATGGTGGTAAATAAACGGATTTATGATAGACAAAAATGACCAAAATTGAGGGCCAACAAACCTTACATAAGATAATAGGATTTGGAGAGGGCATCACATGGTCACTCGTAATTTTCACTGTGTAGGTTCATCATCATCCAAGCATATACATAAATTTTTTTTGTGCATGTGTGTGTTGTTATCACACATAAATTTTTAATTTTTGATTAGGGTCACTCATCTAGATTTCATATGTCTCATAAGGTTGGTCCATGAAATTGATGAAAAGTTCATGAAATAAGACTTTATCCTAAGTCCAAAACACCTCATTGGTCATGTCATCTCAGTCATATCTATCAAGTTTCACTTTAGGTTCACATGCATTGGTTTAAAATTCATTTTTAAGTCACATGTCTGATTTTTCCTGATTCTGTAGAGAATTATATGCAAAACGCTGCAGAATCACCTGATCATTCTGCAAAATATTTGTAAAATTTATAATTGAGAGCACTGTAGAATCATGTTTTTCTGTAAAATGAATGTGATGATGACCTATCGAGTATTTAGTGGTTTAGGGTAAAGGTAAGGTCATGCAATTGATTTTCATAATCATCTAGGCATGCAAAATCATAAATACCACCCATCATTGCTGTCCACTCCCTCATTTGTCATAATCCTCTCCACAATCGAATTTCATTCCTTAAAAAAAACACCCAAGCTCCTCTCTATCATTTAATTTTCAACCTTTTCATGTATCAGTTAGTTGTCACCTTTGAAAATTTTAGCTTTGTGGCAAACAACTTGCTGTCCAATTTATTTTAACAACTGTCACATTTTTAAGAGGGTAGTTTGGGTTATAAAGGGAAATGGCCATGAAGAGGAAAGCATAAAAAGGAGGCTATGTGGTTAAATAGGAGCCCATGTACCTTAAAATGAACATGTATGACCTCATATTCACACAAGTTTCCATCCAGACAGGTTACATGTATTTCTACGAGGAGCTACAAGGGGATTTGTTGTGTTTTTTGGACAGTTTGAGATATTGGTTTCAAAAGGAATTTGCAGGAAACTGAAGATGAGTTTCAAAAATATGAAGGAGGTTTTTTCTAAGAACAAAACAAGGAACAATAACCTCTTTCAATTTTCTCCCAGGTGCTACCAATTTGGATATTCGAATTTTCCTTTGGGACGTATTTTCAAAATTTTGAATTTTCCTGTTTTATACATGATTTTATAATGCAGATCCCAGACAACTGAAGATGGTTTTCAAAAACCCAAGAGATTTTTTTCTTATAAACATTCTTATCTACAAAACCTCCTCCATTTTTGCAACAGCTATAAGGGATCGAGAGATAGGAGCTCATGAGTGACGCCTTATTTCTCAGGAAAAACAGAGTCATTTTTACTGGTACATGAAGTTGCTGAAGGTGAAAAAGTTGTTTCTTGAGGAGGGTAAGAAGTATTTTTAACCAAATTTTCCTTCTAATGCTTCATACTATCATATCGCACAACCATGGACCTTTTCTAGGCCTAAAATCCAAATTCTGTGAAGTCTGTGGGCAATTAGGCAATTCTGCAGTGTTTCCCAGGCTTGAAGCCCAGTTTTTGCTGTGGAATTTCTGAAGACATCTTTTTGGTTTTAAGTCACTTAAATTGACATGGTTAAGGAGCTTCAAAGCTTTTATTTAAATATTTTTGATCACTCAACATCCTCCAATGGTCAAAAGTAGTAGAGGTACAACACATGTGGCCTAATTATTTTTGCTACGAAATTTTGCTATGAAAGTAGCTTAAAACTTTGTTTTTACAATGAAGTCAGTTTTTGGAAATATATGAATGGTAAATAAATTTTTCAAAGTTATTCTCCATGGGAAATTCCAAAGAGTATTAGAGCAGTAATAAAGAGTATCATAACAGATGAAATTTGTTGAATGTAAACATGTTGTCATAAAGGTGGTTGGAGATGCCAACTCACCATGTTGCCATATCATCAACGTAATAGCTCCTTAACAGTAGGTACAGAAATTTGATGAAGACAGTAAGGCTGTTAATGTTTTGATTGTGGTCAGTATGGTTGAAGGATAGGATTCCTTTCGAGGAAGTTTGGATCATATTTATATTAAAATGTAATAAGTAGGTGTTTGAGTCATAGTATGACTCTAACTTCTAATTCAGAAGGTGTCAATTTCTAGTTTTAAATATCCAGTTAGTAGTTAGATTTGGTGTCAATAATAGAGTTTAATGATCTAGCCATTTGTTAGATTAGACGTAAGGCTAGATGTATATAAGTAGTGAGTACTTTGATGTATGAAGGGTTGGAAAAGGTTATCTCAGAAGACTATTTTGTAAAGCTTTGGAGTTTCTGCCATATACAATAACAATACAACTTTTCTTCACCTAGGATTCTTATTATATTTCAATGAGTTTTTGTCCTATCTTTCGAAATGTTTTCTTCCAATATCTTAATTCTTATTACTCAGAACTCATGTTGTTCATGCTTTGACTTCCTTTAAGTATTAAGCTATGGTATATCTCTCTTAATATTTTTCTTTCAATATATTGATGTCTCATTACTCAGAATTCGTGTGTCACATGCTCAGACTTCCTTTGAACCTCAAGTTATTGAAATTTTCCTGTATTTTCTATTCTTTCATTGAAATATCTACAAGCCCTAGCTTCCACAAGTAAATCCTTTGTCATTGAGATCCCTGTCACTGACTCCATAGCCCAATGGTAGCAAGCATTCATCTTTTCAACCTACAAAAATACAAAACCAAGACACACATAATAGAGTTAGCCATATATTTTATATCATTAACCAATATCATAAACCCCTTTGAGAGAGCCCTCTCAGACTGAAGAAGCTAAGCTTCAGTTAAAAGCTGGTCTGAAAGAGTTACTCCAAGTTGACCATTGAAGTAGCCCAACAGGACTCAATTTGGTGATAACATTTTGGCATCGTTCCTGGGGAGCTGAAGGTGTAAATTTTCCCTGGGAAGAACAACAAAGTTTCAATTCTAAGTTCTAAGAGCAGAAGATACTTAGACACATATTGGCTGTATTTCTGCTCTGGCGACTCCACACATCAAATAATCAATTGGAAGATGACTTCACTGCTTGAAGATCAATAGCTTGATGAAGTTTCAAGATGAGTTCCATTACAAGAATAAATGCTTGGTATGCCCCTATGAATCGATCTCATATCCCTGGTTTTCCAAATCCTATGCCAAAGGTAAAATGGTTAACTGATCTTCCAATATTTTGAAGATGAAAAGAAAGACAATGCTGCCCTTCATTTGGTTAGATTCCATATGCATGTACACATACTTAAGGTTCAGTTCCCTGAGGATTGTCTCATGAAGATGTTTATTGCCACTTTAGAAGGAAAACCATGGTCTTGGTATGAAAGCTTGCCAAATGGTTCATTATATTCACTTGCTGATTTCCATGTTGCATTTTATGAGATGTATGAAGAGTGTCAAATAATGTTGTAAACATTGTGTGAGTTTTATTGAATATTTGGAGAATTGTTATGAAGATGATGAGTTTATGGATGATGAAATTTTAGAGGCCCTTCATGAAAATACCTTTCATCACCAAGAAAAAAGGATAACCTCTCTCTTGGATGAAAATGAAACCCATCAGGAGTTTATTTATGAAAATCATGTTACATCCTCTGAGTTTGATGAAAATTTGCAACAGACTTGTTAGCCTTTTGATCATGAGGAATATGATAATCATTTCAAACAACAAGAGGAAATACTGGAAGATAATTTCTATAATCCTCAGGTAAAGGAGAAATTTTATTATTCATGTCGTTCCTTGCATCAACCTACATCAAATAATGATCACACTAATGAGGAAGTGGATGGAAATTTTTCTTTATCCTTGTATTCTAATCTGAAGTCATTTGAGTGCAAGTCAGAAGATAAGATTCAATTTGTGGATGAAGTTGCTAAGAACATTGAAAAATACATTGAAGTTTTAGAAGATCAAATTCAATCTTATAGTCTTCATGATCAAGATTAGTATTTTCAAAAGTTTTTAATGCCAGAACACAAAGAGAGTGTGCTGCTACCTTTCTCTTTTGAGATTGAGAAAGAATAACCTATTTTTGAAAATCAGTTTGATAGCACACAACTAAAATATCGTGTGGTTGAGAAAAGCATATACGAGTTCTCCAAAGCTGCAGAATGTCTTGACAATCATCAAACAGATTATGTATTCTATGATCCTAAAACTAACTACATGGAAGAGTTCTACAGTCCAGATTTCCAGTTATATTTTCATTATGAGGATCAGATACATTTTATGTTGCCTTGGTCATTTCAGTATCATGCTTAATTTTGGTTCAAGTACAGTCAAGAGGTTCAAATGTCAGATCAGATCAATTATTGGCTTCATTGGAAGTTTCATGTTGCTTGAATTAAAAATGGAGATTGCAGCTGATAGGGTAGGTAGGAGTGTGTGAATAAGCTAAAAGTTGATTGAGCATCTTTTCAATAGGTACAAAGTTGGTTTTTCAGCAATAATCATCAAGCTTGAGCCCAAGGAGAAGGCCATAAGATCTTGGCTAAGTTTTCATAAGTTTCAGAGTTTTTATTTCCAAGAAGATGGATGGCACTAGAACTACAGGTTCTTTGGTGTACCACAGGGGCACACCATCGCAAGTGGAGCCACTGTTATCACACATAAATTTTTAATTTTTGATTAGGGCCACTCATCTAGGTTTCATACATTGTCTCATAAGGTTGGTCCATGAAATTGATGAGAAATTCATGAAATAAGTCTTTATCCTAAGTCCAAAACACGTCATTGGTCATGTCATCTCAGTCATATCTATCAAGTTTCACTTTAGGTTCACATGCAGTGGTTTAAATTTATTTTTTAATTCACATGTCTGATTTTTCCTGATTCTGCAGCGAATTCTATGCAAAACAGGCGATTTTCGTTGCAGAATCACTTGATCATTCTGCAGCAAATCTGTAAAATGTATAACTGAGAACACTGCAGAATCGTGTTTTTCTGCAAAATGAATGGGATGATGATCTGTCAAGTATTTAGTGGTTTAGGGTAAAGGTAAGGACATACAATTGATTTTCATAATCATCTAGGCATGCAAAATCATAAATACCACCCATCATTGCTTTCCACTCCCAAATTTTTCATCATTCTCTCCACATTTGAATTTCATTCCTTAAAAAAATCACCCAAGCTCCTCTCTGTCATTTAATTTTCAACCTTTTCATGTATCAGTCAGTTGTTACCTTTGAAAAGTTTAGCTTTGTGGCAAACAACTTGTTGTCCATTTTTTTTTTACAGCTGTCACATTTTTAAGAGGGAAGTTTGGGTTATAAAGGGAAATGGCCATGAATAGGAAAGCATAAAAAGGAGGCTATGTGGTTAAATAGGAGCCCATGTACCTTAAAATGATCATGGATGACCTCATCTTCACACAAGTTTCCATCCAGATAGTCTACATGTATTTTTACGAGTAGCTATAAGGGGATTTGTTGTGTTTTTTGGACTGTTTGAGCTGTTGGTTTCGAAAGGAATTTGCAGGAAACTAAAAATAAGTTTAAAAAATATGAAGGAGATCGTTTCTAAGAACAGAAAAAGGAACAATAACCTCTTTCAATTTTCTCCCAGGTGCTACCAATTTGGATATTCGAAGCTTCCTTTGGGACCTATTTTCAAAATTTAGAATTTTCCTGTTTTATACATGATTGTATAATGCATATCCCTGGACAACTGAAGATGGTTTTTGAAAAAACAAGATATTTTTTTCTTCTAAACATTATTATCTACAAAAACTTCCTCCATTTTTGAAAAAACTATTAGGGATCGAGAGATAGGAGCTCATGAGTGCAGCGTTACTTTTCATGAAAAACAAAGTCATTTTGATTGGTAGATGAAGTTGATGAAGGTGAAAAAGTTGTTTCTCGAGGAGGGTAAGAGGTATTTTTAACCAAATTTTCCTTATCATGCTTCATACTATCATCTCACACAACCATAGACCTTTTTTAGGCCTAAAATCCAAATTCTGTGAAGTCTGTGGGCAATTAGGCAATTCCACAGTGTGTACCAAGCTTGAAGCCCAGTTCTTGCGGCGGAATTTCTGAAGACATCTTTTTGGTTTTAAGTCACTTAAATTGACCTGGTTTAGGAGATTAAAAATTTTTATTTAAATATTTTTGATCACTCAACATCATCCAATGGTCAAAAGTAGCAGAGGTACAACACATGTGGCCTAATTATTTTCGCTACGAAAGTAGCTCAAAACATTATTTTTACAGCGAAGTCAGTTTTTGGAAATATATGAAGGGTAAATAATTTTTTCAAAGTTATTCTCCATGGGAATTGCCAAAGAGTATCAGAGCAGTAATAAATAGTATCAAAACAAAATATTTCTGAATGTAAACATGTTGTCATAAAGGTGGTTGGAGATGCGAGGTCACCATGCTGCCATATCATCAACGTAATAACTCCTTCACAGTAGGCAAAGAAGTTTCATGAAGACAATAAGGTTGTTAATGTTTTGATTATGGTCAGTATGGTTGAAGGATAGGATTCCTTTTGAGGAAGTTTGGATCATCTTTAGATTAAAATGTAATAAGTAGGTGTTTGAGTCATAGTAGTACTCTAACTTCTAATTCAGAAGGTGTTAGATTCTAGTTTTAAATATCCAGTTAGTGGTTAGATTTGGTGTCAGGAATAGAGTTTAATGATCTAGCCATTTGTCAGCTTATATATAAAGGTTAGATGTCTATAAGTAGTGAGTACTTCGATATATGAAGGGTTGGAAAAGGTGATCTCAGAATACTATTTTGTAAAGCTTTGGAGTTTCTGCCATATACAGTAACAATACAAATTTTCTTCACCTGGGATTCTTATTATATTTCAATGAGTTTATGTCCTATCTTTCAAAATTTTTTCTTCCAATATCTTAATTCTTATTACTTAGAACTCATGTTGTTCATGCTCTGACTTCCTTTAAGTATTAAGCTACGGTATATCTCTCTTAATATTTTTCTTTCAATATCTTGATGTCTCATTACTCAGAATTCATGTGTCACATGCTCTAACTTCCTTTGAACCTCAAGTTATTGAAATTTTCCTGTATGTGTTATTCTTTCATTGAAATATCTACAAGCCTCAGCTTCCACAAGGAAAGCGTTTATCATTGAGATCCCTGTCACTGACTCCATAGCCCAATGGTAGCAAGCATTCATCTTTTCAACCTATAAACATACAAAACCAAGACACAAATAATAGAGTTAGCCATCTATCTTATATCATTAACCAATATCATAAACCCCTTTGAGAGTGCCCTCTCAGACTAAAGAGGCTAAGCTTCAGTCAAAAGCTAGCCTGAAAGAGTTACTCCAAGTTGACCATTGAAGTAGCCCAACAGGACTCAATTTGGTGATAATATGTGTGATCCTAGTCATCATGTTATTAGAGTTTTTATCCACATACCAAAATTTTTAAATTAACATCAAAATGTTGGAACTAAATCAAACATAAGATAAAATCATAAGCCTAATAATTCATACATCAGGTAAATCATAGCTGAATAAGTCATACATTAGATACTTTAATCAACAAAAACATAATTCATCAAGTGTTCTATATAAGTAAGCTCATCCATCCAATTGAAATGCATCAATATTACTTATGTTCATAAACAAAAGATCATGAAAATACAAATAGGTCCTCAACATAAGTAGCTATCTAGGAAAAAATGGGCATCACATATGGTTAAAAAGTGAGGGTTAGTCTCGATGTATATTCTTTGCATCCTCCCAGGTAGAAGACCCTGGGATATAATTTTCCCATTGGACCTTAACCCAGTCCACATAACAACATTTGAGTTATCAAACTCTACGATCCAATATGCATAATAGTTCAACCATAATGGTCCCCATATCTGAGACTTGCAATTCCTCCCAATAGAACTTGTTATATTCTTCGAAAACATAATGTCATAGAATAGATACATGAAAAACATCATGAATTTTATGTGAGTGGGTTGGTAGTGCAAGATGATAGGAAATTGGTCCAATTTCTCTTTGATCCTAAAAGTTCCTATAAATTGAGGTGACAACTTCATCCCTTTCCCAAATTGAATGGTGATCTTGTTGGGTTGGATAAGAATAAAATCTTGGCCTCCCACTTCATAAATTTTATTAGACCTATGTTGATCTGTATTTGAAAATTTAAAGGTTTGATGAAATTTGCAAGTTAAATTTTATGAATTTTATGCAATTAGGGAAGTTGAAATAACACATAAATTAAGTTTTTAAAATCAATTTTGCAGCACAAAATAGAGACAATAATACCATAAATAGAAGCACAAGACAACAAAATGATGAAGGAGTTCACCCCTCTAGGGCTACATCTCCTCGTCCAACTTCCAATTTTGGGACTCATTCATTATGTGCCCAAATATTTTTTACATGGATTTTCAATGCTCATAATGAAAAAATAATGTCTCCAATGGCTCCATAATAGTAAAAAACCCCTAGCTAGGCTCTTTCTACACTCATTTTGGCAAAAAACTGAAGAAGTTATGCTCTCGTGAAGATTTACTACTAAGTGATCTACAAACCACACCCACCTGCAAACCATCCTATGAATTCTATCATTTTTGGCATTGCTGAGCGAAAAATTCCCCTACGCTAGTGAGATTCACGCCGAATTAGTTGTAAATTGTCTCCTACTTTAAATGCGCATGGATCCCTGTGAGCGAATAAAAATGAGCCACGTGTCTAGGCCTTCGCCATAGGATTCAAGCAGTTTGAATTCCGCACCAACGGATTAACCATGCCTAAACTATGGTTGGGTGACTATGTTACCATGGTTTACGGTGTTGGTTTTAAAACTTCCTATAGCTATGGTCTAACATATAACCGACAATGTTGGGGGTTGCTTTTAAAAACTGGTGCGGAAACTTTAAACTCCACCCTGACTCTGTTACCGTGGTAATGTTGTGGTATGGTTATTGTAACCATCACAATTCTGAATGTTGGGAATTGTGGTAATAATTGTGGCTTTGTTTTGGGGTTAACCCCGCGCCCTCAACACCCACTCCTGTGGTCTTGTGGGTATGAGTGGACCAGGGGCCAAGGACTAACCCTGTCCTCGTCCCCCAACCATCCGATCAATAAATTTTAAATACAACATGTGACCCATAGGTATTAAGAACCACTGTAGGTGGAGTGGTAATACTCCACGTTGCCCAATGAGAGGTCCCATGTTCGACCTCAGTGAGGTCCATTCGACCCATAACAAATTTTATTACACAGTTTGGATGCCATGCGGCAGCTATCCATTGGGCCACGTGGCTCTCCTCCATTAGAATACCTTAAACATTAAACAAACAATCATATTAAACTAAATTCATACCAATCAGAATGAGGACACCTGGCGAGATATCATTGGCCCAAAGAAAAAACAGTCAACTGCCCAGTCAGCGTACCTGACCAACCTACAAATTTTTTAGCTATTTAGGAAAACGATCAGAATGTGATATCGGGATAATACGATATCAGTTTTGAGTGATTAAAGTTGTGTTGGATTCAGGTTTGATGAGATATTTGTTTTGGCACCAGTTTCGATCACTTTTGAACACTTTGAATTTTGAACACTTTACTGATCCATTGGATTATTCCTCTCCACTAGAAGATTTTGGACCTCCAAAAGATCATTTTTAGTCAACAAACAAATGAGGGTATAATTCCCTCACCCTTCCAATCTCAATCCATTTGTATTTGCTTTCATTTTTTCCTTTGATCCCCACACGAAGATACTCCATGTTTCCTCATTTTGAAGTCATTTTTTTCCTGTCAAGGATGGTGTCTTGCTGCATTTCTTCAAGATATTCAAGAGAGAAATCTTCAATTGAAGGAATATGAACATTCTCTCCTTGATCTTCAACCAAAGGAGGCTCATAAAATCTTAAATTCTCAACATTAACAATTGCATAAATTTGCATATATGAAGTCAAATCCAACCTGAAGTCATTATTACCAATATTTTCTAGAATCCTAAATGGACCATATAAAATTGGTTTCAGTTTTTTACCTTCTCCTTGGAGTGTTTCCTTGCTAATGTGAAGCCAAACTCCATCTTCCACTTGGATATCGTGATCCACACAATTCTTATCATGTCTTGTCTTGTACTTGGCTTGACTCTTTTCCAAATTTTCTTGAACTATTTGATGCACCAATTGAACTTGTTCAATGAATCTTTTGGCCTTATCTATGTCACTATGTCCATCAATAGAAACATCTTTCCCAAATATAAAATCTAAAGGAGATTTTGGTAAGTATCCCAAGCATGCCTCAAATGGTGATGTTTGAGTTGATTAATTCTTGGCCCAGTTGTAAGCATGTTGAATATAGTGCAAATTTTCATCCCACAACTTAGGATGCTTACTACAATAACCGCGAAGAAGATGTATCACCGTCTTGTTCACCACTTCTATTTGGCCACCTTTTTGCTGATATAATGTTGTGCTATTTTTCAATTTGGTGTCCATGAGTCCCCACAAGCTTGACCAAAAGTTTCTGAAAAAGCTAGAATATCGGTCACTAACAATGGATATGGGCAACCCAAAATGCACCGATACATTTTGAAAGAAAAAATGTGCAATCTGTGCAGTTGTAACCTACTTTTTACAAGGCATAGAAATAAACATTTTTCCAAACTTATCAACAAATACATAAATATAAACATGACCTATCCTATACATAATTATACCTCCTACAAAATCCATAGAAACACTTTCCCATGCCCAGGAAGGTACAATAAGTGGAGTATACAATCCCAACTCTCTATTGCTAGGCTTACTGACATCACATAAAGAACATCCTCTTACAAATTGTGACACGCTTTCAAGAATACGAGGCCAGTAACAATTCCTCTGTAATTGTTCCACTCTCTTGCCTACACCAAAATGACCAGCAATAAGAAAAGTATGTGCTTCCCTTATGATTTTGAGTCTTTCTACCTGTGGAATACATAACTTGCCAAGATGACAAGACAATTTATCATGCACATGATAATCTAATTCCTCTACTTGGTTACCTTGACACAAAGCCTCATATACATCCTTAAAATCATTATCTAAAGCATATAGCTCAACATAGCTCTCATGCATGATGTTAGGTCTCCGTAATTTATTAGCAAGATTGGCAGAGTCCAATTACAGAAACAACATCGTTTCAACCAACTTGCATTCTAGGATTCTGTGCTCCACACCCTACCAAACTGGAGAGCGATCTCTCCAATATGTACAAAGATGGGATTTGTCTTTGAAGTTTAGAATAATGATGTTAGGCTAGTTATGAGGTCCAAGTTATTGTTTGTTTAGCTGGATGGTTGAACATGACCGACAGTTAGAGGTGAAAAGTCCCAAAGGTAAAGAGGTCTAAATCAGAGGAGTTGCGAAGCAAAAGAGGCTTTGATCAAGAAGAAAAATGATAAGGTGTTTTCATCTACTGGGGCGTGATGCTGGAGAGATTTAATTGAAACAATCAGGTTCAAGAGTGGTCTATGGGGCAAGTCATCTATGCCTAAGGATCTCTTTAAGGTTTGATTTATGGAATGGAGTGATACAATAAGAAGGGGAAAATAAACAGATGCAGAACAAAGAGCAGCCCAGGATCTGGTAAGTACTTTGAAACTAGCCAGCCTTTGATACACTTTCAATAGAAGACATCTTAAAACAAAGGGAAACTTGGAAACAAATTTTGGAGCAGAAACTAGCGGGCCGGGCGCACCACAAATCCTCTCCTCGCTCTTCTTTACTGGGTTACTTTCAAGACAATCACAGAGATAACACAGAATGGCCTAAGATCTGATAAGTACTTTGAAACTAGTCAGCTTTTAACACATTCTAGGGAAACAATCAGACAGTTATGCAGACAAGTCTGGGACCAGGGCTAACCATATCTTCCTTCCAGTTCATCCTCACACAACATATGCAGAAAGTAACATTCAAGAATAATATTCAGCTAAGACAATAAGACGAGGGTATGCCAGCATTCCTATGTCTAAACTGAATTAAATCATTCCTGAATAAACAGATTGAAAGAAAACATTTAAATAAAGGTTTCTCAGCTAGAGAAGGTTACTGATATACAGTAGGTCCTAACCCTGTTTAAACTATTCTTTATAGTGGAAAATGAAACAAAATGAAAACAAAAATAAAACAACAAGTCACAAGGAAAATAACATCACCGTCGACATAGATCAGGATCCCATAAATCAGCTTGTATTGATGCTTAAAACCAGTTACAATCTTCAAATCCAAATATTTTAATCATCCTTCCTTCACAACCCACTTAGCTCACAATCATATACCCGCACGTTGAAATACTATTTACAATCGTGAGTCTTCGTCAATTTACATTACAATGCTTCAAAGAATTACGTTAACAAACCAACACCCTCACTTTCTACAAGAAGTATTTATAGAAGAATGAGGAGGTGAGATCCGATGAAAGATCCGTTAAAGTACCACTGGCGGCATTCAAGACCCTCGCCCTTTGAGGGGCTCGAAGGAAGAAGTTTGCTGTGGTTCGTATTAACTATTTCATTAACCATCGTGTCCATCGGAAAGCACTTGTTTCCTTTTGAAGTCTCGGCTCGAGGGCGAAAGGTTTGATAATATTTCTTGGTATTAAGTTCCTTGCAGAAGTAACTCCCTGGCTGCGTTGAGGCAAAACATCTTCCTTTGCAATAACTTCGGCCCTGGTTTGAAAGGTTTGAGGCAACAGGTGGTGTTTAGTTGCTAGGAGGAATCAATTCGCCTCCTTTTTGTGGTGGTGGAGGGTTTGCTGTCACTAAAACACTTTAGGTTTTCTTTAAATCGTGTTTTTAAATCGGGGATTAGGATTTTGATAACAAGTCTTAGCCGTAATCCCCATAATACTGTCTTCAATCTTCTGTGCTGGCACATTTCTGGTCCTCTACAGCTGATACTCTTTGACTGTGCCAGATTCTTGGTGCTTCGCTATTATACAGGGCTGCGTAGGGTTATATGGCATCAATGCCTCATGAAACACTGATGAAAACATGAATTTTCACCCTGTGGCCGATTTCCTTTGACAAATCAAAAGAGGGAGGATCGTCACCCTCATCTTTCGAATTTCCTTCTGAATATAGAAGAAAACGTTAAACCCTGCAAAATACAAATGAAAGTTATGAAATCCTGCATTTACAGGTTAAACTGCATTGGAGGTTGTGCGGAGGAAGCAGGGTCGTTGGATCATGGAGCTGGGGTGCAGATCGACGGCAGAGATGCAACGGCGGGATGTAATGGGAAAAACCTTTGTAAACCACAAAATATATCATTTTCGACTTTACAAAGGAAAAAAGCGTTTTTATATGAAAGGCGGGGGTATCATATGGTGGGCCCAGTGGGATCAATCGCAAATCGCAAAAGGTGGAAAATGCGATGGCGGATTTATGCGATGGAGAGAAAATGCGATATTGCGATTTGCGATGAGTGTTGGGGAAAAATGCGATCGGT
Organism: Pinus albicaulis; assembly: GCA_034641835.2. Classification (NCBI taxonomy): domain Eukaryota; kingdom Viridiplantae; phylum Streptophyta; class Pinopsida; order Pinales; family Pinaceae; genus Pinus; species Pinus albicaulis. Next base: position 786,192,481 of record CM076576.1, read on the forward strand.
GTTGGGTGTGAGCCCCATTATTCCGTTTACTTTGTGTCAAGCAAAGATTGACCCCCGTACTTGGGCAGCATGTGTAACGCCGCCCCCCGAAATTTAATCGCTGCCATGGGGGGTCCAGGACTAAACACATACATCTCAAGTACCATTTCATACGGTCAGTATTGGAAGATGGAGAGCTGAAGCTGGAAAAGATACACACTAGCCAGAATCCTGCCGATATGCTAACAAAAGTTGTAACCAGGGAGAAACTGAGAATGTACTCAGTTTCAATTGGTCTTCAAGGATGACGATGGAGATGAGGAATAGCCAGGTCCAAAGAGGAGTCATTGTCTAGCAACAGTTAAATGGGGCACGTTACAATCACCAAGTGAGACTGCTGGGTGGAGCCCGATTATCCTCAGGAATTTGTGTCATATAGCATTGGACCCCCAGACTTGTGCAAGGAGCAGGCATCACTACTTGAAATTTAATCGCTGCCGTGGGGGGTCCTTGTAAAAGTATAGTAATTTCTAGTCAATCTGGGCCGTTCATTAGGCAAATGATCTGACGGTAGAAGTTATGTTTAGATTAGGGCTTTTTGCCCTAGAAGGCAACCCCCTTGTATATATGAGGGCATTGTATTGCGGCTGTGTATTATGAGTATATTCTCGGAGCAAGAAACAGAGAGGGAGACTGTGAGAGAGAACAGAGGATATTACAGCAGATTTGATGTAGGTTTTGTCTCTTCATTTTTGTTGGATAATATAAAGGAAGGACTGGCTGTTCGGGGTGGACGTAGCCCAAACTGGGTGAACCACGTATATCTGTGTCTCTCTAGTTTTAAGTGTTTTGTGTGCTTGTATTTTCCGCATATTTTATGTGTTTCATTGCTCTGTAATATTTAATTTTCTAACAATTGGAGCGGTCGCATCACAAATATTTGCGATGGATCAAACTGTTTAAACGACGAAACATGCAATTTGCGATATGCGATGGGAGGAAACTGCGATGGATCGCATCGCAAATATTTGCAATGGCTCTTTGGAGGAAAACTGAAAATTGCGATCTGCGATGGATTGCAGCGCAAATATTTGCGACACATCAGTTTAAAAAAAATAACAATTTGGAAATTCTGCGATCTGCGCTTTGCGATAAGCGCCAAAGGGTTAAAACTTGGTTCCAGGGTGCAGGTGTATGGAAGAAAAGGGGCTCAGGGCTTAAGCTCGAGGGGCTTAAGTTCTATACATAAAAACATGTATTTTCATGATTTTTGAAGGGTTTCTTGAAGGAAATGAAAGTTTCGGTAAGGTTAAAAATTGGGTTTTTAACCTTATAAAAGGGATTTCAATGAAATGGAAAGGGAGAAACATGAAATTTTGGGTTTTTCATGGGAAATGGAGAATATAAAATGAGGTTAGTGAGGAAGAAAAGGAAGGGGACCAAGGGGTTCTGCAGCCGTATTTAACTTGGGATTTTTGAAGGATTTCAGAGGCTTTTAGGATGTAAACGGCAATAAGGGATTTGGACAGAGGCATGAGGCCTTAGAGAGACTTCAAGAGCCAACAATTTTTAGTGATAAAATTTTTCCTTGGAGGCTCCAAAAAGATTTAGCCACCTTTTGGTATAAAAAAATATTATAGGTGGCTAACAGTGGCTCCACTTGGGGATGGTGCCTTCTTGAAGGAATCAAGAATTCAGACTTGATTTCTGGGAGGCTGATCAGTTTCCTAATCCATTGTTCTCTCTGGGATGCTGACCAGGTGCCTCATCCATTAGATTGCTCTTGCTCTGCTTCTGAAAAGTAACATCAGTCATGAAAGATAAATGGACTTCATCAATACAACTTTCTACCTACCCAATCCTACTAATCTAACATTCTTTCTTCATCAGATTGCACTTGGATTGGCAAACTATTTTTACCACATTTTATTCTTTTGAAAGCATAAAAACTAATATAATTCTACTCCTTATTTCTCCCTAAACTCAGATTAATCAGTTGAGCTCAGATTCTTCTCTACCTATTCTACTGTCTGTTGGGATTAAACTGTCCAACGGGCTTTCATTCTCTAAATTCTAAAGCAGAAATTTAAAAACAGCCAAGTCAAGATTAAACTATTTGGCTTGTTGTGATCTATGGCATAAAAACAAGCTGCACATAGACATTATTTTGCAGGAAATTAAAATAAAAAAATGGAAGGCTTGAGATTTGAAAGTTGAGCACTTCCTTCATCTTTTTCATAGCTCTGTTTTTGCTTTTTCTTTGAGCTCTTCTGGTTCAGATTTTGAGCTGATTAGAACCATATTTACATTTTGTTTGACTCAACAAATAAAACAGTTTTGAGTCATCATCTATTTGGAAACTTTGGTTCAGATTTTGAGTTTATTTGAACCTTCAATTTCTATCCTAATTTATCTACTAATAAGCCAAGATTGAACAGTTTGGAAAATCACATTTTCTACCTTATCAGCAATAAATTGAAAACTAGTTAGTCAAGTTTAAACTGTTTGACTAGCTAGAAGTGTGTTTTAGGAGTGGCATTTGAGCTTGCACACTTTCAGCATTTGTTCCTCCTTTTGGCATGGGGCTTTGCCTTTCTTGTTTTCATCTCTACCCTCTTTTCTTTCTTTTCTCTTTTTTTGTATTTTTGATTTTTTTTTTGATAACTTTGAATGCAATGGTGGATGGACTATTCATAATGGAAAAATATAAAAAGGCTTCAAAACATAAAATGGATCAAGAGAAGTAATGCTTAAGCATCCTGCCATTGACAGGACCCCCAAACAATTCTGTTCCATCTATTTCCTGTAAGAAAAATGCATTATTACCAGCAACTGAATGAATAGAGTAAGGGCCAAGCCATAGGTGATCAAATTTTCCATGCTTTCCCTTCTCTTCTCTCCTTGAGTCCCACTTCAAAACTTTGTCTCCAACATTAAAATTACTGGCCTTAGTTCTTCTGTCAAAAATCTTTTTAATGCTGTCTTGTTTGTGCAATGCTTTGTTATACACTTCCTCCCTGGTCTGCTGAAGATGAATGGTCTGATTTATTCTTCTGGTCATGTCATTTTCTTCAGTCTGCAACTCTTGAATTAACTTCATAACTAGTACACCAAGACTATTGGGAAAAATTGCATCTCTACCATACACAAGCTGAAAAGGTGACAAACTAATAGATTTCTTCAGAGTTAATCTGTCAGCCCAAAGTGCATGGATCAGCTTTATGTGCCAAGATTTCTTATTGTCCTCCAACAGTTTCTTGATTATGTTCACTAAGCTTTTGTTGGAGGATTTTGCAAGTCCATTACCTTGGGGGTGATAGGTTGTGGAATGCCCCAATGTTATCTGATATCTATGACAGAAGTCAACCATTTTCTTTGATCCAAATGCTGCTGCATTATCTGTGATGATCTTGGTAGGACAGCCAAATCTGGAGAGAATGTTAGTCTCCATGAATTTTATGATAACGGAATCATTGGCCTGCCTACAAGGGATGGCTTCTATCCACTTAGTGAAATATTCTGTGGCTGTAAGAATCCACCTATGCTGGGCAGAGGATGGTGGATGGATTTCTCCTATGAAGTCAAGTCCCCACTGTTGAAAAGGAGCTTCAACAGTGATTGGATGCAGAGGTAGGGGTAGTAATTTTCTCTTGCCTTCAAACAATTGGCATTTATGGCAAGTAGTGGTCATTTTGTGTACATCAGAAAAAAGAGTAGGCCAATAGAAACCAGCCCTCAAAATTTTGTTGGCTGTTGACTTCCAGTAAAAATGACCTCCACACTCTCCTTCATGGAATTCCTGCTTAACCTTTTCTGCATCAAACTCAGGCAAACATTTAATCAATATACCACTTGCATTTTTCCAATAAAGACATTTATCAATAACGCAATAATTTACAGCTTTCAATTTTAGGAACCTTGCCTTTGTTTTTGTCAAACCAGGAGGGGTAAGCAAAACATAAACAGTATCAACATACCAAGGAGAATTGATAAAATGGTTTTCAACAATGGGAGTTGAGAATTCTTCTTGGTTATCCAAAGCATTAATCATGTTAATATCAAGAACTTCACAATTTGATTCAGCCATTAATCTAGCTAGACCTTGGCCTTTGACGAGCTTAGTGGGTTTTATCTCTAAATCATATTCAAGAATAACAGCAATCCACTTACCTCTCTTACCATCTGGGTCCTGTGTTAGAATGTCTTTAACAACTGAATTTGGGACGAAGGCAATGATGTGTGAATGAAGGATGTATACCCTGAAGTCTTTCAAAGCTTTTACCAAGGAAAAAGCTTGTTTCTCCATAATGTTATACTTTAAAGGGGCATCCCTCAATGCCTTACTAAAGAATGCAATAGGTTGCTCTTGTCCTTGTGGATTTTTCTATAAAAGGATAGCAGCTATGGTGTGTTCTGATGCAAATGAGAAGATATAAAAATCTTTTGAAAAATCAGGACTTATAAGAACCGGTGTTTTGGTTAACGCTTGTTTCACCAGCTCAAAAGATGTCTTTGCTTCCAAGGTCCATTTTATCCCTTACTCCTTCTTCAACATGTTTGTTATATTCCTAAGGAGCTCAGCTAGGTTAGGGATGAACCTTCTCAAAAAGTTTATCTTTCCAATGAAAGACTGCAACTCTTTTATGTTTCGAGGATGAGAGATTTGCAAGATTGCCTCGATCCTCTTTGGATCTATCTTTATACCCTCTTCTGAAATAATGTGCCCAAGAAGTTTACCTTCTTGGAGACCAAATAGTGTCTTCTTAGGGTTTAAAGATATTCCAAACTTTTTTCATTTCTCGAAAACCTTTCTTAAATGTTCTAAGTGTTCTTCATCTGTTTTGGAAAACACAATGACATCGTCTAGATAGATAATGATGAAGAAACCCAATTCTTCCGAGAATGCTATGTCCATGGCTCTCTGAAAGGTTGCTCCAGCATTCATTAGACCAAAAGGCATATTCACATACATGAAGGTGCCCCATGGTGTAGTAAAGGTTGTCTTTAATTGATCAGCAGGGTGAACTAAGATATGATTATACCCTGAATAGCCATCAAGAAAAGAAATTCTTCTAGACCCTACCACTCTTTGTAAAATATGATCCATTTTTGGTAAAGGGTAGTTGTCTTTTAATGAAGCTTTGTTTAAGTCTCTAAAGTCTATACAAAGCCTGATTTCTTCGGTATTTTTCCTAACAGACACCAGATTAGATATCCATTCAGAATATCTAATAGGGATGATAATACCAGCATCATACATCTTCATGATTTCCTTCTTAACCAAAGGCAGCTACATAGGGTTTATTCTGCGCAGTTTCTGTTTGAATGGTTTCTGGTTTTCTTTAAGAGGGATTTTGTGCTGTATTATTTCAGTGTCATAGGACTTAAGATCTTCGTAACTCCATGCAAAAACATCATAAAATTCTTTGAACAACTCTATGTATTTGAGTCTAATGTGAGCTGGTAAAGTCTTAGACAGTTGAATCATTTTTGGTTTTCCCTCACTACCTATGTTGCATTCCTCCACTTCAGACTCTACAGGTTCCAGCTTAGGTTTCTTTTCCACATCGTTAAAATCAAATAACTCCTCCAAAGGTGTTAGACCACTTGGAAAACCTTCATCTTTGGAATGCAGAGTTTCTAATTCTTCTGTTTCTGATTCTGCATTCAATCCGGTTTCGTTTCCAAGTTTGCTAGTCTGAAGGTTGAGATTGACAAGCTCAGGAGAAGGTTCTTCCTCACCAAGAAAATTTTCTTCACTGCAGTCTGTATCATCATCTGAATCTGAACTATGCAGCTCAAATTCATTTCTGAATTGCATGAAGTCTTCTATTTGTTTATCTCCGTCAAACACCTGCCAGTATTTTTTATTATCAGGCACAGCTGGTCTAAATTTTACTTGAGGTGAACAATCATCGATCTGATATGGCTTTAAACATGTCCTAGCTGCAAAGGCTAAATTGTGGGCTATAAAATTTCTTTTTCTTGGGACAAAACTCAGTGTGGAGCTCTTAAATGTTTTCAAAAGATCCATGACATCATTCCGATAGGCCCTAAGTCTGGGATGATTTGCATTGTACTCCCCATTGACTTGCCTAATTATTAACTCAGAATCCCCATACACATTTATTCTTCTGGCTCCTAACTTCTTCAAGAGATGCAAGCCTAAGAGAAGGGATTCATATTCTGCTATGTTATTTGAACACTGAAAGTTCAATTTGCAAAAAATACATTTTGTGTGCTTGTTATCAGTGTTATTAATCCAGACACCTGCACTAGAATTCGTTCTAGTGCATGACCCATCAAAATACATAGTCCAGAGGGGATCATCTTCAGTTTTATCAGATTGGTGAATGTCCTCTGTATGATTTGATTCCTCAAATTTTTCATTAGATTGAGGGATGCCGCCAGAACTGTTAGGGATGTTTTCTAGGTTGTTAAGCTTTAAAAACAATGGACTCATGACTTGCAAATCAAGACCTATGCTTTGTTTACTAATGTTTTCAAATGTAGCAAACTGTTTAGACACTTCAGTGCTGTGTTCCTCTTCCTCTATTTCAGCCACTGATCCTGTTAAAGTGATTTGTTCAGGGAGTGTTTCATTATTAAACATGACAAAAGAATCAAGGCCAGTACTCATAGAATTCAGAGGGGAGTTCTGAGGTTTGTCTTGACTTTTAACTGTTTATTGCATATGAGACTCCCTGTAAAGTCTTCTAGTCTGATTGAAAATAGGGATAGTCGCATAGGTCATGTCCATCTGCATGGTACCTTTTAACTTAACCCCCCAAGATCTTGATAAAAGCATTCCATACTTTGGGGGTACATCAGCCACGACAACATCCATGACCAAACACTTGGCTGGAATTTGGGCTAAATTAACACAGAGGTCTTTGATCAATCCTAGACATTTAACTCTACTTGAGTCAAAGGAGTACAGGTCTTTGTAAGGTCTGGTAATTTCAAGACCCAGGCTTTCCATTACTGCTTTCAGCATTAAGTTATGAGAAGCCCCTGAGTCATGCATAGCGTTGTGTATAATTTTGTCATGAACGTTTAGACTCACATAAAAGGGAGGGACAGGTCCCTCTTGAAACTTACCTTCAATCTTAGGACCAAAGATAAGCTCTGGCTGGTCATCATTTAGATTGAGTGTGTCCTCATTCTCTTCTATGTTCAAAGCCTTCAAAATTTGAGTTTTATATACATGTTGGGTAGCTAACTCAGTCAATGGAATAGAGATCTTGATCTTGGAAATTTCCTGCTCCAGGCTGAAAGGAATTTGGTTCTTTGAAGCATTGTTTTCAACCTTATTAGCTGCCACTTTATCAGCAATTTCAGTTTGCTGATTCGTTTTATTTGACACGACTGTTGTAATAAGAGTACTAGATGAAGTGTTAGTACTGCTGATATTTTCACTCTATTCTTCACTGTTTTGAGTGCTTTTCTCTTTACCGTTACTAGAATCTACAGATGTTGTTTTATCCTTTTGTTTGATCGTTTTAGGCTTAGTTGTAGTGTTGTTTTGAGAAGATTTACCAGAGGTTTTAACGTTGGGGGTTTGTTGACTGGTTTTGCTTCTAAGGTCATAGTCTCTTTGAGTTTCTATGAAGGCGTTTTCCATGTCTTGACAACAATTTTCATTATCATCTCTTTTGTCATCATATGGCGTATAAAGACCTTGTTTTCTATCATAGTGAACCTCAAAGTCATTATTATCTACCCCACATAAGTTGATATCGTGTTCCTCTGATATTTCGTCTGTTTCCTCAACCTCACTAATATAGTTTTGATGAAAAGGGGGAGTGATCTGTTGGTCATCTTCCCTAGGTCTGTTTGGAGGTTGATTTCTTCTCAGATTCTGATTCTGATTTTGGTTTCTATTTTGAGGAGTAGTTTGGTTTTGACTTGCTTGTGTCCTCTCAAGAATGCTCATTTTCTTCATCATTTCTTCCATCATTCTTTCCATCTTTGAGCTTAAAGTGGAAGATGAGGGTTCCTCTCTAAAATATACTCTCTTTTCAGCTTTCATCCTTGCTCTCTTCTCCATTAGGTTGAATTCTACAGAAAGAGCACCTCTTTGCATGTCTTCAAGAGTTGCAAAATCTCTCTCTCTGAGTGAATAGGTCATGTCAGCATCAAACCCTTCAGGAAACTTGTTTAAGGCTAAGCCCTATGGAGGTTTTAATTCTGGGGAAAGTGCATTATATACACTGTTAAATCTAGTACAATAGGCTTGTACACTTTCCCCAGGGTTCCTATGGAGATTGTTATAGTCAGCAAGAACTTGGAGAGGATTCTTCCTTACTTCCCACTTGTTTAAGAATGTTTGATGGAAGCCTTGGAGATCATTTATACTATGGGGGGCTAAGCCTTTAAACCATTTTCTTACTTCTCCCCCTAAGCTTTGAGCAAATAATCTGAGCTTGACAGAATCATCATCAATTTCGTTTCTATCAAAGTAGTCATTCATCTTATCCACATGTTGCGATGCAGTTGTAGCATTGCTAGCATCATATAATGGGATTTTGGACTGATTATCCTATGGAAGGTTGACTAATGGTACAGGAAGGACTAAGGGAGCATACCATGCAGCCATGGTAGGAGGTGGAGGCGGATTCACAAGAGGTGGATTAAAAAAAGTTAAAGTGGGCTGAGGTGTGGTGGTTTGAACAGTGGATGTAGGATGAGTAGAAATGGATGGATCAGGAGTAGACTGCTGAGCTGATCTTGGATGAGGGACACCTAGGTTGTGAAGAAAATGTAAATCAGGAGGTGTTGTTTCTCTACTCCCAGGATGTTTACTTGTCTCTGGGGATGAAAGTGAAGACTCAGAGTCTAGCTGAATTATATCATCAAATGACCTAGTTCTAAATGGATTTACTAAGTCAACTTGTGATTGTTGGAGAGCCGAAATATTTTCAGGGACTGAATTAGCTCTCAAGGGTGATCTGAAAAAAGTTGATAATTTAACCTTAGGAGACTTCCAAAGGATGCTTTCTGGGTCATCAACTATCTTAGGTGGATTAGGGTCAGGATGGGCTCTAGTGTGAATCTTTCTAGAAGCCACTATGCTGTGTTTTTAGACCCGAATAAACAAGACAAGTTCAACCAGATATGATAATCTTTAAGAGGTTAACTAATCTGTTTACGCAAATTTAATCCTACAGTCCTCTAATTGAGTTTTAAATGATGTTATGATGATAAGGGTTCTTCCCAGTGGAGTCTTAAGGTCTGTTAAGGATTGTGGAGTCGCCAAGTGGAAGTTTTTAGCTCCTTTGGAGGTAAAAGGTTTTATGGTCCACCACCATGTTTATTGAATACCAATCTGAAATTTTTTTAGGTTTTTCTGAGTTGTTTTTAGTAGTGTGGTTTTTAAGAATACCCTAACTCTGTTTCAAAACTTAGCTACGGTTATGAGACAAAGGCAGTCTACTCTTATGGCTAAGCTAGCTGATTTTTCAAGGTTAGATAAAGTCTTATGAGAATCCTAGGGTTGACCTGGATTGTCACTGATTCAAACAAGTTTCATCATGATTACCATTTCTTGGTAGTGCTTGAAAAGGCTATTTTTACTCTCAAAGTTTTGTGTAAAAATCAAGGGAAAATGAGATGAAAACTCAACTCAATTCCCCAGTGGATTCGCCAGAAATGTTAGGTCTCCGTAATTTATTAGCAAGATTGGCAGAGTCCAATTACAGAAACAACATCGTTTCAACCAACTTTTGGATTCTAGGATCTAGCCCTCCTGAATCCGGAGAGGGATCTCTCCAATATGTACAAATATGGATTTGTCTTTGAAGTTTATAATAATGATGTTAGGCTAGTTATGAGGTCCAGGTGTTTGTTTGTTTGTTTTTGGATGGTTGAAAATGACCGCTGTTAGAGGTGAAAAGTCCCAAAGGTAAAGAGGTTCAAAGGTGAGGAGTTGCAAGCAAAAGAGTAAGCTTTGATCAAGAAGAAAAATGATGGCAGGTTTTCAGTCCATTGGGCTATGGAGTCGTGAGAGGATTTAATTGAAACAATCAGGTTCAAGAGTGGTCTATGTGGAAAGTCATCTATGCCTAAGGATCTCTTTAAGGTTTGATTTATGGAATGGAGTGATACATCAAGAAGGGGAAAATAAACAGATGCAGAACAAAGAGCAGCTCAGGATCTGGTAAGTACTTTGAAACTAGCCAGCCTTTGACCAGGCACTTAAGAAAAACATGAAAGCAAACTAGGATCTGGTAAGTACTTTGAAACTAGCCAGCCTTTGACACACTTTCAATAGAAAACATCTTAAAACAAAGGGAAACTTGGAAACAAATTTTAGAGCAGAAAATAGCGGGTCGGGCGCACCACAAATCCTCTCCTAGCTCTTCTTTACTGGGTTACTTTCAAGACAATCACAGAGATAACACAGAATGGCCTAAGATCTGATAAGTACTTTGAAACTAGTCAACTTTTAACACATTCTAGGGAAACAATCCGACAGTTATGCAGACAAGTCTGGGACCAGGGCTAACCATATCTTCCTTCCAATTCATCCTTACACAACATATGCAGAAAGTAACATTCAAGAATAATATTCAGCTAAGACAATAAGATGAGGGAACGCCAGCATTCCTATGTCTAAACTGAATTAAATCATTCCTAAATAAACAGATTGAAAGAAAACATTTAAATAAATGTTTCTCAGCCAGAGAAGGTTACTGATATACAGTAGGTCCTAACCCTGTTTAAACTGTTCTTTATAGTGGAAAATGAAACAGAATTAAAACAGAAATAAAACAACAAGTTACAAATAAGAATAACATCACTGTTAGCATAGACCAGGATCCCATAAAACAACTTGTATTGATGATCCAAACCGGTTACAATCTTCAATTCCAGTGTTTTAATTCATCCTTCCTTCACAACCTAACTTATCTGCTACAAGCAGAGCTCCAAGAGCCAGTGAAATACTATTTACAATCAGGAGTCTTCAGGTCAATTTACATTACAATGCTTCAGCAATTACGTTAACAACCAACAATTTCTCATCTTCTACAGAAGTATTTATAGAAGAATGAGGAGGTGAGATTTGATGAAAGATCTGTTAAAGTAATTAATACAGATTCAAGACTTCTTGGCCCTTTGAGGGGCTCGATGAAAATTTTTACAGGTGGTTCTCTGTATTAACTATTTTATATTAACCATCAAGTCTGCTGGAAAGAATTTGTTGACCTTTGAAGTCTGGCGTGAGGTTGAAATAACTCTACAGATATTTCTCGCATTAATTTCCTTGCAGAAGTAACTTCTCGGCTGCGTTGAGGCAAAACATCTTCCTTTGCAATAACTTCGGCCCTGGTTTGAAAGGTTTGAGGCAACAGGTGGCATTTAGTCACTGGGAGGAATCAATTCGCCTCCTTTTTGTGGCGGTGGAGGGTTTGCTGTCACTAAAACACTTTAGGTATTCTGAAGATAGTGTTTTAGATTGGGGGATTAGGCTTTTGATAACAGTCTTAGCCGTAATCCCCATAAAAATGTCTTCAATTCTCTGTGCTGGCACATTTCTGGTCTTCTACAACTGATACTCTTTGACTGTGCCGGATTCTTGGTGCTTCGCTGTTACACAGGGCTGCGCAGGGTTATACGGCATCAATGCCTCATGAAACACTGATGAAAACGTGAATTTGACACCTACGAAATGATTTCCTTTGATAAATTGAAGGAGGGAGGGTCGTCACCCTCATCTTTCGAATTTCATCTGAATATAGCGAAAAACGTTAAACCCTGCGAAATACAAACAAAAGTTATGAAATCCTGTGTTTATAGGTTAAAATGCATTGGAGGTTGTGCGAAGGAAGCAGGGTCGTTGGATCATGGAGCGGGGGTGCAGTTCGACGATGGAGATGCAGCGGCGGGATGTAATGGGCAAAACCTTTGTAAACCACAAAATATATCATTTTCGACTTTACAAAGGAAAAAAGCGTTTTTATATGAAAGGCGGGGGTATCATATGGTGGGCCCGGCGAGATAAATCGCAAATCACAAAAGGTGGAAAATGCAATGGCGGATTTATGCGACGGAGAGAAAACGCGATATTGCGATTTGCGATGAGCGCTGGGGAAAAATGCGATTGGAGTGGTCGCATCGCAAATATTTGCGATGGATCAAACTGTTTAAACAACGAAACATGCGATTTTCGATATGTGATGGGAGGAAACTGCGATGGATCGCATCGCAAATATTTGTGATGGCTCTTTGGAGGAAAACTGAAAATTGCGATCTGCGATCTGCGATGGATCGCAGCGCAAATATTTGCGACGCATCAGTTTAAAAAAAATAACAATTTGGAAATTCTGCGATCTGCGCTTTGCGATAAGCGCCAAAGGGTTAAAACTTGGTTCTAGGGTGCGGGCATATGGAAGAAAAGGGGCTAAGGGCTTAAGCTCGAGGGGCTTAAGTTCTATACATAAAAACATGTATTTTCGTGATTTTTGAAGGGTTTCTTGAAGGAAATGAAAGTTTCGGTAAGGTTAAAAAGTGGGTTTTTAACCTTATAAAAGGGATTTTAATGAAATGGAAAGGGAGAAACATGAAATTGTGGGTTTTTCATGGGAAATGGAGAATAGAAAATGAGGTTAGTGAGGAAGAAAAAGAAGGGGACCAAGGGGTTCTGCAGCAGTATTTAACTTGGGATTTTTGAAGGATTTCAGAGGCTTTTAGGATGTAAACGGCAATAAGGGATCTGGACAGAGGCATGAGGCCTTAGAGAGACTTCAAGAGCCAACAATTTTTAGTGATAAAATTGTTCCTTGGAGGCTCCAAAAAGATTTAGCCACCTTTTGGTATAACAAAATATTATAGGTGGCTAACACATGACATAATTATGCTTAAGAATAATGGATGCACTAACAATCGGCCTACAAACCATATCAACAACCTTGCTATAGATACCTTTCTTATACCTTATCACAAAGTAGAATTGTTGTGGAAAACCCATCCATATGAAGTTCCTAGCTTGTTGGAGATTTTTTTGTGATTGCAAGTATTGCAATGGTTGATGATCAATGCGAATGATAGTTTCCTTACCCATCAAGTAATGTTTCCAATTTTTTACACTTTGCACCAATGCATACAATTCCTTGCCATATGTAGGATAGTTAATCACTGCACCATTAAAATTTTTAGTATGAAAACATATGGGCTTACCATGTTGCATCAAGACTGCACCCATGGCATAGTCACTTTCATCCGATTTGTATCTCAAATGATTGTCTCAATTCTGGAAGTGCAAGTACAAGTGTTGAACTGATTATTTATTTCAATGCATCAAAATTTTGTTGTTGTTTTCCTCCCCACTGAAAAACCTTCTTCACACTTTTCATTGCATGTAATGGAGCTGCTATGGAAGAAAAATTAGAAATGAACTTTCTCCAATATTGGGTTTCTCCCAAGAAACTTCTAACCTTTGTCATAGTCTTGGGTTTTGGCCAATTCAAAATGACTTCGACCTTTGAGGGATATATCTTCAACTCACACCATCCAACAATATCACCCAAGTAGACTAAAGAATTTTTCCCAAATTCACATTTTGACATCTTTAAAAACAACTCTTCCTTATTTAAGACATGTAATACTTACTTGACATGCATGATATGTTCTTCATGAGACTTGCTGAAAATAAATATGTCATCTAAGTATACTATCACAAAATCATCTAGAAAAAGCCTTAAAAACATCATTCATAACCCACATGAATGTAGCAGGAGCATTACAAAGCCCAAAGGGCATAACCAACCATTAAACAAGCCTTTCTTTGTTTTGAATTTTATCTTCCAAATTTCTCCTTCAGCAATCCTAATTTGATGATAGCCACTCCTCAATTCCAACTTAGTGAAATAAACAACATCTTTCAATTGATCAAGTAAATCATCGGTTCTAGGAAGAGGGTAATGACTCTTTACCATAATTTGTTCAATGATCTAAATTCCACCCACATGTTCCATGTACCACCCTTCTTTGGCACTAAAACAATAGGTGACCCGCATGGCGATGTGCCTGGTTGAATGATCCCTTTATCAAGAAACTCCTAGATTTGTTTCTTATTTTCTGCATTTTCCATCACTGACATCCTGTACATGCCAATGTTAGGAAGAGGAAAATCTTTCAGCAATTGGATCTCATGTTGGATTCCTCTTTTTGGAGGAAATCCTTTAGGCTCCTGAAACATCTCATCATATTATTTAAAAACCTCAACCAAATCAGATCTTAAATTTGTATCAAATCCTTGAACGTCTTCATTCTCAACATAATTCTTGGGTTTTATAATAAAAATTACAAAATTCTTGCTATAATTAACAAGCCTCTTCATTTATCTAGCATTCACAAGTGATAGATTTAGTTTCTTGCGATGTGCTCTAAGAATTTACTCAATACCATATTTAAACAAATGATACTTGTTCTCATGGCAATGAAATATGGATTTCCTATCATAAAGTTATGGGCTTCCCAAAACAATATCACATATGTATAATGGAACTACATTAATTTCTACCTCATGAAGGAAGTTTGCAGTGATGGTGAATTTAAATTTACATTTTCTAGTCACTTGCAATTTTGTGTTGTCACATACCCAACCTAAAGGATAAGATTTAGGATGAGGAACCGTTTCCAAACTGAATTTCTTGACAATGTTTTCGGAAATGAGGTTTGATTGTGATCCACTATAAAATAAAGTGTCTATTTTGTTCTATTTTGAGACAACTCTAATATGGAAAAGCTATGTTATTTCCTTTTCATTTTGAGATTCATTGAGGTTATTTGAAGTGCTAGCACTTGCAATAGAGTCCTTACCTTTCAATCCCATAGATGTGATCTTTGTTTCATCTCATGAATCAGATCCTAAATCATGTTGTGTAGTTGCAGTAGTCTTTTTTTTTACTTTTGTTGTTAAAAATTTTGGGTCTTGTCTTAGGATGAAGTTTCCAACGATGGTCTTCATCATGGCCTTCTTTTGAACAATGTTTACATGTGAGTTTTTCTCCCTCATTCTTTATAGAAGCATTATTTTTCCATTTTCCTTTTAATTTTCACTTTCTTTTGTCTCCACTCTTGAATGGATTTTTACTGCCCTCTTGTGGAGCATTCTTCCCTATTTCTTCTAGATGTGTTTCTTGTACATAAAATTCATCTAGATTTGTAGGGTTAAACATGATAATTTTGTGCCTCAAGTAGCTATGTAATCCTCCACTGTATTTGAGTAAAGTGTCTTGAGAGGATAGATATACACCCAAAATAAATGGTCTCCTTCTAAACTCTTAGGTATAAATTTTCACACTTTGACCCTTTAATTGCCTAAAGTTTTCCCAATCCATTATATCTTTTTGCATATATGCTAAAGGATAAAATTGTCTTCTTAGTGCAGCCACAAAATCATTCCAATAAGTTGTGATCTTACCTATTTTCTTGAGATCCTCTTGATTTTTGACTTCCCACCAAATGAGTGTTGCACTTTCCAACCTTAAAGAAGCAATCTGAATCTTTGGTCTCATCATATTTGATCCTTTGTATCCTATAATACAATTCAAGCTGACGAACCCATTTTTATAATTTCTCGGGATTTACCTCTCAATTATACATAGGAAATTCAAACTTTATGTCAAGTTTTAAAAATGGAGTTTTACCATGTCCCTTTGGAGAATGTGGAGGTGTTTGTGAAGGGGTTGATGTAGAATATGATGATGGTGAAGATGAAGGTGAGGAAAAAGGTGGAGGTATAGGTGGTTTATCACCATTTCCTCCATTCCATTTTGGAGTTTTGTCTCCATTTCCTCCAATTCCATTTGGAGTATTTGATCTCTTGACATACAATCTTGAGTTTCTTTCCTCATAAATAAATTTCACCATCTTAGTCATTTCAAAAATTTCCTTTCTAAAAGCCTTCTCATCCTCAATCATATTTTCAGGTTCTCCTTCATGTGCGATGACAAATGAGGCCTTTCGTGACACTTGAGGTGAAACTTGTGTTGAAGATTGTGGAAAATATGCTCCTTGAACTAGCTTGAGGACTTTTTCCCACAAGATTTCCTTCTCCTCTTTTGAGCTTCAACCTTATAAGCATCTAAAAACACTTGCAACAGAATTAAGCCCTCAATACATGACAAAGAACCTAACCTCTAATACCAAACTGATATGTATTTGAAAACTTGAGGTTTGATGAATTTTGAAAGTTACAATTTATGTCTCTTATGCAATTAGGAAAGTTCCAATAAAAATTAAGTGTTTAAACTCAGTTTTACATCATAAAAATAGAGATAATAATACCATAAAAAGAAGCACAAGATAACAAAATGATGAAGGATCTCACCCCTCTTGGGATACATCTCTTGGTCTAGCTTCCAATGTTGGGCCTATTTAATGATGTGCTCAAATATGTGTTTACATAGATTTACAGTGCTCTGAATGAAAAAATAATGTCTCCATTGGCTCCAGAACAGTAAAAAACCCCTAGCTGAGCTCTTTCTGCACTCAATTTGGCCAAAACCTGAAGAAGTTATGCTCTCGTGAAGATTTGCTCCTAATTGATATATAAACCACACCCACATGTAAACCATCCTACAAATTCCGCCATTTTTGGCACCACTGTGTGAAAAATTCACCCCGCATTGACAAGATTTGCATTATATTGGGTGTGAATTTTCGCCTACTTTAAATGCGCACAGACCCCTGTGATCGGATAAAAAGGAACCATGTGTCTAGGCCCCTGTCGTAGGATTCAGGCAGTTCGAACTATGTGCCAACGGTTTAACCAGGTTCATATTGTGGTCAAGTGATGATGTTACCATGGTTTACAGTGTTGGTTTTAAACCTGCCTGTAATTATGGTCTAAAATATAACCGGTGGTGTTGGGGGTTGGTTTTCAAAACCGATGCCAAAAATTTAAACTCCACCCTGAATCCGCTACCGTGGTAATGTTGCGATATGGTTATCGTAACCATCCGAGTTCTAACCTCCAAGAACTGTGGTAATAATTGTGGCTTGGGGTCGGGGTTAACATTAACCACCTCAAATAGTAACCAACCAATCAAATTACACTGAATTATGACAAATCAGAATGAGGACACTTGGTGAGATATCATTGGCCCAAATAAAACACAGTCAATTTCCCAGTCAGCGTACAGACTGCCTAGTCAACGTACCTGATCAACCTGCAAAATTTTTAGTTGTTTAGGAAAACTGTGAGAATGTGATATTGGGAACATGTGATAGGTTTTGAGTGATTTGAGTTGCGTTGGATTCATGGAAACAATATCTTCATTTTGGAACCAATTTCGAGCACTTTTGAAAACTTTGAAGTTTGAGCACTTTACTGATCCGCTGGATCATATGTGCATCAAAATAACTCTTTTTTCTATCTTTTTCTTCCTTTAAAATTTTGAAAATCTTCCTTACCTACTCCTCCATTTATTGAAACAATTCCAACCCTACTACTCCTTTGTCTGCTAATCTTTCCTAACTCATGGACCTATCCTGCATGGTCTCCCATACATAGCTTGATAACGAGGCATCTTGATTGAAATGTGGTAATTTTTATTATAGGAAAAATATCCCAATGGTAGGTACTTCCCCCATTATGTATGGATATCCATAACATACATTCTAAGCATGTCTTCCATAACCTGATTTACTCTTTTAGTCTACTCATCTACTTTTGGATGATATGCAGTGCTCAAGTTTAACTAAGTCCCCAAGGTTGAATGAAAACTTATCAGAAACCTAGATGTGAATTGAAAGTCTCTATCCACAATTATCTTTGTGGGTAACCCATGAAGCTAGGATAATTTCACTTATAAACACTCATGCCACATCGGTAACATTGTAAGTGTATCTCACTAGGATGAACTGGGAACTTTTGGTCAACTTATCAATTACAACCGAGATGGAATTGTCGCTTTGTGACATGAGTGGAAACCCACAACAAAATCCATGGAAATTACTTCCCATTTATACTGAGGGATGTCATCCAATTGTTGGAGTCCTTTTGGGTGGTGATGGTCAACCTTCACTCATAGAAATTCAAGAAACTTGGTGACAAACTAGGCCATGCCCTTGCTGGGTGTAGTATATGGTATAGTCATAAATCAAAATTTAATGTCAATCAGGGGTCCGTGGACTTCAAGACACAACACTAGAAATTCCAGAGAAAGAGTCTAGCAATCTACAAAACAAAACCCTAACCTATCCAGAATCTGTTCACATCTTTGGATTCCTACACTAGTTAATACTTTTTCTAATCCTGCACTCAAAAGAAGTCCTTAGAAATTGAACCATAAACACCAATATTGCAATCTATCAACAATTGTGAGAAAATCCTAGTTATTAACAATTGAAAAAAGATAAAATAAAATCACTCCTCACTCTATATCATATCAATCTTCCAAGTTCTTGAAAATAATGCATAAATTCCTATACTAGGTTTGAAAATTTATTAAAATAGAAACAAATACCTCTATAAATCTAGACATTGGCTACTTCATTCTGGAACTTATCAAGAAAACTGAGATTGCAAACTAGATAAATGATCAAAAGTCTCAAAAGAATGCATGTCTCAATCCAGTCAGTTCAAAAGAGTGCTTAAAATCAATCAAATGAATCTCCAATCATTCCCGCACTAGGTAAATCTTCACTTCCCAATCAACCTTGTTCATGTACTGAACACACTTTGCAGTGTAGTATACTTTACCACTCACTTTCTATTCACTGTATGATGAAAATGTTACTGTTTTAATTTTCTTTAAATCATTCATGAAATATGAAAGTAAAAATAACCTTGCTCAATCCCAAACCAAGCAAATAAATGATTCAATCTCTTTTAAATGAATCTTAAAGAAATTCTATGAAAGAAACTGGCAAGTCTTAACAGTCAATCAAATCTTGTGCTATGAAGGTCAATACTTCAAACTTAAAGGATTATCACAACTGCACTCAAGGCATCATAAAATATTTATCATAACTTAGGCACAAACCAAATGATTTAAGCAGAAAAGAAAATTGTGTCCTTCTACTATGCATTCATAACGAGAAAATAAAATATTGATAACCAAGTCTTAGTGCACAACACGTTCTATAATGAATACCAGTGGTTTTGAAATCAAGGAAGAATCACCAAGTTATTCAGTGTATCCAACAGAAAATGAGTATGTAGGGGAATCTGTTTCTGCACTCCATTTTTGTGTTCCTCCACTCCATTGTTTTGTTCCTGCACTCCACTATTGCGTTCCTGCACTGAAAAACAACATGCAAATGAACCCAAAAATCTTGAGTCTTCAGGGTTATGTTGGGAACTGTTGTTCTCAACGTTGTGCATGTTGTGCACAAATAAATGAAGTTATCTTAACCTAGAACTTATGATATCTAGAAATTATGTTTTGATCATGATTATGTTGGTGTTTATATATGTATACATGTATATATGTATGTCGTGTCTGACGGGGTCGTCATGGATCATGATTGTTTAATGTTAATGTTTTTATGTATATATGTGTGTATGTATGTCATTGTATGACATGATCATAATTTTTTTATGCTAATGATTATATATATGTATTTATGTATGTACTTATGTCACTGTATGACATGATTTTCAAGGATCATTATTGTCGAGGAATGATTGCTGCGGCAGGTGAATGGCATGAAGAGGTTCCTGGCTATGAGGAATCAAGTGGTTGAGTAGCATTGATAGATGTATGAGGTAAGTATCATGTGGATATGATTTAATGTTATATGATTGTACTATTCCTATGTTTATGTTATGGACAGGTAATGCTGAGGGGTACATCAGTGAAGTGAAATTAGTGTGATCTGTGACATGCTAGGATATGCATGGATAGTGGAAAGAAACTAGAAGCAAGGTTGCTTGTGGGGTCAGTATGTTGTCTATGGATGTGTAGTACTATTGTTGTGTATGTGTTGTGCATGTTGTATATTTAGTTATTGTACCTATGATATTGTATGCCTGTTTTATATATGGTGTTATGTGTATATTGCATATGCAATGCTAGGTATAGAAGGTGTTATGTACATGTTGGATATGCACTGTTGTGTACATATCGTACAATGCACATGTTGGACATGTGTTGTTGAGTGCATGACATACATGTTGTGTTGTGTACATGTGGTATTGTGTGCATGTCGCACATGTTGTGTTATGGCATGCAGTACTATGTATTCACATCGTGTAGTCGTGGTATCGCGACATGTGTATTTTTTGTGTTGTACTTTGTCTATGTCTATGTATTGTGTTTTATTGTAGACTGGATGTATGTGTATGTATTGTATCGTGTTGCACACCAAGTGTAGGTGTATGTGTTGTTTTGTACACCGGTTGTATGTGTATGTATTGTGTCATGTTGTACACCAAGTGTAGGTGTATGTATTGTGTTATACACCGGTTGTATGTGTATGTATTGTATTATGTTGTACACTGGGTGTAGGTGTATGTGTTGTATTGTACACTGGTTGTATGTGTATTTATTGTTTTGTGTTGTACACTAGGTGTGGGTGTATGTATTGTGTCGTTGTATACATGTTGTGATGTACACTGAGTGTATATGTACGTGATTTAGGATATGCAAGGAATTGGGTGGTTGCTGGGTGTGGCAACTGATCTAGTGTGTGTACAGAAAGAACAAAGGTAGAAGTAATGACTGATGAAGGATAAGTATTGGTATTTTATTTCAGTTTTATTATGCATGTGATCTACAATTCTAACTTATGATGATTACATGTGATTTGTGATTATGATTTATGATGATTGCATGTGATTTATGATTTTTTTCTATGATGCTTGTGTTTTGAACTAACCAGATGTGATATGTTTATACATGAGGATTTACCAAACAACTAGTTTGACTTGTGGTGACGAGAATTGAACAGGATTGCAAATGTACCTTATTGACAAGCTACCAGTGAGGTATGATTTGAATTTGTTTCAATTTATTTTGAATCTAATGGAATTTATGTGCTTGGTACAAGAAGCACGAAAATTCCCAGTTGGGTGGTTGAAATAGATTGCAAGCATTAGTAGCAACAAAAAAAGGAATTGAAATAAGCAACAGTATGCTGGTAAAGCACTTCAGGAGTAGGGCCATTGTGGGAAATTGGTACCCAATAGTATCTATGGATTTCCATGAGCATGCTATAACCTGTATGATGGTTTTGAGGCAGGTATATTACTTAGTTTTTATATCTTCTGATGCGACGACGCCTTGCCAAGGAATGGACTGCCTGATATGGGGGTGCCAACAAAACTTGGAAAGTGTGTGACTGCACAAAAGGGGGTGACCAGATTGCCCAAGGGACTATGTAGTAGAGAAGGGAAGGTTGTGGATGGATTTGTTTTGGTCATTAGCATTTCCAGATGGAATCAAATGCGCATTGGGAGTGTGCCTTGGAATAATGATTCGGTAACTGTTCATTGAGAGGAAAAGTAGCGCAGGATTGTAGTGCTCGACATTGGATGCATACTTTGACTTTAGTAGTGGATTCTGGATTTCCTAGGAAGGAAGTGAATCTTGGTACTACGAGGGTGGAGGTGCGAGCCTCTGGATTCCCTTGTTTCTGATACGAGCATTGTATCCTTTTATTTTTTGGTTGAGAAAATGTGTATATTATTGTAAATATCGTAATGAGATGTGTTATAAAGCTCTAGTAAACGATATGATTGTCATGATGGGTTTTTCTTTTGATCAGGTTATTCATTGTAAATACTACAACGAGCCAAGTTATAAAGCTCCATGGGTAGTATGTTTTCTTTTCAACGGTTTTGTTGAGGTATATGTTGTGAAACCAACTCCAAAAATAGAAGAAAAGAGATATCAACGCCTTAGAAATAAGCCACTTCGAGGGGGAAACCTCTAATACATTACATGAATGAAAAATTCTTCAATGATACAAATGACAAAACCTCCTTTCTATATATAGGAGTCCATGGGGCCACAATGTAATCCTAGCCAACCTAACAATACTAATGTAAGGGCACAATAATAATAATATGGGGGTTACAGGGGTATAGCAATAAAAATAAGGGGGGCTACACTAACATAATAAGGGACTACACTATTAATATAGGGACTTAACATGCCCCTCTCCTTCAAATAAGTGTTGTCCTCAACGCTTGATTATTTCTTGATGCTTCTGTATAAAATTCTCATCCTCCCATGTGGAATATTCTACAGGAAGGTTCTTCCACTTGCTAAGATACTCTAAAATTAATCGTACTTGTTAAGTTCTTGTTTCTGTGACTTCTTCAGTACTTATTTCGATGTGATGTTGATCTTCTTGTTATTTCATTAGATTCTGCACCAAAGCTAGGTTATCCTTTGAGAGTTGGAGAACTTGTTGTTGATGCTCGATGTGATCTTCCACTAATTTATCATCCATATCAGCAATTATTTTATCCTTCAAACCATCTAACTTAGCCTCCATTTCTGCTTTTAAACCATTTATGTCGTCTTCAGTTGCTCTTCATAAGATCGAAATATGTTGCACTTGGTACCGTAATTTTGATATCTCATACTGCAATTCTTCCTCTTCATGCGTCATAGTATAGATTTTTGAGGGCTTAATGGGTATGGAATTATTTTTTGGAGGCATTATAGAACACAATACTGATAAAAATTCTAAAATATTCCCTTGGAATCACTTCAAACTTCTTTTTCAAACAAACGTTATGTAATTTTAAAAACCAAATACACACCTTTTTCTTGCTTTTGAGGAGCTCGATATTGAAACTGAATTATCTCTATGATTTCAGATCTTAAATATTTGAAATTTGTCACTAAGGTATCCCTCTGAATTATCTTTCGAATTCCACAGGTCTGACCTGATTTGGATTCTTGAAGACAAAGTTGTGCCCAATCTCCTAATTATGGACTCCTTCAGTAGAGTGAACTTGTACGACTTGCCACATGCCACTGTTTTCTCCTTCGGCTCTAAAATTAATAGAGAGGAAACTACAGTCCGTGTGCTTGTGGCCACTTTTTACAGAATTCCAATTTGATGCTCAGAGAGAGAGTTATGAAGATTTTACCACGATCACCTCTTTGATATGAAATTCGAGAGCCTACAAAAGACCTAACTTCCACAGACCATATCTCTGAAAATATTGCAAACCAAGATCTGAAATTTTGCGACGATGTTCCTTAGGATTTCGGCTTCGCACTCTAAAACTTTCAGCTTTTTAACCTTTGTAGAAAAATAGTTATAGCGAAAATACCACGATGACCTATTTGGTGCAGCGAAACCCTAGAATCCAAAGCTCTGATACCAAATGTTGTGAAACTAACTCCAAAAATAGAAGAAAAGAGATATCAACGCCTTATAAATAAGCTAATTCGATGGGGTAACCTCCAATACATTACATGAATGAACGATGCTTTGATGATAAAAATGACAAAACCTCCTTTCTATATATAGGAGTCCATGGGGTCACAATGTAATCCTAGTCGACCTAACAATAATAATGTAAGGGCACAATAATAACAATATGGGGGTTACAGGGGTACAACAATAACAATAAGGGGGGCTACACTAACATAATAAGGGACTACACTATTAATATAGGGACTTAATAGTATATGGGTGGTTGAACATCGAGGACGGTATCCCCCAAGGGGGAGGGTTCTGTAACAACCCTAGTAAAAACCCATGTAAAAATATATAAGACCACAGTCGATGGGACACGTATTCCAAGCTGAATGGTGGGAAAAACATCCTAGAGGGTGTTGATTTTAGTTATTATGGTTAAACGAAATTGGAAAAGGCTTTGGAAAGGCTTTAAAGAGGAAAAAAGTATTTTTGGCACATTTATTTATGAAAATGATGGAAATATAGACTGTATTTTAGGTTATGATGTAGGGGAGAAATTATTCATAGATATTCCCAGATTTTTAAGAGACCCCCATGTTTAAATTTGTTGTTTATATCTGGATATGCAATGTTTGTGACATGTTTGATGAAATGCTTGTCATGGTTGGGAGGGGTCGGTTGAGTTCCTGATGATGTGGTTGCTTCCATGTATTTTTTTTAATGTTACTTATCCACTCCTGAAGTTACAGGAAGTTCTGGGTAGTGACTTCGGCTCAGGGGATGAAAATGTAGCACGGATCTTGCATTGCAGGCACAAAATTGACCTTTTGGGGCCATGGCCATGGCCTTTCCAAGACATGCCTGTGGCTATAGGTTTCTAGTTGCTCCCTTGCCCTTACATGACCACGGCTGAGGCCTAAAGGGGTAAAACACCAATCCCCCTCTAGGGTTCAAGGGTCTGGGAGGGTGGTTTACCTCCTGGAGGTGTCGTTGATGATGTGTAAGGTGTGTTTGTCATGTTTCCACCAGTTCCACTTCCTTAAGTTCATCTAGGATGTTGAATCTCATATTAGTAGCCTCTCGTCACTTGATTACCCTGGTTGGTCAGTTACTTGGGTAGATGTTGGAAGAGGGTTTTACACTTGTCCTTATATCAACATGATGTCATATATGTTATTTTCAAGAGCTAGGACTTCTACTTACAGTGAGGATGATTATTCCTAGGGTTTTATTAGTTCATACTTTTTCTAGGGTTGAAAAACCCTGGATGCCTCAAAATATAAAAACCTCAAAACCTACCATCTTCTAGATTTGTAAGTTCTAAACGTATACTAATATGTTAGCCATAAACCCAAGAAATGAAAAAAAAAATTGTATGTATTGATATGAATATTCAAGAGGGAAGCATATATAAATTTTGATTGTGTCTTTATCCTCAAGAGAGAGGATACATACCCTCATACTGCATTAGATATCAACAATATCTAAATGTAATTTCTTCATAGTATATCTAGCAATGCAATTAACAGGGTCTTCTAAGAGCACATATCTTAGCTTAGATGAATTTAGAAGACATTGGATGCAAGCGAACTTTAACATGGATCTAATATGCCTAGTTGATGAAAACAAGATTTATACATACCTCTTGAATCTTACTTGTCCAACATTCATTAGGGGAATTTTGAGGTCTAAAATGGGCCTCCTAAGAAAAATGTACAACCAAAACAAACTTTATAAGAACCAATAGGATTCAAGATGATGATTGCAACCATGGGGGATGATTCACCATTTTTGGAGTAAAAAGGTAAAAACATTAAAAAATAATAAAATAATAAAACTACTTTTTCAACTCATATTTTAAACTTATCTCCCTAAGGTTTACTAAAATTACAAGCAGTAGTACTCATTGGATGAAAATTTTGATTCCTCATTGAAGGAGTACCCATGTTGCATACTTTCGATGAACCCTGCTACACGAAAATGAGAAATACATGAAAAACCAATCACGTTTTTTCATGTATTTCTCATTTTTTGTGTAACAGGGTCCATTGAAAGTATGCAACATGGGTACTTCTTAGATGAGGAATTAAAATTTTCTTCCAGTGAGTGTTTTCTCTTGAAATTTGAGTAAACCCATAGTGAGATAAGTTGAAAATACGAGTTGAAAAATTAGTTTTTTCTTCTTTTCCTCTAAAATTTCATGATGTAATCTAATATTATTTTATTATTTCCACTATTATTTTATAATTTCCTTAGGAGGCCTATTTTAGACCTCAAAACTCCCCTAATGACTTATTCTCCATTGTTACCTTTAGATATGGTATCATAATATATCTTCCTTGGGTTGCTTCAAAGAGATATTCTCACATTAAACTTGTGCTTCTCATCATGGTAGCTTAATTTAACTCTTCAAATCTTTCCATAAGAACTCCTTTCAATTTTTTCCATAAGAAGTTTGAAAGTTCGTCTTTTGTATGGTCTCCAAGAGACCTGAATATCAAAATTTGCATAAGTATCATAATATTCATATGAGGAAAGGGTGCAAACCTTCAACTATACTTTTAGAAATACAAACTTCAAACTTCAGATTTGGTGCTTTCATATTTGTGAGAAGAAATGCTTCTATGGTTATTCACACATAGAATATTTGTAGAATTTACACCAATGGATTCAATCCGATCATGTAATGTACTAAAACAAGATACTGAATCCTTCTACAATATTTGTGGAATATAAATCACGATCGCTCAATCACATGCAAGTAAGAGAAATAAGTAAATCAATCGCACAACACAATATTTTCCTAGGGAAAGAAACTACTCAAAACCCCTCCATGTTTATTGTATAATCAACCAAGGAATCATGAAACATTACAATGCATGTGTGTTGGCAAGAACCTCATACACTCTACCAATCGTCTCACTCTGATCCAGGAAAAATTGGACCAATACATAACCAATTTCCTACCCACCTTCAGCTTGCCTTGCTCACGCAATCCCTAGGCAAAATAATTCCTATTAAATAGGAATTCCAACCTTCCTTGACTGCACAATCCATCATGAGATTCATGTGGCTTTATAACTGCACCTGGGTGGTTTGCTAATAATACAATTGATAGTTTACTTGCCTTTAACCTTTGTCTCAACTGGGTTGTCATCAGAATTGACATGCATGCAACTATTAATAGTGAATCATCAATTACTTAGTAGATCACTATTTATGAATTAAATATATTTTAATTCACTTGATCTTCCACTAGCTCATCATTTAGTTAGAACTAGTTAAAATGATTTTAACTCAATTAATTTGATTTAACTGATTGCACTCACACCACACTAGTGCTACAACTGCAACTAGACCCTATAAATAATAGAATCACCAGGGAAAATGTTAAGAATAGAAGGTTATCTTAAAGTTTAGAAACCTTGGCAAATCTTACTAGTCCCCAAAATGTAAATTGTAAATTTTTTTTATGATATTTTATTAAGATATATAGGTTTCTATTGATTTTATATTAGTATATATAAAATTTTGGCGATTTTTAGATTAAAATAATTTTATACTATAAAATTTGGGTGAATCAATTTTAAAAAAAAAATGGAAATTGGCGAATCTTTTTTTTGGAAAAAACATCGAAAATTAGCCCACCGGCAAATATTAGCCCCTAAAATTTTCCCTGCGAATCACTCTACATGCCTCACCTTTGATCCTTAACTCGAAATTCTTGAGCTAACTAAGTCTATCACACTTAGTTAACTATTACAAGTTGTTATGAGATAAGATTACAAATTATTTTCCAATTTATTTAAAAATTAGACACCCACATTAGCACTAATGTGTCACTGAATTCCTCACTCATGTGTGACTGGAATCCCACACTAGTATGTGGTGAATTTTCTTATTGAATTTCAAAACTCCCTCTCAACAAGAAAGGGATTATCAGCTACCCCAATCCTGCCTCTGTAGTATTCAAATTTTCTCTTCGCAAGCGCCTTTGTCATGATATATGCATCTTGATCTTCCATGGGAATTTACTGCAACAACATAATGTGCCTTTGAACACAATCTATGATATGGTGGTACCGGATGTCAATATTCTTGGACTTGTCATGGAATACCATATTAACCGAGAGTTTTATGCAACTCTAGTTATCAAAATGTATCACCATAGGATCCATCTGATGACCAAACAAACCAACTAGTATCTTCCTCATCCAGATGGCCTCGCATGCAGCCTGACTAGCTGCCATTTAATCTGCCTCAGCTGAACTGAGTGAAATTGATCTCTGCTTCCTATTGTACCAAGAAACTGTTGTTGATCCTATGTTGAATATGCCCCCTGATGTGCTCTTCCTGTCTGATGGACTTCCTTCTCAATCTGCATCGGTGAAGCCTTGAAGCTTCATTCCCTCTGTCCGTATGTACCATAATCCATATTTTGTAGTGCCCCTGAGATATCTCAACACATGTTTCCCCATATTCAAAAAGAGCTTGGTAGGTTTAGCCATAGCTTGAATAAGCTGGTTAACTGCGTAGCATATGTTTGATCCCGTGTTCACCAAATACATAAGTGAACCCACAAGTTTCTTGTAAATAGTAGCATCCACTACCTCACCTGAACTAGTATCCTCCTTCCTCCAGTTTCCTGCAAGAGAAGTCTCCATGGGTTTGCTTCCCTCCATGTGGAACTTCCTCAGAATCTCCTTGGCATGGTTTCCCTGAGATACAAATAGCTCCCCATCTCTTTTCCATATTTCCAAGCCAAGGAAATAATTGAAGAGCCCCATGTCCTTCATCTCAAACTCTCTTGAAAGATCCTCTTTGCAAGAAGTTATGAGCTGCTCATCACCTGTTAGTATAAGATCATCAACATAAAGTACAATAATCAAAAGCTTACCATCAACCACAATATGATATAAGTTCACATCCGCTTGATTCTTTGTGAAGCCCAACCCGGTGTAATATTTTTCAATCACGGTGTACCAAGCATGAGGTGCTTGCTTCAGCCCATACAGTGCTCTCTTGAGTCTGCACACATGCGACTCCTTGTCAAAGGTCTCAAAACCTTCTGGCTTCTCAATGTACACTTCTTCCTCATTAACTCCATTAAGAAAGGTAGTCTTTACATCCATCTGATGTATCTGCCACCCCATCTGCACTGAGAGTGCAAGGATGGATCTAATTGATGAGTACCATGCAACTGGTGCAAAAGTCTCCTCATAGTCAATGCCCTCTACCTGTGAGAATCCTCTGTCCAGAAATCTAGCCTTGTATTTCTTCACACTCCCATCTGCTACTTGCTTCACCTTGTAGATCCACCTGGATCCAACCACTGATTTCCCCACTGGTCTTGGGACCACTTCCCATGCATTGTTTCTGATAATGGAGTCATACTCCTCAACCATGGCATCAACCCATGTTGGTTGTTGCATTACTTCCTCAAAAGAGGATGGTTATGTCACAATACACTAGCTCATTAGAGCCATATATCTAGTGTACTTGTCTAGGGACCTTATCTACATGCACTATGATGTAGGTTCACCTACATGCTATGTCGCATATAACATCAATCTCTCAGCCTATCTGGTGCCATTCCTACCATTTCTGGTGGATGGCTCTGCATGAATGGTTTCTACCACTTCATGATCCTCTGCTTGTGGCTGCTCCACATCCTGAGGTTCATCCTTTGGAACTAAGAGTTCCTAATCTGCATGCAAGTCAAGCTCCCTCTCAAGGGACAATCACATGGCTTTATCCTCATCAAATTAACATCTATCTTGACAAATGTCATCCTTTTAGTTGGAAAATACACCCGATAGTTGTGGGGAGTATCACTGTACCCCACAAATATCCCAACCTCTGTTGTTGGTTCTAGCTTCTTCCTGGCATCTTTGGTCACATGGAAATAGACATATGAGCCAAAAATTTTAAAATATGAAACATCCAGTTTCTTACATGAAAAAACCTCCTCTGGTGTACTCATGCCAAGTATTTGATGAGGAATATGATTCTGCACAAATATCGTTGTGTTGCATGCCTCTGCCCACAGATGCAACGGTAGGCCCTGATCATGTAACATAGCTCGTGCTGCTCCCACAATTATTCTGTTCTTTCTTTCTGCAACTCCATTTTGTTGTGGGTTACGAGGTGCAATCAATTCTCTCTGAATTCCTTCTTTGGCGCAGAAGTTCTTGAATTCATTAGAGATATACTCACCACCATTGTCTCTCAGAGTCTTCACCTTCTTCCCTGTGTCTTTCTCTACCAGTGATTTGAACTCACAAAACTTGGAGAACATTTGATATTTCTTCTGTAGAAAGAATATCCAACACTTTCTATAAAAATCATCAACAAAAATCACACAATACCTGTGTTTTTCTATGGAAGCTATTGAGAATGGTCCAAACACGTATGAGTGAAGTCTCTGAAGGATTGCTGCTGCTCGGTTCTCCTTCTCATGAAAAATGGCTTTAGTATAATTCCACATGGTACATCCCTTGCATGTGTCTATTTGCACAAGAGTACCCTTTGGAAGACCTATAGAAATTTGCTGCATGATCCTCAAAGAATTGTGGTGTACATGGCCCAATCTCTTATCCCATAACTCACGTATATCCCAGCTCACCACATCCCATAATTTACTGCTCAATGTTGCACAACCATATAAATCAATTTTGTAGAGGTTCTTAACATGAACCCCAATATTCTTTACCTATACTGTGGCTTTGTGACGAAGGAACACCTTTCCTTCACTAAAAATCACATCATATCCAAGATCCTCCAACATAGAAATTGAAATTAAATTCTTTTTCAAACCTGGTACATGCATGCCACCTTTTAATATAAAAGGTTTACCTGAATGTCTCTAGAAAGTAACTGTACCAATCTCGGTAATGCTACACCTCCCTTCATCACCCATCTGGATGTGCATCTGAAGATCCTTCTCCTCTAAGATACTAAAGAGTTATTTGTTTCCCGTCATGTGGAAATATGCTCCACTATCCAAGTACCACATAGATCCCATCATAGTTGACACCATGCATGCGATGAGAGAGAAATCCAACTCAAATTGTGAGGCCAAAGCTTCACCCACTGCAGCTCCCAGAGCCTTATTATTTTTCTTCTTCTTTTGTGGACAATTTGTGGCATAATGTCCATGATCATGACAGTGAAAACATTTCACCCTTGACATGTCACACTTATTGCCTTATTTTCCAACATCAAATTTTAAATGGGACTTCTTCCCTTTCCCCTTCTTTGCCTTACCAGCCAAGGTACAATTTTCCTCATCATCAGTCTTAGATGAGGATCCATCCTTGGTATTCTACCGAAACTCTTCTTGTACAAAATATGACCATAGTTGCTCCCAATCTAGTAACTTCTCCCTCCCATTCACAAAGTCTTGGTAACTATACCAGCTGTTGGGAAGGCCTAGAAGTGTTAGGCTCACCAATTCATCATCAACTACAGTATTCCAAACGCTTCCAAGCTCATCTCGACATTGAGTGAACTTGGTCAAGTATTTCTAGATTGTGTCGCCCTGCACCATTTTTATTTTCCCGAGATTATCCTTGAGTGAAAATTTTCAGTGGTCACTGCTACTTTGAAACAGATCTATCAAGGCATTCCACATAACATATGGATTTTTCTTTCCATGGAGACTCGAGACAATATGATCTCGAACTCCCTCTAACAATATCCTCCTCGCCTTTGCTACCTTCTTTTTCCATGCATCAAGAATTTGGGAATCTGCTGCTGCGGGCTTGGGAATATCAATATCTATGAATTCCTTAAACCCATTGTCCTCCAACACTGCCTTCATCCTATCCTTCCATGCAATATAATTTGAACTTCCCTCGAGTGCATATTCGAGTGTGAAGCCGTTGAAATACATATTTATTTGATTCTAGCTTCAAAGAAAGTATCTGCAAATTTGAATATTGTTCAACACAAACTTAATTTATTCTCCACTATTATGATTCTTGGCGCTTTGATACCATGTAGAAATTACACCAATGGATTCAATCTGATCATGTAATGAACTAAAACAAGATATTGAATCCTTCTACAATATTTACAGAATATAAATCATGATCGCTCAATCACATGCAAGTAAGAGAAAAAGGTCAATCAATTATACAACACAATATTTTCCTAGGGAAATAAACTGCTCAAAACCCCTCCATATTTATTGATTAATCAGCCAAGGAATCATGAAACAATAAAATGCATGTGTGCTCACAATAACCTCATACACTCTACTAATTGTCTCACACTGATATAGGAAAAATTGGAATAATACATAGCCAATTTCCTGCCCACCTTCAGCCTGCCTTTCTCACGCAATCCCTACGCAAAAAAATTCTTATTAAATAGGAATTCCAACCTTCCTTGACCGCGCAATCCATCATGAGCTTCCTATGGCTTTATAATTGCACCTGGGCAGTTCGCTAATAATACAACTGATAGTTTACTTTCCTTTGACCTTTGTCTCAACTGGGTCGTCATCAGAATTGACATGCATGCAACTATTAATAGTAAATAATTAGTTACTTGGTAGATCACTACTTGTGAATTAAATCTATTTTAATTCACTTGATCTTCCACTAGCTCATCAATCAGTTAGAACTAGTTAAACTGATTTTAACTCAATTAATTTGAGTTAATTGATTGCACTCACACCACACCAGTGTTACAACTGCAACTGGACCCTCTAAATAATAGAATCACTCTACATGTCTCACCTTTGACCCTCAGCTCGAAATTCTTGACCTAACTAAGTCTATCACACTTAGTTAACTATTACAATTTGTTATGAGATAAGATTACAATTTATTTTCCAATTTATTTAAAAATTGGTCACCCACATTAACACTATGTGTCACTGAATTTCTCACTCATGTGTGACTGGAATCCAACAATAGTATGTGGTGCATTTCCTTGTTTAATTTCAACAATATTTGTTTAGTAAGGAAGATATTTGTGCTTAAACAATGCTACTTCAAATATCAGCTATAGATCTTAGATATTGAGGAGAAAATTGGCCTTCTAATATTATTATTAGTATGTGTAATAACAAGTGTCTTTGATACTCGAGTCATTCTAAAAGACTTTATTGCAAACAAATTTCATATTTTAGACTACCTCTTGAATTCATCTTGAGATCATGATCACGTTATATTTCCTTGATGAAATTTGTTCCTTCATCCTTTTGAAATATGGTCTGAAATTTATACGATCTTATTCATATATACTTTAAATAATTTTTTATACCTTATTTTGACCTTTTTCATATTTTCAGTAGCACTTATTTCATCTTCATGAATATCCCGAAAGCTTCATCACAATTCTGTCAATAAATTTGATCATAAGATGCCATATTTCTATTCTTAGATGCCACATTCTTAGGTACCTCACATTCCACGGTAGCAGTAGTATCATAGAAAAATTAGATACACAGAAGTATATGATCATAGTAATCTCATATGTCATAGAAAGGTATTCCCATAGTAAGTTCAGATGACACAGAAAATTGTTGCCACAGTAAGCTTGGATGCACAGAAAATTGTTGCCACAGTAAGCTTGGATGCACAAAAAATTGTTGTCACAATAAGCTCGGATGTTACAAAAAAATGTCATAGATATTTTGACTTTACTTTGTTCTTATTTTTTTGCTTGAGCGAGGGTAGACATATCTCTTCGTATCTATGTTTGCTTCGATATTTTATTTTCGTTGAGTACTTTATAGATTACATAAATGATGACTCATATGTTGTGTGTTGTGTTCTTCAATTGAGGGATGATGTTAGGCATGTTATAGTTTTATTCGTCAATAAGAACTCTGTTGTCAACCACAATCTCAGTTTCTTGTGTATACGTTTTTCATAATTTGGCTAGATGAATTTGAACCTTGTTCCGAGATCTTATAACACGTTGAAATTAGAAAACAACGTAGAATTTCTAGTCATGGTAATAACTTGTGATTGTTTTTACTTTATTCATTAGGTCATCAAGAAATTACACAAATACAATGCAAAAAAAAGACAAGAGACTCTAGAGATTAGGCCAGAGGCCAGGGAAAAACCCACAAGGGGAAAACCCACTAATCATTTCCTTATAGATTCTTCATCAACAAGAGAAATCCAAGTCCAACTAACCAGTGATCCAAGTGCCAAGTTAGCTCTCCAAACTCTCCCATGTTCCATCCATAAGATAATTAACCAAACTTCTTCTTGTCTGTCCTTTAGATGTCTCGTCTCACAGGGATAAGTAGCTCATATTTTACTGAAATAGTAATATTATTGTAACTCGCATTGCATAAAGATAGTAACCTTGTTGCAACTCAAATTACACAAAGATAATGACCCTTTCTGCAACTTGCATTTCACAGATATTATGTCTCTCCTGTAGATCTCTCTTTAGGGATAATGGTCCTCTTGTATCTCTTTTTCTCACTAAGTGTAGTGTCTTGTAAGATTGTGTACAATAGAAAAATATTCTTCATACATTCAAAATTATCAAATCCTACCTAGCCTCAGCCATACTAGTCTACCCATAGGCTCTAAAGAAACAATCCAAATCTGTCGAAAAAGTCTCCCCTAAGTTAGGAAGTGGCGCTTTAGGCATTTCTCCCTTGGCGAATTATCCTGAAGCCAAAGAACCCCCATCTGCTATAGACCAGTCATAACAGACCTTCCCATTCTACAAATAAAGTTGGTTACAGCTCTAGGTCACGCCACTAATTCCCCCTCAAGCCTCAGCAATACATGGACCATTAGTCAAACTGATTCTAGGTTTTTTTACAGTGTTTTAAATGGATCTTTCAAGGACAGAGGCCTACCAACATCTCAGAAGACAATATTTGGCTCCACATGAGAAGATAGTTGCTTCTCAATGTGATCTTGAGCCTGGGATGCAGCCACAGAGCAGAGAGTTTTTTATTAAGCTCTTGTGATCACAGTCAAAGCCTGAAAAGACAGTGAAAGGAAAAATAACACTGTCAAAGAGCTGATGATATGACATAAAAGAAAAACCTCCTTCATCTATAAGAAAAGGGTTTGAAGACTAAAGAAACTCCTTCATCTATAAGCAAAGGGTTTGAAGACTGAAGAAACTCCTTCATTTCATGAGGGTTGAAGACTAAGAGCTCCTCCTTCATCTATAAGCAGAGGGCCAAAGGTAAAGTCTGTTTTTAAGTTTTTCAATAACTGTGAAGACAAACTTTGAAGTACGGTGAGACAACAAATGAAGGCTTCTGCATGAAAATGATGATTAAAATCAGGGGTAAAGCAGTAGGCTTTAAAGTTGGTTTGCATGAGTTTCATTATTATTTGAGTTACAATGTGAAGCTAGTAGGTTCATCATCATTGAAGAAAGATTGTTAATCAGATGGCCAAAAGAGTCAAAGAGTCTTGGCCTCTAAAGGACCTCTACCATCATGTTCAAAAGGAAAACAAGCATCTGTCAAAGAAGGCCTCCTTCATAAGCAAAGTGTCCTCTCTTCAAATGTTAAAAGCAAAATGGATGATGCTGATATTCAGAGGTGTTTCTCTTTCCTTTTTTCATAAAAACCTTTTCAACTGATCAAGAGTAACAACAGATGAACTATACAAAGACAAGAGGTGGAAAGGGATTTTGAAATTACAGTAAAGCTTCTTCCCCTAGCAAAAAGGTAGTTGCACTCAAAAGTACCTCTACAATCCTTCACATGACTCAGAGCAGTTTTTCCTTCCACAGCACAGGTATCAAAAAGGAGGACATTTTTTCATTCCTTAAATAAGAAACAGTCAAAGTTCTAAATTCTCAAAAGGGTTATTTCATTTCAAAAGGGAGGTCAGGCTTATAAAGGAAGTGATCATTTGCCACTATAAGTTTTGTTTGAACAAAAGGGAATCTCATTTGTGTTTTGGAAAAGATACGAGCTTCAGGTTTTGGTTTCAACCCAAAGGCATTTTCAAACATTTTCAAAACCTTCATCAAACACTTCATAGGGTTTTTTGATTCTCTTTTCAAATGCAAGGGTAGTTTGACCGTGGCAAAGCTCTTTCAAATTTCTCCATACACGAAGCAAACTCCTCTTGCTGTCAACTGGATCGAGGAGAGATTTTTTGAGCAAATCCACCAAGTTTCCGGGCTTGAAAGACCGCGCGGCGTGCCTGTAAGATTGCGCGGCGTGTTCAGGCGAAAAATTTCCACAGAGTTACAAAGCCGCGCAGTGCGCCTGGAGGAGCACGCAGCCCGCCTGTATGCGTTGGTCACGTCAGCCCGACAGGTGACTCGACAGTCTTTTTGCGCGGAGCTATTCCATCCTAAATGTGCCGCGCATGGTTTAAGCCATCAAAACACCTCCAAACGCTTTCAAAGTTGCTCGAACCCCTCAAAAAACAGCTGCTATCGATTTTCAAGGTATGTTGGGGGCAAGGGTTTGAAAGATATTGTTGTAGTCAAGTTGAAAGTGAAGTGGTCATTTTTATGTCGAAGGCCTAAACTCTGCCCTCAAAACAGTGCATTAACATAAACTTGCAAATCAGAATATGCACATTATTGAAGGCTTTGTTAAAAAATTGTGAAGTTAACCCTATTATGGTAAAACAAAGTTAAACTCTGTCAGCTACATAGTGGAAGAAAAAGTGCTTGGGAGGTTTGATCTTTTGTTTTAAAAGCTCAAGAGTTGCTATAGTTTGTGATTGCCCAGCAGTGAGCGTAGCAAAAATGGTGGTTTCCTTTTGATGTTTCAAAAACCTAACAAACTGCCCTCAAACAATATTGAAAGGTGTAAGACAGTGTCCAAAAGGAGAGATAGGGTTTTGAACAAATGAAACAGTGGGCCTATGGCCAAACAACAGTAATCATGGTATAAGGGTTTTGGTCATTTCAAAGGTCCCCTCTATGTGGTAAACAAGGGCGAAAAAAAAAGTTTTTTCTCTTATAACAAGCTTTAGCATGTGAAGTTGTTGTTACCATTAAAAGGTGTTTGTCAAAATCTGTGCAAGAAAATAGTGAAGGGAGGAGGGTGTGTTGATTGTGAAGAATTCTTGTTGTTTGTCTGCTACAAAGCTGCTTGTGCTCACACCAAAACACAAAGAGCTTGGTAACCTCACCCAAACACAGTGACCCTTTGACTGTGTGTATTTTTTGTTGACTATGTGCTTATTATAAATATTGGTTGTTTGGCATACAAACGGAAGAAGGACAGTGTTTTCAGAGGAACAGAGACCTAATATCAAAGAAAAAATTTCACACAGCATTTGAGGCAAACTTGCCTTGCTCAAAACAGAGGTTGACAAGATGACAAAGTTGTATGCTTGAAAAGAACTTTCCACAGAGTATTTGAGGCAGGGCAACAAGGTGAAGAAGAACACATTGATGATATGCAACACAGTAATGAAGAGCGGCACCATGAAGAAACTAAAAACAGTGATAGATGATGAGGGCAAGCAAAAACAAAACATGGATCATGAGGGGCATTCTCCAAAGCATGTGCTAGCTGCCTCTCCTAGGCAAGGGGCCATGACTTCTTCACCAAAGCTAGAATGCCAAACAACAAAGAAGAAAACCAATAAAAGCTCAAAACTGCCCAAAGAGGGCGCCCGGTGAGAAAAAAGGAGAAAGACACCTTTAGGCTTGGAATTTTGGCCCGAGCTTCTATACATATTTCTAAAAACCCTTGAGGGTCATGCTCACCAATTTTGGGCGATTTTCGACATATTTTGGTTTTTTTGGCATTTTTGAGTTTTTGGCCAAAACTCATGGGCTTCGCCATTTCAGTTTGGGGCATCATCAAAGGATGAGGATGGTATCATTGGATGTCATATTTTTAGGAGCACACACTCAGCTATTTTCAAAGCATTTGAAGTTGTTTTGGTCCCCCAAAGATACAAAAAACACTCACTTTTTCGACATTCTGCCCACATATCAGCAAGGCTTATTTTCTGGTTTTTTACACACAGGCTTGTTTTTGGAGGACTTCTAGGCATCATATTGGGAAATTTAAAGTTGTTCTAGAAAGTAGACACTCAGATATTTCCAACGAGATATCATGAGCCTCGTTTCGACATCAAGAAGGCTACCAAAAGTTGCCGGCAAGTCAGGGGACCTTTTGCTGATATAATTTTTGAGTATTTTTGTAAAAATTGAACCTTTAAAAACTGTTTTTTTCTCATGTGAGTTTAGCTATTTTTGCACATGAGAAGTTATGAAAAGTCAATTTATTTCCCTCTTTTAGCATTTTTTA
Source organism: Pinus albicaulis (assembly GCA_034641835.2). Lineage (NCBI taxonomy): Eukaryota > Viridiplantae > Streptophyta > Pinopsida > Pinales > Pinaceae > Pinus > Pinus albicaulis. The sequence goes on from CM076576.1 coordinate 786,230,030, forward strand.
GATATTTTATGAGATATTTTGTGCCTTGGGCTTTGCAAATCCTCAAGAACAAGTTTAGATATTTATTTTGAACCAATGGCTAGCTAATTGCCTTGGTTGGTTTTCCTCCTCTTTGGCCTATATATTCCAAGAGGATTCATTGTAATAGGAAGCTGAACTTGATGATAGAAGAAATATATGGTCATATAAGCTTTGGAAGAAATACTTGTCTCATGCTCTTGGATAGTCTCTTGGATGTTCTTGGATGATGAAAGAGGATTGTTGTTGGATTCCATGACTTGGTAGAATGGTATAGTGTCTCTTTCTTTGCTTTGTTTTCTAGTTTTCATTCATGAATCCATATTTCTTGCTTGCTATAGATCAGTAGAGAAAAAATTTGAGACATGCCCTTGGAAGCACCTCAAATTTCCTATTTCTTCATAGCTTCCATGTTTTCTTTTTCCTTAGTCACATTAAAGAATTCTTGATTGCTCTTTAATAACTTAAGGATATTGTTGCTTATTTCATTCATGGTTCTATGCATGTTAAGTATGATTTACGGTACGCCCTGCTTACCAATGGCTAGCCATAGCTCCATCCATGAAATTCCTCTTTGACTGATTAGATTGTCATTTGTTGAACCAAAGAGGTCTTGTTTTGATCTTGCCCTTTGCCTAAGACTATGCAATCTTGTTTTCAAAGGGCCCAATAACTTGAAGTACTGTGTTTAGGCATTCTAGCATAGTGTTTTGAGTTGTTTGTCTCTCTTAAGTGTATTTCCCTAAAGTCTGAAAGTCATTTCTCAAATCTAGAGAGTTGTATATCTCTATGCATGGCTTGAATGTTTATTTCTATGTATTGATTAGCTTATAGTTACATTTCTCATGATTAATGGTTTGCCCTACCATGTTTATGTCAGCTATTAAACTAGTTATGCTTGAAATCCTTTGTTGTTCCCAAACTTGATGTCCATTTTGTTCCATTTTGCCCAAAGATCCTTTCTACCTCGAATCAAATCGGCCCTTCAACAACCATGTATCACCGTCTGATAGCTTTCTTGACCTTTTTGACCCCATAGCCCAGTTGATCTGATATCTTTTTACATATCTTATATGTTTGATCAGTTTCATCCCTCACAACCTAAAAACCAAAACCAAAAAAACCTACTTCATAACTAGCCTAAAATCAGAACACAATAAGCAAAACACACAGATATCCCTTACACATATAGAGAGAGCCCTCTCTGAGTCCACGAAGGCTAGGTCCTTGGGCTCCAAAGATTGGTTTGATGTTACACTGGCATTTGGCTTGCCAATCAGCCAAATCACGGGACCCTAACAGGATGAGCACCAAATTGTTTTCCAAATGGTGGAGGATAAGTGTCAATATATAGTTGTTCCTACGCCCAAAAGGACACGTCTTTTGGGAAGGCCAACTTGTCTTTTGGACGACCAACTTGGCAACTTGGAGGGACAAATGACACTTACAAAAATTCAATTTAAAAATAAAATAAAAAAATTCACAAGGGTCACAAAGAACATGCCTTTTTACATTTTCTTTTTGAAAACAAAGCATGAAGAACATGCTATAAAATAATAATATTTTTTTTCTTCTATAAATTACATATTGATATAATGACAATTATGAAGACCGAACCTAGTTGCAATTTCAACATGAATTAAAAATTAATCACAAAGGGTTGAAACATTTGTTTGGACAACCAAATTTAAATTCCAAATAAATTATATGGATAGAGTTTTTGGCTAAATATGAATTTCAAATTAAGCACATAAATGGAAAGGAAAACAAAGTGGTTGATGCACTCAGGAGAAGGGCACATACCATGCATGCTACGACCATAAGCGTATGCAAATATGATTTAAAAATAATAATTTTATAGGCTGAAAATTTAGATCAATAGTATATGGAAATAAAAAGAAACCTACAACAAGGCAAAATTATAGCCAAATTACAAGGATTATGAAATAGGAAAAGATGCAATTATTCTGTACAAGGGTAGGATTTATGTACCAAATTTATAGGGGCTTAAATCCTAGTTATAAATGATATGCATAGAGTGCCTTTGGCAAGGAAATTAGGGGATCAAATGATAATCTTAACGATCAAGAAAAAATAATTTTGGCCAGGTAGGTAGAAATATGTAGCTGATTATATATGCAGATGCTTGGAATGTTATAAGGTTAAGTTGAACATAGACACACATTCCTGATTGGAAATGGGAAATTGTTTCTATCGATTTTATTACAAATTTTCTGATAACTACATGGAAAAAATATTCCATAAGGATTGTGATGGATAAATTCACCAAAGTTTCCCACTTTATTCCAATGAATTCAACACACAAGGCAACTAATGTCGATATGCTTTATATGAGATAAATTTCCAAGCTATATGGTGCTCCAAAGAAATTATCTCAGGTAACGATCCCAATTTTATATCCAATTTCTGGACAATTTTAGTCAAGGTATTTGGAACTAATTTAAATTTTGGCATGGAATATCATAAGAATTAGATGGAAAAATAGAAAGAGCCAATCAGTTGATTAAGGATATGTTGAGGATGTATGTGATGGAAAAACCATCAAAATGGGAAGACTACCTACACTTGGTGGAGTTTGATTACAAGAATCAGTACCAAGAATTTTTGAAGATGAGCCCATTTGAAGCCTTGTATGGAAAAAAATGAAATACACCATGAGTTGGGGTAATATAGTGGACAAGGAAATTATTGGTATAGTGTTTCTCAGAGAAATGGAAGAGCAAGTGATAAAAATTAAATAAAATTTGAAGGCTTCCCAAGATAGATATAAAATCTGCACTAATAAGAACAGGTTAAACAAATAATTTAAATTTGGTGATCATGTCTTCCTGAAAGTGAAGGCAAATAAAAGTTCATTAAAATTGGGTAGTTGTGCAAAGCTGGAAACTAGATATTGTGGACCATTTGATATCCTAGAGAGGATTGGTCTAGTTACATACAGGATTGCATTACCAAAATCCATGTATATTAATAATGTGTTTCACATGTCATTACTTAAAAGGGATGTTCTTGATGCTAATCATGTAAATGATTGGAATATGATTTAGGTGGAGCCCAATGAATACTTCCAGGTCCAACCTATACGAATTTTGGACAGGAAGGTCAAGGTGCTCCAGAATCAAGCCATCACATTATTAAAGGTGCACTAGACCCTTTTCGGTCCTAAAGACAGTACATGGGAGCATGAAGATGTAATGAAGGAAGAGTACCCTCATATTTTTTTTAATTATATTGTATATATGTGTACATATAATGCACCAAGTAAAATGCATAAATAAATATGGGGGGGATGTAATATCCCTACTCTACCCCTGTGTTCTAAATATCATGTAAATGTGAAATTTAGGTTGGTGAGCATAGACATATTAACTATGTTGGTGAGTCAAGACTTACTTTTTGGGAAATTCGCCCATGTGTATGTGTTTTTTGGGTTGGTGGGCTCATTGCATATGATTTTATATGCTATGATGATAGAGTGTCTGATGTTGTAAATATTTTTAACTTATGCATATTAATAAACACATAATGGTTGCATACTAAATCAAGTGAAAAGGGTATGGGGGCCTAAGAATCCATGGAAACATAAAAAGAGCTGATATGATTCAATAATAATTAAAATAAAAGGGGCACAAGAATATAACCTAAGTCCATAAGTGACTTTAGGGGGTGCCAAATGTCAAAGAGAAGCAAGCACATGAAAGAAGGATTTTTTCCCTGCGAAGGGAGTTAGTTGTGGGGCAGTAAGAATGGAAACCTAGGGACTACAGCAGGAACTCCTAGAGCCCCAATGCTGAAAAAATCCCTCTTCGACCTATTTGGGTGACCTAGAGGTGGTGACACAACCTATTGAGATTCAACAAGATGATGAGCTTAGTGAAAATTAAGCACCTTCACTAAGTGGGGCCCGCAATCTATTTTTAGGTGTATGTCTATTTTTAGACATGGTGAGCATATTCTATAAGTTGCAGGATGATATTTGTAGATGGTTTATCAAATGTGAAAAATAGATGAAATTATATTTTTAGAATATTGGGCGAAGTCTATTTATAGATCATCAATCTAAAAATAGGTGCATGTCGATTATTATTAGCCCTTTATAATAATCCTACAATAAATATCAACTTATTCTCTTGGAGCAATTTATTTCAGTGAACAGATTTGACAAATCAGTGGGCTAAAGGAATTACACAATTCCTAGGGTGGTTGGTGACTCATGCATGGATGACTCAATTAGAATTGAAGTGGAAAAGTTGTGACAGAGTTGGAAGAGTAGTTAATGGAGTTGTTATTCAGTTTCACTCAGTTAAGTGAGTTAAACTCAGTTGAGCTAGTTGTATCTAGTCTAACTGAAAGATACACTAGTGAGAGTTTAGTGAATTAATTATTTAATTAATTCATAACTAATAACTCACTAACAACTAAAAAATACAACAGTTAACTACTTTCATGTCAGTTCTAGTGGAGATCCAGTGGAGAGATATGTGAAAGGGTGAGATGGATTATCTATTGTGACTATAGTGATGCATTCAATGCATCTGACACACATTGGAGATGCCAATGAGGATTGAGCAGTCAAGACAAGGCCAATTTGAATTCATTCAGAGGTCTTCTTCAGCAGGGATTGCGCAGTGGAGGCAGGCTGTCAGGAGGCAAGAAATTGGTACATAGATATGCAAATTTCTGCATGACACTGTGTAATGATTGTTGATTGTACCGAGAGCTTGATGTACTAAGCTTTGTATGAGATTATTACACGATCCATTGATATACATAATATATATATGATATTTGGGGTTTTTAGCTTTAAGCTTTCCCATTAAACAACTGTGTTTATGTGCGATTGATTTGCTTCATATGTGTTTGCAATTGGCGATTTAATTTCTGCAAGATTAATAGTGGAAGGATTTTGTATTTAGCAAGAAGATAAATATTGTTAGATCAGGAGAATCTGGTAATACATCAATATGAATAAATTTCTACATGGTATCGAAGCAGTGTTAATCACTGGAGATTGCAATTGTGAAACGATGTTGAGTTTTTTGCTGGTGGACAATTCAAATTTGCTCCAGAAATTTCTTGGTGTGACAGTTGAGTATTCATTGAAATGTCTTTCAATGGGTTGTGATTGGAGTATGCTCTTGAGGATAACTCGAATTACATAGCCTGAAAGGATAGGATGGAGGCAGTGCTTGAAGATAATGGACTGAAGGAGTTCAACAATAGCGATGTTCCTAAGCCTACTTCTAGCGATGCTGCAGTACTTGACGCATGGCAAAAGAAGGTAGTGAAGACAAGAAGAATACTGTTGGAAGGTGTGGAAGACCATATTGTGTCAAGCCTTCACGGGAAAGCCACTCCATTTGCAATGTGGAAGGATTTGACAGATCTTTTCCAAAGCATAAACGACCATATGAAGTTGGTGCTCAAAGATAAGCTCAGAAAAATAAAAAATGGAGAAGGGCGACAGTATTCCAAAATATCTCACAAAGTTTGTCCAATGTAGGGATGAGCTGGGGAGTGTCGGAATTATAGATGCGGATGATGTCTTGGTGAGCTTGGCTCTCCTTGGGCTTCCAAAGAGTTGTCACAACTACGAAGAATCTGTCAATGGATGGGAGAAACTACCAGATTAGGAGCGACTTTGGTCGGATCTTGTGCAAGAGGAGATAAGGCGAAATACCAGGGGTGGCTCTTCATCGAAGAATGATGATGAAGAGAATTGCGCTTTGGCTGCTAAAGCAAGGAGAGAGAAGGGGAAGAAATCCCATCCAAAATCTGAGGCTAAAGGCAAGAAGCTAGATTTGTCCAAAGTGAAGTGTTTTCACTGTCACAAACATGGGCATCTCGCCACTAACTGCCCACAGAAAAAGAAGAACAAGAAGGCTGTTGGAGCTGCAGCGGGTGAGGCCTTAGCCTCGCAATTTGAAATTGATTTCTCTTTTATTGCATGCTTGGTTTAAAGCGCAATGGGATCGGTGTGGTATCTTCATAGTGGTGCTTCCTTCCATATGACGGGAGACAAGGAGTTGTTTAGTGACTTGGAGGAGAAGGATTTCCAAATGCATATAGAGATGGGCCACATGATAGATACAGTGCGACCGGAATTGGAACAATTACCTTTGAGAGGGAGTTAGGTAAACCATTTATGTTGAAAGATGTTATGCATGTTCCAGGTCTAAAGAAGAACTTGGTCTCGGTCGCTATGTGTTAGCCACCTATAAAATTTGTTATAGCAAAAGGTGGCTAAAAATTTTTGGAGCCTTCAAGGAACAAATTTTATTGCTAAAAATTTTTGGCTCTTGAAGACTCTTGAAGGCCTCATGCCTCTGTCCAAAATCTTCACTGTTGTTTCATTTCCCAAACTTAGAAATTTCTGTTGATTCCATTAAGAAGAAACTGCTGCAAAGGCCATTTTTCCCTCCTCCCACTTCAAAACTAACCTTCATTTTGCTCCCCTTTTTCTCCATAAAACTCCTCTATTTTCATGATTCCTCTTCTTCCATTCATGAAAATAATTTTTACAAAGTTAAGAACTCACTTTTTAACCTTACTGAAGCCCTCAAATTCCTTTGAAAACCATTGAAAATATATAAAAACCCATTTTTTGTATTACAAACTTAAGCCCCCTTGGGCTAAGTCTTAAACCACTTCTCCTTCATATGCCCGCACCCTAGAACCAGGTGCTAGAGCCTTTCAACACTTATCGCATCGGAACAATATGCAGCGCGCAAGTCTTTTTTCCTCACAAGCTTTCCGATGCGATTAGCCCTCTGTTTCATAACCCCCGATCATATTATTTCTTCATACAACTCGTGGGCCCGCAATCGGGCGCTAAATCATTGTGAAAATCCATCTCTGATCCATTATTTCCTTTGTAAAATACAAAAAACCCATTTATCCAAAGTCTTGGTCTAACGCGCCCATACAACGATTTCTAAATGAAATGGTTAGATTAAAAAGACCCGAAGCGCAATCGCATCAGAGAAATCCACAATGGGTTGATTGTAAAGACCCGCATCAAAATTTTCGATGTGATTGGGTCACATATATATAAACTCCACCCCCCCCCCCACCTTTCCACTCCATATAACTTTCACCCGGGACCAAGTGTTAAAGATCCCAAGGCGCTTAAACGCATCGCATTTTCCATTCAGTACATTTGTTTGTCCCCCCCGATCGGCCATCCCTCTGATTCATTCCCCACCATTGATCTGATCCTCAGATCAATGGTAATCGCTCAATCGCATCTGCGCCTCCAAGTTCTTCACCCTGCCGATCGCAAAAGCTCCGATTACATCCAGGCCGTCCGCGTGTCAAAATCTGACGGCCCAGATCAAATCCCCTCAACTTTGGTTATATTTATGCACCCCGCGTTATAAATATTTTGAACCAAATCCCGACCATTGATCTCTGTAGATCAACGGCCCTTGTTAACCCTTCCTCCGCCATTTTCATTATTTCATTTCAACCCCTAGAATAAATCCTAGCCATTCATCTTTTCAATCCAACCGCTTATGTCAATCCTGTCGGGCCCGACCCCTGTGGGTCCTGCCTCCTCCCACTTTTGATCTCGACCGTTTATCCTTGATCCAACGGCCCAGATTAAAACCGCTCCCCTTGCTTCCACCCGCACATCTTTCTAATTTTGCGCTCGTTCTTCACTGTTAGATCTGAGACACTAGATCTGATGACCCACATCGCAAGTCACGCAACTTTAAGCGCGGATGATAATTATCAAAAAATACGTGATGTAGGCGATTTTGGAAATCCACGTGTCGCCTCCGGACGCATATCGCGTTCCAAAAGCTAATACCACCTCCCCGCCCTTTTTCCGCGCGAAAACCACTATTTTGCATCTCGAAACCGTCTTTCCCTCTTTTCATTTATGTGTTATCGCACACATCCTCCACCGTCGATCTCTGCAGATCAACGGTTGGATCTAATCCGCCATACACCATCGCCCTCCACCTTCCACCAAAGGGTTTTCAAAACCAATCACCACCGTTGATCATTGCGCGATCGACGGTTTCGTCTTATTCTTCCCTCTGCTCTCTTTTTAACCTTCTCTTGGCTGACCTCCACCATTGGATGATGCCATCCAATGGCCATGCTCACTCCCCACGCCCTCTGAAGCAGTATACCAAAAAATGCAGGATTTCATAATATAGTTTTGTATTTTGCAGGGATTAAAGGTTTATCTGTTATAGTGAAATAAAGGCTGAAGGCCAGGGATGACGATTCCCATGCCTTCGATTCATAAAAGGAAAATCGTTCGCAGGGTTCAAGATCCACGTTTCGTCGATGCTTCATGGGCATTGATGCCTTGAGAGTCCTGCGCGGCCTGCACATCAACAAAACACAGTGATTTTAAATCACACTTAAAAGATTATCAGTGTCGAAGACAGAACACAACAGAACAGAAGGATTGAAGATAATTTGGGGATTACGGCTAAGAATGATTATCAAAGGCCTAATCCCCAGAATTAAAACACAGTTAAAAGAAAATCATAAGTGTTTTATCAGATAGAAAGGCCTCCACCGTCACATCTAAGGCAAATTGATTCCTCTCAGCTACCACAGTACCACCTGTACTTCAAAGCATGGAAATAGAGGCCGAAGTTATTGAGAAAAATCAGATATTTGCCTCAACGCAGCTAAAGAATTAATTCTGCTAGAGAATTTAATGCACAAAATATCAGCAGAGTTACTTTAATATAAAACAGAGCCTTAAAGGTCAACAAAAGCTCCCACCGAGCTTAATTCATAAATGTAAATCAATTAATATAGTAACACACCTGTAAACTTCTCCATCGAGCCCCTTAAAGGCCGAGAAGTCATTAATCTGTATTAATTGTCCTGAGAGATCTTTTATCAGATCTCACCTCCTCATTCTTCTATAAATACTGTTGTAGAAGATGAGAAATTGTTGGTTGATTAGGTTGCTGAACTTTGAAATGTGATTGAGCTATAAACTTCTGATTGTAAATAGTGTTCACCGGCTCTTGAAGCTCTACTTGTGATAGACTAGTTAGTCTGGGAAGTGTAGATGATTGCTAAACTAAAGCATTGGACTTAAAGCTGTAACTGGTTTGGAGCATCAATACAAGCTGATTTATGGGATCCTGGTCTATGTTGACGGTGATGTTTTTCTCATTGTAACTTGTCATTTTGTTTCTGTTTTCACTGTGTTTCATCTTCTCTTATAAATAACAACATGCATGGAGTTAGGACCTAGTGTATAACAATACCCTTCTCTGACTGAAAATATTTATCTGAATGTTTTCTTTCAATCTGTGTTATTTGGGAATGATTCAATTCAGTTTAAGCATAGGAATGCTAGCATTCCCTCGTCTTATTGCCTTAGCTGAATATTATTCTTGAATGTTATGTTCAGTATATGTTAAGTAGAGATGAACTAAGGAAGATATGGTGTGCCCTGGTCCTATTTTTATCCCCAAAGACTGTCTGAATGTTTCCCTTGGAATGTGTTAAAAGTTGGCTAGTTTGAAAGTACTTACCAGATCTTAGGCCATTCTTTGTTATCTTTGTGTTTGTCTTGAAAGTTACCAAGTAGAGCAGAGCTAGGAGAGGATTTGTGGTGAGCCCAACCCGCTAGTTTCTTCTCCAACAGTTGCCTTCAAGTTTCCCTTTGTTTTAAAATGTTTTTTCTATTGAAAGTGCATCAAAGGCTGGCTAGTTTCAAAGTACTTACCAGATCCTAGTTTTATTTCATGTTTTTCTTAAGTGTGTGTCAAAGGCTGGTTAGTTTCAAAGTACTTACTAGATCCTGGACTGCTCTTGTTCTTCATTTTTTTAATTCCCCTTCTTATTGTATCATTTCATTCCATAAATCAAACTTTAAAGAGATCCTTAGACATAGATGACTTGCCCCATGGACCACTCTTGCCTCTTGTTGTTTCAATTAAACCCTATTACGACTCCATAGCCCAATGGAATAAAACCTGTAATTATCTATCTTTTGGCCGAAGCTTACTCTCATTGCTTGCAACTTCTCACCTTTGAAACTCTTTCCATTTAGGACTTTCCCTCAAACAATAATCATGCTCAACCATCCAAAAAACAAAACAAACCCCCGGCCTTCATAACTAGCCTAATATCATTACCCCAAACTTCAAATACAAATCCATCTTTGCACTCATTGGAGAGATCTCTCTCCGGATTTAGGAGGGCTAGATCCTAGAATCCCAAAGTGGTTGAAACGATGTTTCTCCCTGCGGTTAGACTTTTGCCAATCTTGCTGATTACAGGGAGCTAACATTTCTGGCGACTCCACTGGGGAGTTTGAGTTATTGTCTTGTTGAATACGTTAGATATCTCAGAAACCCCCTTTACCGACTAAAAAATTTGGCATATTGGCCAGTTGAGCCACCAGAGCTAACATTTCTAGCGACTCCGCTGGGGAATTTTTGAGCTCATAGTTGCTTGGAAAGCTTTTATAGACTCTTTAGTTTCCCATACAACCACAAAAACTCAGAAAAAACCCAAAAATATTTCAGATTGGAGTTCAATAAACATGGTGGTGGACCATAAAACCTTTTACCTCCAAAAGAGCTAGAAACTTCCACTTGGCGACTCCACAATCCTTAAAAGACCAAATGAATCCACTGGTAGAAGACCCTGAACTAATTGACCAGACATAGTGACCTCTTTCTTTATTTACAAAAATGATTCCAAGGATACAACGAAGATATGCCCCAATGAGTAGAGATCATATCCCTGGGTTCCCACATAAGATGCCCCGGGTGAATTGGGATGATAACCTGCCTGTTTTTCAAGGCGAAAAGTTTGATGACCCTCTATTACATCTCATCAAATTTCATATACATGTATGGAGGTTGAAAGTTGAATGGCACGAAGACTGCCTAATGAATATGTTCATGTTAACATTAGAAGGAAAAGCTAGGGATTGGTATGAATGCTTAAGATTTAGTAGTTTGTTTTCTTTAAGAGACCTTGAATATGTGTTCTATGAGAACTATAAAGAAAACACTACATCATTATCGTGGGGTGCAATATATTATGATCCATCACAAAACATCAACCAACACATTATAGATAATGAGGAAGCTTTGGAAGAGATGCATCCTGAAGATCTTTTAACAACCATTCATGAGTTTAATATCCTATTGAAAAATTTTAAGAACATAGATGAATCAGTTGAGGAAGAGATGATCCAAGAAGTAAATAAAATTCCTCAAGATATCCCTGAAAACTTAAATATTGATTCATCATCCCTTATAGCCGAGGCTCAAGAAGACATCCAGCCTCAAAATCAGTCTTCGCAAGAGACAGAGAACTGCTGTACTCCTGTTCAAAGGAACGTAGAAACATCCTCCCCTTTGACAGAAAAAGAGATAGATCAGACCATTTATAAACAGTCAGTCTCTGAAACTTTCTGCAAAACAAACACTCTTGCCCATTTGTTTGTGCTCAACCTAGTCTCCTAAATTGAGTTCATTTAATTGTCAACCAGGGTTGGTAAACTGCTGAAGTGAAGTGCACTGTATGTGCCTAGGTGTTTGTTTCCTAATGCGTTGTGTTTAGTGTTTTATGATGTTTTTGGTCTTTTATGATGATTTATGATGTTTTTGGTCTTTTGATGGTTTTTATGTTCACAAGGAAAATCACTGAAAATCTAGTGGAAAGAAGCTATTGGTTAAAAACAGAGTGAGGCCTAATTGGTTGATAACAGATGACCAATGCAAATGCAAATACTGAAACAGAATCAAATCTAAACTATGACTAAGCAGAATACAAAGCTTGATAATGAATTCAAGAAAATGAATCAAAACATAAACTTAACTTGTCCAATTCTTTCATTAAAGGTATTTTGGAAGAGCTTGAGAAATGGTCAGCTAAGTATACAAATTCTCCTAACTAAACAATTAAACAATCAACTTATAATGATACAACATTTTACCCATGATTAAAGATTTGTTGAAACATATTTGGAGAAAAACATTGGTAACATCATAAGATTTCTACTCTAAGACTAGCTCCTAATTCTATTTTGAAACTTAGTTTAACATCACTAAACCTTACTCAAAAATTATAGATTTCTTTTTAAAGTAGTCTTTTGAGGAAAGGCTTTGTTTATGAAGTGGTAAAGAAGTTGCAAAAGTACTTCAAGCCTTGAGATGATATTGTCTTTTGTTTAGATGGTTATGAGTCAATTATGGATTTGGAACAAAAGAGATTTTGTAAATAATGAAGGCCGTATTGTTTAAGTTTAACAACTAATGTAATCTAATATGCAATGGATGACAATTAAATGTGGAATAAAAATACAATGAGTTAAGCTAAAACTGAACTAAGATGTCACTAGTCTAAAACAGTGCTGAACTAACAAGCCATTATCAAACTTAAAACAAAATAACAGAGCATGAATTGAATGCAATTTGACTCTGGTGTATCCTAACTAAGTTATCATGCATTAATCTATCGGATTATACAACCTGTTTTGTCCATCATGAATGGTATTTTGGAAGAGCTTGCTAGAACAATCTTGGTTGTACAATTCAGTGCATATGCAAACATAAAGACTGAAAGCAATTTAAAAACTAAGACATCACAGCTATCTCCTACCCATCATTATGATATTTTGGAAGAGCGTTTTAAGAGTAAGATCAGCTATGCTACTTAGTGCAAACAAACAACTGAAACATTCAGTATCACAGTCATGTCTTAGACATCATAAGGATTTTTTGGAAGAGTTTGCTTAGTATAAGTTCAACTGTGATAATGAACAAAAGAAATTACAAATAAATCCTACAACACTACAACCATTTCCCATTCATTATCATGATCTTTTGGAAGAGTTTCTTCTTTTGGAAGAGTTTCTTAGAACAAGTATAGCTATAGTGGCTAATGAAATTAACTATGAACTCAAACTTCAAAAAACGTGAAAACAACTAAGATACTTATCTAAATTACGAAAGTAAAGCCGTGCAGGAGGCAGGGGCCCTCTACCACCAGACGGAATCTAACTCAAAATCAACTCAACGCGTTCAAAGCAATGCTGTCTTCTTCATTAAAGGAAAATAACTTGAAACATAGTAGTCTCAGTCTTCAGAAATATAGCAGTCAATACATGAAATCTAAGCAAAATCTAGCTTGTCTCTCGGTTTCCCGAGTGCTTTTATAACAAATCTACATAACAGAACTTGCAACAATACGGGGATAATTGTCTTTCCTTATCAAAATCGTACTAGGACTCTAAATATGGCAGCGTAAAGGAACAAAGGACATCTGGACTAGGACAATCCTATTAGAAGTCTGCCTCCTTGAATGAGTTCCCACGTACCAAAACCACGTCCAAAATTCGGTTCATTCTTCATGGTGAGCAACGAACGATGAGGACATAATGTGGAATATACCCATGTGTGGCTTTTCCTGAGAGGACACCTGGAACATGCTTGAACGTGAAGACAACTGCAGAATTGCTGGTTAGCTACGGAATGTCTGCATTCTGCAGCTAGTTTCAGTCAAAATGCATTACAATGACAAAATCACAAAACTTAGCAAGTTAGCCATGTTAATCATTCTAAAAGTAATTTTAACTAATTTCATTGATCATTTGGGTCTGGGATAACAATGGACAAAGGAAAATGAGGTAAAGTAAGATGAAAGAAAGCACAATCTTGGGGCTCAACATACCCCCACTGCTGACTTCTTACATGTCCTCATGCAACTTATTCCATAAACTCAGAGACTTCTGCAAGAACATCTAATCCTCTCCTTCTTCTTTGCCTGGAAGTTAAAGGTCTTCTGGGTTTCCTGATGACTAGTTTGAACCTTAAGTTGATAAGTGCCCTGATTATCTTCTTGTTCCTCTTTTTCAACTTTTCATTAGCCTTTTCCACTTTGTCCATTTGTAGAGATAAGGTTGAGTTCATACTGGTTTTGAGTTTGACTTGTTCCTTGAGAATATCATTCTCAGTTCTGATATGTCTATTAAGTACTTCCAACTCATACCTATCTCTTCTTAACACATCTATTTCGGACAGTGGAGGACTAGGGGTTCTATCTCTACTCTCTGAAGCTTTCCTTTCCAATGTTTCAACATAGTCATAAACTTCTTGCTGAGCAGGGTCAATTTCATGGGTTTCTTCATTAAAATCTTCTTCAACATCTTCTTCAATAGATGTTTCCTCATCTTCTATATTTATCACCCCTGTTTGTTTGATCAGTGTTTTCCTTAGTTTCCCCCTGAGTCTATGGCTTCTTCTTAGCTGGGATGATCCCTCTCCTTTTTTTGTGGCAGATTTTCTGATTACCCTCTCTTTCTTAAGTTGTCTCTTAATTTGAGTCAACTTCTCAGAGATTATTTCTTCACTACTTTCCTGTACTATTTTGTCAATTTCAATTTTAGAGGCTCTCCATTTTCTGCTTCTCCTTGTAGGTTGATGTTCAGGTGAGGGTTCTTTTGGTTCCTCAAAGTGATTTCTTACCAATAAATTATCCCAAGTATATTTTGTTTTGGCTAAATGGTGTTCAATTAAAATATTAACCAAGCCATGATGGTATAGAGTTGTCTCTAGGAATTGGACTCTCCTTTGAACACCAGAAGCCATCTTTTTTAAAATTTGAAGCAAGAAATAGGGCAAATTTAACTCTTCCTCCAGAAAATGCATTATCAACCTAATATGGTAAACATAAAATGTGCCATATCTACCTTCACAAGTGATAATTTTTTGTAGAATAAGCAATATGTTTCTCCATTTATTTTTTAATGCAGAACTTGGAATTCCCTTTTTAAACACAGTGACATCCATACCTGGGGATTTTAGGATTTGCTTCCATGATTCATTATGAAATTCTCTGTTTTTAAACCATCTCTCTCCATGTCTAAGAAATCCTATTGCTTCTGCAATAAAAACCTCTGTGAAAGTGAATTTAACATCTCCAACTTCGACCTCGGCTCCTTTGAATGACCTTGCAAATGTTTTAGTGACTTCTTTGTGGAAGCCATTAAATTTCTCAAGAAATTGTAGCCATCCTACCTGTTGCAACATTTCTCTACTTTGAGGGTATCCTTCCAGGTATTTTGTGCCCACTGGTTCAATTCTTACAATGAGGCCCATAATTCCTCCTTCAATCTTCATATTAGTACTCTTTCTGCTCACGGAAACAATAACTTCAACCTTCAAATTGATATACCTCTGGTTCATGGTGATAGTGCTTCAATCTTCAAACTGATATATCTTTGCTTCTCGGTGACAATGGCTTCAAATTCCACACTGATATACCCTACTTCACGGTGATAATGCTTCAATCTCTGCTCACGGTGATAGTGGTTTGATATTTCAAACTGATATACCTCTGCTCATAGTGATAGAGATATCTCTGTTTTACGGAATGAAATCATGAAGGGCTGGCTACGGAATGGAGTGATGGAGGTAGTTATGGAACGAGTTAATGAAGTGAGGTGAAGAAAACAAATCAATGAGTGAAAAGACTGCGGAGATTTTTACAATGGATTCAAAAATCATCATTAAATGATTTGGCTGGGTGACGTGAGGAAACCAAACACTTCAGTCTTTTTAACCGCTTAAATGATGGTCGGGTATATAATTTGAAATGAAAGATATTTATCCAAAGTTTTGCGGAGGGTATATTTGGTATGATCAATAAAAATAATCAAAACAACTTTTTCGAATGATTCATAACTAGACTATACTATAGTTTTTATGAAATGCCATTATAACCAGAACTTTTTACCTTTGCTTTTCATTTACTTTTTGTGGTCTTTGTATACTTTGTTCTCCTTTGGAAGAGTCTTCATAATCCTTCTTGATTCTTCTTGTTCATGGATATACTAGATCATCTTGTTGCAATTCAAATGTTTGTTGATCAGTGCCTTCAGCATCTGTAGCTGCGGAATGACTGTCTGGCAGCGGAAAGTCTGATTAGCTGTAGAATATCTGTTTAGCTGCATAATGTACCTGTGGAGAATTTTTAATCATGGAATGGAGTGGTTTGGAATATACATAGAATATTTTATGGAATGAGTGAAGATTGGTGATGAAACATGGTATAATGGAATATGTATGAAGTGAATGATGGAATGGGATGGATTCAATTTATGAAATAGAGTGGAAGAATATAAGAAATGGCCTGCAATCCATGACATGTGTTATTCATTTTGCAGAAAAACATCAAACTTTAAATTTTGATATGGAAATGAAGTGGATGAAGCATGGAATGAGATGAATGACATATGGAATGAAGTGAAGTATGAATGAATGAATGAAATGGAGTATGGATGGATAAGTAAATTAAATGAAATGAAATGAGATGGATCATAAGTGCAATGGATCTGAACTTATGATTTTGTAACATTTGCTTGAAAAAAAAATGGAAAAGTTAGAGTGTCAGAAAGACTCTGATTTTCACCCTATCTTTTTTGTATAAACATGCCAATCAATGATTGGTTTTCATGTTTATACTTTATTTTTTATTTTTTTATTTTTATTATTTTTATTATTTTTTTATTTTTTTCAAAAGAAATGCTTCAGAAAATTCAATCAAGTTGATGAAGAAGAAAGATTCTTCTTCATTAACTTCACATCACTGTTTTCCTGGAACTTCTTAACAAATTCTTCTCTTGAGAGTGGTTTGTGATACAGCTTCAATCTATGACCATTCACAAGAAAAGTGACCTCTTCTTCATCTATTGTCCTGATTTTTACTGCTCCATTGTCAAAAATTTCAACAATTTAATATGGCCCAAGCCAATGTGTTTGAAATTTACCTTGAAAATCCTTGAATTTGAATCAAGCAAGAGAGCCCAGTCACCTTCTTTGAATTTCTTCTCTTTGATGTACTTATCATGCCATCTAGTCTGTTGCTGTTGGACTAGACTTATTTTCTGAACTGCATCTTGTCTGATCTCATCCAATTCATCAATCTGCTCCAATCTATGCTTTTGTGCCTCCGTTAAATCAAGTCCTAGCTGAACTGCCATCTTGAAAGTTTGAATCTGGAACTCTATGGGAAACAAAACTTGCTTTCCATAAACAAGTTCATAAGGAGTATGGCCTGTTGTGTTTCTCCATGTAGTTCTATAGGCCCACAAGGCTTCAGGAAGCCTATCTACCCAATCTCTTCTATATAAATGAATAGTGTTTGTTAGGATTCCTTCAATGACCTTATTAGTAGATTCCACTTGACCATTTACTTGTGGATGATAAGGAGTAGATTTTCTATGCCTGATTTTGTATCTCTCCATCATTTTTTCCACTAGCCTTGATGTAAATTGAGCTCCTTGATCTGTAACAATTTCCCTTGGGACACCAAAACGAGTAAAAATATCCTAAAAAATAAAAGTAACTACAGATGCTTCATTAGCAAAAAGTAATGGCTTGGCTTCTACCCATTTGGTAACATAATCAGTGCAAACTAATATATATCTCTTTTGTCTTGATGGAGGACTAATAGGTCCTACAAAATACAAAGCCCATTTTTCAAAAGGTTCAATATGTACCTGAGGTTGTAATGAAATCTCACCTGAAGGAGAAGGTTTCCCTACCCTTTGACAACTGTCACACCTTTTGACATACTCTTTAGCATCTTTAAACAAGGATGGCCAATAATATCCTAAATTAAGGATCTTATAGGCTGTCCTCTTATCAGCAAAGTGTCCGCCACAAGGTTCATCATGACATGCTTTGAGAATCTCAGGCATATCATCTTCCCAAACACATCTCCTAATGATCAAATCTGGACCTGTCTTGTACAACTCATTAGCAACCCATGAATATTTTTCACTATCATAAATGATTTTTCTTTTATCTCTTGCATTCATTATTGAATGAAATTTTCCTGAAACTAAATAATTAGCAATGTCAGCAAACCAAGGAGTTTGAGTAGAAATTGCAAAAAGATATTCATCAGGAAATTGATCTTCAACTGGAGTGTCATCTTTGATGTTTTGGAGTCTAGATAGGAAATCAGCTACCGTGTTTTGTTTTCCAGGCCTATCTAGAATGGTAATGTTGAATTCTTGTAAAAGCAATAACCATCTTATGACTCTGCCATTAGTAATTGATTTGTTCATTAAGTATCTAATTGCAGAATGATCAGTGTGAACAAAAGTTTCATAGCCTGCTATATAGTGTCTGAATTTGTTTATGGCATGAACAACAGCTAAAAACTCTTTTTCAGTTACAATATAGTTTAACTCTGCAAGAGTCAAATTTTTACTGGTATAGTAGATGGCATAAGGAATCAGGTCTTTTTGTCCCAATACTGCTCCTAGAGCTGTATCAGAAGCATCTGTTGAGATATGAAAAGGTAACTTCCAGTTAGGTCCCCTTAAAATAGGTGCTTCAGAAATTTTGGTTTTCAGGGTCTCAAAGGCTAACTGGCAATCAAAATTCCACTTGAATTCACAGTCTTTGGTAAGCAATTTGAAGAGTGGAGATGCTATCTTGGTGAAGTTTTCTATAAACCTCCGATAATATCCTGTAAATCCTAGAAAACTCCTAACATCTTTTTGAAAACTTGGAATAGATAAGTTAGAGATGACTTCAACTTTTGACTTATCAACTCTAATCCCATCCCCTGAAATGTGATGTCCCAAAACAATTCCTTCAGTAAACATCATAAAACACTTTTCATGACTTAATGAAAGATTTTCTTTTTTACATCTCTTTAAGACTTTTTCCAAGTTTTCTAAGGCTTCTTCAAATGTGTTTCCATAAACTGTGAAATCATCCATATATACCTCTACACAATCATGTATTAGATCTGAAAAAATTCCTAATACTGCCCTTTGGAATGTTGCATGTGCATTGCATAATCCAAATGGCAATACTCGGTAAGCATAGGTACCCCAAGGACAGGTAAATGTGGTTTTGTCTTGATCTTCAAGTGCTACTTGGATTTGGTTGTAACCACCAAACCCATCTAGGAATGAGAAGTACTTTTTGCCAACTAAGGTATCTAACACTTTATCTATGAAAGGTAAGGGAAAATCGTCTTTAAGAGTAGCTTTGTTTAATTCCCAGTAGTCAACACATACCCTCCATTTACCATTTTTCTTTGGCACAATTACCAAAGGAGAAACCCACTGACTATCTGAAATGGGATAGATGAAGTTGACATTTAACAATTTTTTCAATTCTTCTTTAACAATCTCCCTAAGATTTGGATTCATCCGTCTTTGAGGTTGTCTGATTGGTTTGCAATTTTCCTCTATATAGATGTGATGAGTGCAAGTCTTTGGGCTTATCCCTTTCATGTCAGTGTATTCCCATGCATATGCAGAAGAATGTCTCTGTAATACTTTGACTAACTCTTCTTGTTAGATTTTTCTAGGTTTTTATTTATGTTCAAAGTTTTGCCTGGAAATATCTCACTTGTAGAGCTGCCAAATTTATCCATAGAATGAAGAGACATCTGCCTTGATGACAAAAACTCAATATTGGATCCCTCTTGAAATGATTCATGTTTGTGTTCTGGAGAGGATTCAAAGTTTTCTAGAGTATTCAGAATTTGATTATCTTCACTAATTTCTAAAATTGTGAAGAGAGGTTGTAAATCTTCTTCATCCTCTATCCATTGAGTGTCATCTAAATCTGTAATTGTCCTAGCTGGAGGATATAAAGTGAATTTTTTAGTTGAAATACCATCAGAGATGTACATATCACCGGATCTACAACTAATAAAAGCATCAGTTGTAGCCAACCAAGGTCTTCCTAATATAACGGGATGTCCTCCTAGATTATTCTTAGGAGTTAGGATCATGAAATCCACAGGGTACTCCCAAGAATCTAGGGACACCGGAATGTCTTCTATTACCCCATTTGGTTTGATCACAGATCTGTCTGCTAATTGTAATAATGTGGGTGTAAAGAGAAGATTAGGAAGTTTCAGTTTATCCATGATTTGTCTACTCATGATATTGATTGCTGCTCCTAAATCAATGAGTATGTTTTGGATTTCAATTCCATTGATGTGAATTTTAACAACTGGATTTCCTGGGTCAAGATACTTTGGAATAGCAATCTTGCCCATCATAATGTCTGCTATTTTTCCTGCCAGTTGAATTTTCTTTGTTTCTCTTATTCTTTTTCTTGTTTTCTTCATGCTCAACTCCTTTATTATTTTGGCTAAAATTGGAATTTCCTTGATGGCTTGTAATAATGGAATTTTAATGCAAACATTTCTCAGCTCATCTAGGAAATCATAATTAGGCACCATAATTTGTTTTTCTACACCTCTATCAATTTGTAATCTTTTTGGAAAGGGAGGTATAGAAGTAGATGTGGATGGTTGCTCTAATACAGGAGTTGAAATTATTGGATCTTTTTGCTTTAATTTTTTAGTGTTTGAGTCTTGAAAAGATGTGTCTTCCTCAAGACTTTTATTCACCCGTAGAGAGTCTTCCTCAGAGTTATCTTGTTCTTGTATGATCACAGAAGGTTTCCTCTTTTCAAGTATTCTTCCAGACCTAAGTTGAACATCACTAAGGTATAAAGGAGTAATTAAATAAGTTGGAAACTATTGGCCTTCTATCATGTATGTGTTCTGAGGATTTTTATTATTGGGGTTTGGTATGGGTTGAGCAGGAAATTGATTTGATTTTTGAGGGAATGGTAATGGAAGTGGTTGATTTTGATGTGGTAGGTTATGATGATGTTGTTGAGGATTTTGTTGAAAATTTTGTTGAGGATTTTGAGGATAAAAATGTGGGTATGGTGGATAGGATGGTGGATACTGATAGTACTGAGAGTATCTTCCAAAGGGATTTTGTGCTCCTTGTGCCCAAGCCTGAGATTGATTTTGAAATTGAGGCCAAGGTTGCTGCCAAGAATTCCAAGGTGGAGGTTGATTATACATTTGATCATGGAATCCTTGTGTTTGAGGTCCCTGCCAAGGTCTTCTAAAGACAAAATTAAGAGATTCTGTGGAATCTGTAGGAGTTTCCTCCTGAAAGACAGCTTTGAGACCAGGAAGAGAAGGACAATTCTTGGTCTCATGTTTTTCAGAACAAATGACACAGCCCTCTACAAATTTTACATCCAAAGGACACTCTCTCAAGGCACGTTTCTTTCTACATTTGGGACAAAAGATTTCCAAGGCATCAGATTCAACTTTTTGCTTGTTTTGTATCTTAAGGGTGTCTATTTGTTCACTAAGACTCCCTAAGATGTCAGATTTAAAATCATCAAGCATATGTCCTATTTCTGATCTACTTACTGTCCCAGAAGCAGACTTACTTGCCTTTGCAAG
The DNA here is from genome assembly GCA_034641835.2 of Pinus albicaulis. Classification (NCBI taxonomy): domain Eukaryota; kingdom Viridiplantae; phylum Streptophyta; class Pinopsida; order Pinales; family Pinaceae; genus Pinus; species Pinus albicaulis. The sequence continues at coordinate 786,251,327 of CM076576.1, forward strand.
AGCAGGATCTCTTGGACCTTTTACAGTTTTAGATTTCCCTCTTGAAAGGTTGATACATAACTCAGATATTTCAGGTAATGTGAGCTGTGATATATCCCCTTTTCCCATCATGTTAAGGATATCCAACCATTCATCCCTAATTTTTTTCAACAAAAGAGATTTTAAGGTGTCTTGATCTAAGTTTTCCATTTTTTCTCTTTTGATGTTGTAATGAAATCTCTCCAACAAATCTTCCAAGTTTTCATCTTCTTTTTGTAACATCTTAAACACTTCTTCCTTATGATTGACCGGCATACAATAATCCAAATACCTCTCTAGAAATTCTTGTTTCATGTCTTCCCATGTCCTAATAGAACTGTTGATCAAACTCATAAACCACTTCAATGCTGCTCCTTTCAATGTTGAAGGAAATAGTTTAAGTTTTTGGGCATCTTGTAAGTAGTCATAAGTTCTACACGGGATTTCAAATTCAAATAGGAAGGTTTTAGGATCTTCAGTTTTAAGTCCATAGAAGTTTGGAAGGACAGAGGGTGAAATTTTTTTCATGGTTGTATTGGTTTCTTCATCAATTATAGGGAACCCAAAAGAGTTTCCTATTTCTCTTCTACCTCTTCCTCCATCTGCACCTCTACCTCCTTCTCCTCTACCTCTACCTCTACCTCCAAATAATGTGTGTTCTCCATTAAAGACTCCTCCTCCCCCTTCTTCTGCCATGGTTGACTCTCCTGTGGAAGTGGAAAAGTTTGTGTCCTTAACATGAGTCTTTAGATCTTCTTCTAAGGTAGGCTCAGTGGATGAAGTGGAAGGTTTCTCTAATGGAATATCTGATCTTAGGTCTTCTAGAAGTCCAGGATCAGCAAAGGATGGAATGTGGGTCTGAGTTGAAGGTGTACTAGCTCTTGGTCTAGGTGAAACAAGTGGTGTTCTAGGAATCAAATTTCTGTTTCTGCTGCTTATGAATCTACCCCTTGAGTCTCTCTCTCTACGCATATAATTTTTTTTTGGAATTAAGAAACAAAGGTTACCTATTTTTCACTTCCCCGGCAACGGCGCCAAAATGTTTGTGCTCAACCTAGTCTCCTAAATTGAGTTCATTTAATTGTCAACCAGGGTTGGTAAACTGCTGAAGTGAAGTGCACTGTATGTGCCTAGGTGTTTGTTTCCTAATGCATTGTGTTTAGTGTTTTATGATGTTTTTGGTCTTTTATGATGATTTATGATGTTTTTGGTCTTTTGATGGTTTTTATGTTCACAAGGAAAATGACTAAAAAGCTAGTGGAAAGAAGCTACTGGTTAAAAAAACAGAGTGAAGCCTAATTGGTTGATGACAAATGACAAATGCAAATGCAAGTACTGAAACAGAATCAAACCTAAACTATGACTAAGCAGAATACAAAGCTTGATAATGACTTCAAGAAAATGAATCAAAACATAAACTTAACTTGTCCAATTATTTCATTAAAGGTATTTTGGAAGAGCTTGAGAAATGGTCAGCTAAGTATACAAATTCTCCTAACTAAACAATTAAACAATCAGCTTATAATGATACAACATTTTATCCATGATTAAAGATTTTTTGAAACATATTTGGAGAAAAACATTGGTAACATCATAAGATCTCTACTCTAAGACTAGCTCCTAATTCTATTCTGCAACTTAGTTTAACATCACTAAACCTTATTCAAAAGTTATAGATTTCTTTTTAAAGTAGTCTTTTGAGGAAAGGCTTTGTTTATGAAGTGGTAAAGAAGTTGCAAAAGTACTTCAGGCCTTGGGATGATACTGTCTTCTGTTCAGATGGTTATGAGTCAATTATAGATTTGGAACAAAAGATATTTTGTAAATAATGAAGGCCATAGTGTTTGAGTTTAACAACTAATGTAATCTAATATGCAATGGATGACAACTAAATGTGGAGTGTAAATAAAATGAGCTAAGCTAGAACTGAACTAAGATGTCACTAGTCTACATTAAACAATGCTGAACTAACAAGCCATTATCAAACTTAAAACAAAATAACAGAGCATGAATTGAATGCAATTTGACTCCGGAGTACCCTAACTAAGTTATCATGTAATTAATCTATGGGATTCTACAGCCTATTTTGTCCATCATGAATGGTATTTTGGAAGAGCTTGCTAGAACAATCCTGGCTGTACAATTCAGTGCAAATGCAAACATAAAGACTGAAAGCAATTTAAAAACTAAGACATCACAGCTATCTCCTACCCATTATTATGATATTTTGGAAGAGTGTTTTAAGAGTAAGATCAGCTATGCTACTTAGTGTAAACAAAAAACTGAAACATTCAGTATCACAGTCATGCCTTAGACATCATAAGGATTTTTTGGAAGAGTTTACTAGAATAAGTTCAACTCTGATAATGAACAAAAGAAATTACAAATAAATCCTACAACACTACAGCCATTTCCCATTCATTATCATGATATTTTGGAAGAGTTTCTTAGAACAAGTATAGCTATAGTGGCTAATGAAATTAACTATGAACTCAAACTTCAAAAACGTGAAAACAACTAAGATACTTATCTAAATTACGAAAGTAAAGCCGTGCAGGAGGCAGGGGCCCTCTACCACCAGACGGAATCTAACTCAAAATCAACTCAACGCGTTCAAAGAAATGTTGTCTTCTTCATTAAAGGAAAATAACTTGAAACAGAGTAGTCTCGGTCTTCAGAAATATAGCAGTCAATACATGAAATCTAAGCAAAATCTAGAGCCTGTCTCTCGGTTTCCCGAGTGCTTTTATAACAAATCTACATAACAGAACTTGCAACAATACGGGGATCATTGTCTTTCCTTATAAAAATCGTACTAGGACTCTAAAGATGGAAGCGTAAAGGAACAAAGGACATCTGGACTAGGACAGTCCTATTATAAGTCTGCCTCCTTGAATGAGTTCCCACGTACCAAAACCACGTCCAGAATTCGGTTCATTCTTCATGGTGAGCAACGAACTATGAGGACATAATGTGGAATATACCCATGTGTGGATTTTCCTGAGAGGACACCTGGAACATGCTTGAATGTGAAGACAACTGTAGAATTGCCAGTTAGCTACGGAATGTCTGCATTCTGCAGCTAGTTTCGGTCAAAATGCATTACAATGAAAAAATCACAAAACTTAGCAAGTTAGCCATGTTAATCATTCTAAAAGTAATTTTAACTAATTTCATTGATCATTTGGGTCTGGGATAACAATGGACAAAGGAAAATGAGGTAAAGTAAGATGAAAGAAAGCACAATCTTGGGGCTCAACACCATTCACATAGAGAACTTTGTTGTATAGATTTAGAAAGTTCTTTTGTAGATCTTTTGTAGATCAGTATGTTTGATTGGTAGTATTACTTATATTGGTGATTATCATAACTTTGATCTATATAATTATGATGCTTCCCAAACAAAGATTAATTTTGCAGGATCATCATTAGCAGATTTATGCGAGGAAGATCAGTTACTTGAAAGAAATAATGAGCCAATGCAGACTATTTACGATACTGATGATGAAAGTTTTCAAAGCCTAGAAGTGAGTGAAGATTCATTCGATCTTTGCTCTGCGTCATTTTAGATCATCAATAATAATTTCCATGTGATTGGGACTCAGCAGACTTTCGGCTCAAAGGATGAGGAGGAAAGAAACAAAGAAATTTTTGGGAAGGTTGAAATCAACGAGCCTTCCCTTGAAAAAGAGGAAGCAATTGAACATACCCCTGCTCAAGAATATAATAATCTCCTCATAGAGTATAGTTCACTAAACTAGAGCTTACCAGGGCTACAAGAGGACGACACTGCCAAATATGATGAGTCCTCCAGTTCAGATGATGATGAAGAAGAGGGAGAGGAACAGATAGAAGACTGTCCCACTGAGGATATACCATCTTCTCAAGAAGAATCTTCTTCCTTTTCTGTTAAGAATGATGAAGCTTCCAAGCAACTTTCCAAAGGTATACTCCTCAAAGCTGAAGCCTTGGAAGCAGAAAATCTACCAGACATGGAGGACCAAAAAGAAGAGAGCCTTCATCTTTTCTTTGTTGATCCTTTGGAAGAGTGTGTGGAGATCCCGACTGGCTCAAATTATCAAGCGTTGATCCTTTGCAAGAGCCAGAGACATGAAAAGTTGTCACCTCCTGTGATAGTCTTGATTTTGAAGATTAATCTTCAAAATGTACTATGGATACCTCTAACAAGCAGCCAAAGTTTCTTCTTCTTTATGACATTACTCAACTGGCTGCATTGGAACTTTTGTATCATATGAATATGTAAATACTCCATGTTTAGAATAGGTTAGATAGGAATGTCAATAAAGATCAGTTCTGAGCATGTAGTTAGTTGTTGTTTTCTACTTTGAAGAAAAATAAAAAATACAAAAATACAAAAACAATGAAAGAAAGAAAAGAGGGAAGATTGTGAAAATAAGAAGGTATAGCCCCATACCAAAAAAGAGAAACAAATTCTAAAAGTGTGCAAGCTATTATGTCACTCCTGAAAAACACACTCCTAATTAGTCAAACAGCCTAATCTTGACTAATTAGTTTTAAATTTTCTGCTGATAGGATAGTGAATTCGATTTGCTAAACTGTTTAATCTTGGCTTATTAGTAGATAGATTAGGATAGAAATTAAGGGTTCAAACATACTCAAAATCTGAACCTAAGTTTCCTTTCCAAAGAGAGATGAGTCAAATATGTTCTATTTTCTTGAGTCAAAAACAAAGATAAACTGGTTCTAAACAGCTCAAAATCTAAACCAGAGAATAAGGAACAAACAACTCAAACAAGAGTCAAATCAAAGCTGTAAAGGATGAAGGAAGTGCTTGAATTTTCAGATCCTAAGCCTTCCATTTTGTTTTAATTTTCTGTGAAATAAGATCTATGTGCAGCTTGTTTTTATGCCATAGACCAGCATCAAGTTAGATTGTTTAATCCTGACTTCTATGCTTTTAAATTTCTGTTGTAGAATTTAGAGAATAAAATCTGTTAGATTGTTTAATCCTAACAGATTAGTAGATTAGGTAGAGAAGCATCTGAACTCAACTGTTTAATCTGAGTTCAGGGAGAAATAAGGAGTAGAAATAGATTAGATTTCCTGCTTTCAAAAGAATAAAATATTGTGAAAATATTTTTCCAATCCAAGTGCACTCTAAAGAAGAAAAAATGCTAAATCAGTAGGATTGGGTAGGTAGAAAGTTTGTATTGATGAAGATCCATTGCTTTTATGGCTGCTAATATGTTTTCAGAGCAAGATCATCCCATCAAAGGAAGGGCAGCCCAATGGATGAGGCACAGGTCAGCCTCCAAGAGAACACAATGGATGTAGCACAGGTCAGCCTCCCAGAGAATGCAAGTCTGAAGTTCTTGATGCCTTCAAGAAGGCACCATCCCCAAGTGGAGCCACTGTTAGCCACTGATCCAGGTGGATATTAGTGGTCACCCACCTATTCCACTTGGGGCTCCACCAGTGTCTATTTCAGTTTTTCAGTTTCGGCACAGTTTACTATTTTTAGCAGTTTTTTCGGGTCCTAAACTTCCGGAGCCGCTGGTGTCCCAAACGGTCGCTTGGGGAAAACGGAGGGCAACATGGGTCCATGGGTCCATGGACCGATGTTGCCCATTACAAATTTGTAGTCCTCGGATAGATCTTTCTAACGAGGTATGGTACGCGTCAAACGGAGATCGTATGCCAAAGTTACGCCCCTGGGAAGTTGAAACACCAATTTACCCAAACGGGGCCCATAGTTTTGGCGCTTCATCTCCTAGGGTTAGGGTTTTGGCCGTTTAGGATTTCCCATTGTTTCTAAATGATAAATAGGCCCTCGAGCCTCATTGTAACACAGTTCAGAGGCCTGTAGCCGCCACATCTCTTCTCAGAGATAGCTACCAGCGCCCTAGCTAGTTTTATTTCCATTCTGTCTGTAAGCAAAATTCATTTCGTTGATATTAATGAAATGAAGTGTTATTTCCGCTGCATCTCTGTATTTATGTTTATATGTTTATTCTGTTGCGTTCCTGCATAAATCCGGATCAGCCACCTATAAAATTTGATATAGAAAAAGGTGGCTAAAAATTTTTGGAGCCTTCAAGGAACAAATTGTATTGCTAAAAACTGTTGGCTCTTGAAGACTCTTGAAGGCCTCATGCCTCTGTCCAAAATCTTCACTGCCGTTTCCTTTCCCAAACTCAGAATTTTCTGCTGATTCCATTAAGAAGAAACTGTTGCAAAGGCCATTTTTTCCTCCTCCCACTTCAAAACTAACCTTCATTTTGCTCCCCTTTTTATCCATAAAACTCCTCTATTTTCATGATTCCTCTTCTTCCATTCATGAAAATCATTTTTACAAGGTTAAGAACTCACTTTTTAACCTTACCGAAGCCCTCAAATTTCTTTGAAAACCATTGAAAATCTATAAAACCCATTTTTTGTATTACAGACTTAAGCCCCCTTGGGCTAAGTCTTAAACCACTTCCCCTTCATATGCCCACACCCTAGAACCAGGTGCTAGAGCCTTTCAGCGCTTATCGCATCGGAACAATACGCAGCGCGCAAATCTTTTTGCCTCACAAGTTTTTCGATTTGATTAGCCCTCTGTTTCATAACCCCCAATCATATTATTTCTTCATACAACCCGTGGGCCCACAATCGGGCGCTAAATCATTGTGAAAATCCATCTCCGATCCATTATTTCCTTTGTAAAATACAAAAAACCTATTTATCCAAAGTCTTGGTCTAACGCGCCCATACAACAATTTTTAAATGAAATGGTTAGATTAAAAAGACCCGAAGCGCAATCGCATCGGAGAAATCCACAATGGGTTGATTGTAAAGACCCGCATCGAACTTTCCGATGCGATTGGGTCACATATATAACCCCCCCCCCCCCCCCGCCTTTCTACTCCAAATAACTTTCACCTGGGACCAAGTGTTAAAGATCCCAAGGCGCTCAATCACATCGCATTTTCCATTCGGTACATTTGTTTGTCCCCCCCCGATTGGCCATCCCTCTGATTCATTCCCCACTGTTGATCTGATCCTCAGATCAACGGTCATCGCTCAATCACATCGGCGCCTCCAAGTTCTTTACCCCGCCGATCACAAAAGCTCCGATTACATCTAGGTCGTCCGCGTGTCAAAATCCGACGGCCTAGATCAAATCCCCCCGACTTTGGTTATATTTATGCGCCCCGCGTTCTAAATGTTTTGAACCAAATCCTGACCGTTGATCTCTGTAGATCAACGACCCTCGTTAACCCTTCCTCCGCCATTTGCATTATTTCATTTCAATCCCCAGAATAAATCCTGGTCGTTCATCTTTTCAATCCAACGGCTTATGTCAATCCTGCCAGGCCCGACCCCTGTGGGTCCTGCCTCCTCCCACTTTTGATCTCGACCGTTTATCCTTGATCCAACGGCCCAGATTAAAATCGCTCCCCTTGCTTCCACCTACGCATCTTTCTAATTTCGCGCTCGTTCTTCACCGTTAGATATGAGACCCTAGATCTGATGGCCCGCATCGCAAGTCGTGCAACTTTAAGCGCGAATGATAATTATCAAAAATTATGCGATGTAGGCAGTTTTGGAAATCCACGTGTCGCCTCCGGACGCATATTGCGTTCCAAAAGATAATACCGCCTCCCCGCCCTTTTGTCGAGCGAAAACCACTGTTTTACATCCCGAAACAATCTTTCCCTCTTTTCATTTATGTGTTATCGCACGCATCCTCCACCGTCGATCTCTGCAGATCAACGGTTGGACCTAATCTGCCATACACCATCGTCCTCCGCCTTCCACCAAAGGGCTTTCAAAACCAATCACCACCATTGATCATTGCGTGATCGACGGTTCCGTCTTATTCTTCCCTCTTCTCTCCTTTTAACCTTCTCTTGGCTGACCTCCACCGTTGGATGATACCATCCAACGGCCATGCTCGCTCCCCACGCCCTCTGAAGCAATATACCAAAAAATGTAGGATTTCATAATATAGTTTTGTATTTTGCAAGGATTAAATGTTTATCCGTTATAGTGAAAGAAAGGCCGAAGGTCGGGGATGACGATTCCTGTGCCTTCGTTTCATAAAAGGAAAACCGTTCGCAGGGTTCAAGATCCATGTTTTGTCGATGCTTCATGGGCATTAATGCCTTGAGAGCCCTGCACGGCCTGCACATCAACAAGACACAGTGATTTTAAATCACACTTAAAAGATTATCAATGTCGAAGACAGAACACAGCAGAACAGAAGGATTGAAGATAATTTTGGGATTACGGCTAAGAATGATTATCAATGGCCTAATCCCCAGAATTAAAACAGAGTTAAAAGAAAATCATAAGTGTTTTATAAGACAGAAAGGCCTCCACCATCACATCTGAGGCAAATTGATTCCTCTCAGCTACCACAGTGCCACCTGTACTTCAAAGCATGGAAACAGAGGCCGAAGTTATTGAGCAAAATCAAATATTTGCCTCAACGCAGCCAAAGAATTAATTCTGCCAGAGAATTTAATGCACAAAATATCAACAGAGTTACTTTAATATAAAACAAAGCCTCAAAGGTCAACAAAAGCTCCCACCGAGCTTAATTCATAAATATAAATCAATTAATACAGTAACACACCTGTAAAATTCTCCATCGAGCCCCTCAAAGGCCGAGAAATCATTAATCTGTATTAATTGTCCTGAGAGATCTTTTATCAAATCTCACCTCCTCATTATTCTATAAATACTGTTGTAGAAGATGAGAAATTGTTGGTTGATTAGGTTGCTGAACTTTGAAATGTAATTGAGCTGGAAACTTCTGATTGTAAATAGTGTTCACTGGCTCTTGAAGCTCTGCTTGTGATAGACTAGTTAGTCTGGGAAGTGTAGATGATTGCTAAACTAAAGCATTGGACTTTAATTTGTAACTGGTTTGGAGCATCAATACAAGCTGATTTATGGGATCCTGGTCTATGTTGACGGTGATGTTTTTCTCATTGTAACTTGTTATTTTGTTTCTGTTTTCACTATGTTTCATCTTCTCTTATAAATAACAGCATGCATAGAGTTAGGACCTACTGTATATCAGTACCCTTCTCTGACTGAAAATCTTTATTTATATGTTTTCTTCCAATCTATGTTATTTAGGAATGATTTAATTCAGTTTAAGCATAGGAATGTTGGCATTCCCTCGTCTTATTGTCTTAGCTGAATATTGTTTTTGGATGTTATGTTCAGTATTAGTTAAGTAGAGATGAACTAAGGAAGATATGGTGTGCCCTGGTCCTAGTTTTATCCCCAAAGACTGTCTGAATGTTTCCCTTGGAATGTGTTAAAAGCTGGCTAGTTTCAAAGTGCTTACCAGATCTTAGGCCATTCTTTGTTATCTTTGTGTTTGTCTTGAAAGTTACCAAATAAAGCAGAGCTAGGAGAGGATTTGTGGTGAGCCCGGCCTGCTAGTTTCTTCTCCAAAATTTGCCTTCAAGTTTCCCTTTGTTTTTATATGTTTGCTATTGAAAGTGTATCAAAGGCTGACTAGTTTCAAAGTACTTACCAGATCCTAGTTTTCTTTCATGTTTTTCTTAAGTGTGTGTCAAAGACTGGCTAGTTTCAAAGTACTTACCAGATCCTGGACTGCTCTTGTTCTTCATTTGCTTAATTCCCCTTATTATTGTATCATTTCATTCCATAAATCAAACTTTAAAGAGATCCTTAGACATAGATGACTTGCCCCATGGACCACTCTTGCCTCTTGCTGTTTCAATTAAACCCTATTATGACTCCATAGCCCAATGGACTAAAACTTGTAATTATCTATCTTTTGGCCGAAGCTTACTCTCATTGCTTGCAACTTCTCACGTTTGAAACTCTTTCCATTTAGGACTTTCCCTCAAACAATAATCATGCTCAACCATCCAAAAAACAAAACAAACCCTCGGCCTTCATAACTAGCCTAATATCATTACCCCAAACTTCAAAGACAAATCCATATTTGCACTCATTGGAGAGATCCCTCTACGGATTCAGGAGGGCTAGATCCTAGAATCCCAAAGTGGTTGAAACGATGTTTCTCCTTGCAGTCGGACTTTTTCCAATCTTGTTGATTACAAGGAGCTAACACTATGTTGCAGGACAGAGGTTATGACGTTTTTTTTAGCGAGGGAAAAGCCTTCCTGTGACATAAAACAACGGGTCAAACCAAGAGGATAGGGATTTGAGTTAAGAATATCTAAAAGCTCGAGGTAGATGGTTGTGCTGCAATGATGGGAAAAGTAGAAGAAGTGGTGAGCTGGGATGAGGGCGAATTATGGCATAGGAGATTGGGCCATCTTCACCATAGTGCCTTGAATATTTTGCAACAGATTTATACTGGACTTCTCAAGGGTACTCTTGCACAGTCAGATTAATGCAAGGGATGTACTATGGGTAAGTTTGTGAAGACCACCTTTCATGAGAAGGAGAACCGTTCTTCGGTGATCCTGGAGAGAATTCACACAGACGTGTGTGGACCTTTCTCGGTTGCTTCAACAACAAAACACAAGTATTATGTTATATTTGTTGATGACTATTCTCGTAGATGCTGGATCTTCTTCATGCAAAAGAAGAGCGAAACATTCTCAAAGTTTTGTGAGTTTAAAGCATTGGTGGAAAAGGAGTCGGGGTAGGAAGTGAAGGCTCCGCGGAGCGATAATGGTGGTGAATATATCTCTAACGAATTCAAAGACTTCTGTAGAAAAGAAGGAATTCGAAGAGAACTCATAGCGCCTCATAACCCACAGCAGAATGGGGTCACAGAGAGGAATAACATAACGATCGTGGGTGTTGCACGAGTTATGCTGCATGACCAGGACCTATCGATGCACTTGTGGGCGAAAGCATGCAACATTGCAGTTTATGTGAAAAACCATTGTCCTCATAGAGTACTTGGCATGAGTACACCTGAAGAAGCTTTTACTGGTAAGAAGCCTGATATTTCTCATTTGAATATTTTTGGCTCATCTGTTTACATTCATGTGACAAAGGACGCCAGGAAGAAGCTAGAGCCGACTGCAGAAGTTGGGATATTTGTGGCATACACAGAAACACCCCATAATTATCGTGTGTATTTTCCAAACAATCAAATGACTGTGGTGTGAAGGGATATAAAATTCAATGAGGTGAAAGCCATGAAGTTGTTACTTGAGAGGTAGCTACACTTGCATGTAGAGGAGGAGCTACTTGTTCCCAAATATGAGCCTCAAGATGTGGATCAGCCACAGGAGGAGATTCATGGAGTGGAGGAGTCCACTCCTGCAAAACCAAACATCAGAACTGGCAGAAAGCGTACCACAGAAGCTGAGAGATTGAAGCTTGATGTGGCAGAGAATGTAGGAGTCCCTACATCACAGCACAGACATAGACAGTCACCTGACTGATTTACTGGATACATGGCTCTCATGAGCAAGTGTATCGTGACAGAGTGATCTTCTTTTGAAGAAGCAGCGTAGGAGCCCACATGGGTAGATGCCATGGTGGAGGAGTATGACTCCATTGTCAGAAACAATTCTTGGGAGATTGTTCCAAGGCCGATGGGTAAATCAATGGTAGGTTCAAGATGGATCTACAAGGTAAAGAAAGTTGTTGATGGGAGCGTTGAGAAGTATAAGGCAAGATTTGTTGCTCGAGGCTTCTCACAGATCGAGGGGATTGATTATGAAGAAAACTTTGCACCTGTTGCACGGTATTCTTCCATAAGGACCATCCTTGCTCTCTCAGCGTAGATGGGTTGGCACATTCATTAGATGGATGTGAAGACTGCCTTCCTTAATGGGATCATTGAGGAAGAGGTGTACATTGAGAAGCCTGAAATATTTGAGATCTTTAGCAGTGAGTCGCATGTGTGCTGAAGCAAGCACCACATGCTTGGTACACACGGATCGACAGCTATTTCACTTGGCTTCACCAAGAGTGAGGCGGATGCAAACCTATAACAAATTGTGGTGGAGGGTAAGCTTTTAATCATTGTTCTTTCTGTTTATGATTTAATACTAACCAGTGATGAGCAGTTGATACACTCATGTAAGGCAGATCTTGCAAAGGAGTTTGAGATGAAGGATTTGAGCCTCCTTCATTATTTCCTTGGATTGGAAATATGGCAGTGAGAAGGTGAACTGTTTGTGTCTCAAGGCAAGTATGCTCGGGAGATACTTGGTAAGTTTCACATGGAGGACTGCAAGCCCATGGAAACTCATCTTCCAGGAAATTGGAGGAAAGAGGATGATACATCGGTAGAGGTAGTGGATGCCATTGTTTATCAACAGTTGGTGGGTTCACTCATGTATTTAGTTAATACAAGACCAAACATACGCTATGCGGTGAACCAGCTTAGTCAAGCGATGGTTAAGCCTACCAAGCTCTTTTGGAAGGCAAGAAAGCATGTCCTGAGGTATCTCAGGGCACATCTAAGTATGGCTTATGGTACAGATAGATGGATGAGGTGAAGTTGCATGGCTTCATGGATGTAGATAGGGCAGGCAGCCCAACGGACAGAAAGAGCACATCAGGAGGGGTTTTCAGTATTGGATCTACAACAGTTTCTTGGTACGACAGGAAACAAAGATCAGTGGCACTTAGTTCAGCGAAAGCAGAATACATGTCAGCAAGTCAAGCTGCATGTGAGGCTATCTGAATGAGCAAGATCCTGGTCGGTTTGTTTGGTTCTCATTTAGATCCTACAGTGATACATTGTGATCATAAAAGTTGCATTGAACTCTCAATTAATCCTGTGTGTCATGATGGATCTAAACATATTGATATCTGGTATCATCATATCAGATATTGTGTGCAGCGGAAGATCATGTTGCTTCAGTACATTCCTACGGAAGATCAGGATGAAAATATTCTGACGAAGGCACTCAGCAGGAGTAAATTAGAATACCATAGAGGCAGGAACGGGGTGAAGGATAATCCCTATCTTGTTGAGAGGGAGTGTTGAGATTCAACAAGATGATGAGCTTAGTGAAAATTAAGCACCTTCACTAAGTGAGGCATCTAGGCTATTTTTAGGTGTATGTCTATTTTTAGACATGGTGAGCATATTCTATAAGTTGTAGGATGCTATTTGTAGATGGTTGATCAAATGTGAAAAATAGATGAAATTCTATTTTAGAATATTGGGTGAAGTCTATTTATAGATCGCCAATCTAAAAATAGGTGCATGTCGATTATTATTAGCCCTTAATAATAATCCGACAATAAATATCAACTTATTCTCTTGGAGCACTTTATTTCAATGAACATATTTGGAAAATCAGTGGGCTGAAGGAATTATGCAATTCCTAGGGTGGTTGGTGACTCATGCATGGAGTACTCAGTTAGAACTAAAGTGGAAAAGTTGTGACAGAGTTGTAAGAGTATTTAATGGAGCACTAATGGAGTTTTTATTCAGTTTAACTCAGTTAAGTGAGTTAAACTCAGTTGACCTAGTTGTATCTAGTCTAATTGAAATATACACTAGTGAGAGTTTAATGATTTAATTATTTAATTAATTCATAACTAATAACTCACTAACAACTGAACAAATACAATAGTTAACTACTTGCATGTCAGTTCTAGTGGAGACCCAGTGGAGAGATAGGTGAAAGGGTGAGATGGACTATCTGTTGTGACTATAGTGATGCATTCAATGCATCTGACACACATTGGAGATGCCAATGAGGATTGCGCAGTCAAGGCAAGGCCAATTTGAATTCATTCAAAGGTCTTCTTCAGTAGGTATTGCGCAGTGGAGGTAGGCTATCAGGAGGCAAGAAATTGGTGCATAGATATGAAAATTTCTGCATGACAGTGTGTAATGGTTGTTGATTGTACTGAGAACTTGATGTACTAAGCTTTGTATGAAATTATTACATGATCCATTGATATACATAATATATGATAGTTGGGGTTTTTAGCTTTAAGCTTTCCTGTTAAACAACTGTGTTTATGTGCGATTGATTTTCTTCATATGTGTTTGCAATTGGCAATTTAATTTTCACAAGATTAATAGTGGAAGGATTATGTATTTAGCAAGAAGATAAATATTGTTAGATTAGGAGAATCCGATAATACATCAATATTAATAAATTTCTACACAGCCTAAGGGGCTACAAGTGCAGAGAAGTGTGTGCAATGCTTGGGGGCAGGTTGATGGGGGATGTGAGCCTGCAGGTTGGAAGATTCCAGGGTTTGACATGAGTTCTTGGAGGGTACCTGGAGATATTAGAGAGTAACAGGTTATCCTAGAGCCACAATGACTTTGAGACATCCTTTTCTGATTGAGTAATACGTCTTGTAGGTGGTGGCATAACCCGAGGGACTATAAGTGCAGAGAAGGGTGTGCACTACTTGGGTGCAGGCTAATGGGGGTTGTGAGCCTGTAGGTTGGAGGTTGTTGAGGTTTGGTACCTTGAATAATGAATGGTACTAGACATGTATCTAAATTTGGGCATGTTGTTTCCCATGGAGTTGAAGCCCCAGCTTGGGGGTGAACCATTGTCAAGACAATATGAACAGTGTGGTCTATGTCTGGGATGAACATCGAAGGTATATAACTTGTTTACCATATAACATATAAGTGCATATGTAACATTCATTTAATTTATGCTACAAATTCAATGAACACTTTTTTGTGCTATTTTGAATTTTAATTTCTATGTGTGAATTGTAGTTTACTATGTGTAAAAATTAAATCTATATGCATTTTCATTAAAATTCATTTAGGCGCGCCTATCACCCCATTGGAAATAAAAAGAAAGGTAAATACCCAAGGGATAGGATAGTAGTAATTGACACCAAATTATGCCTTGGTTGGAGGATGGAGCCATTACTAGAATTAACAAATTAAAGGGGAAATCATCTATATTTTGGATACAGAGGGCCACTAGGCATGGATATACACAATTGGCGGCTAAAATGACATAGCCATGAGCTAGAAGTATTACAAGAAAAGATGATAGTGAGCTAGGGACATTACAAGTTGAGAGAAAATCAACTAGAAAATGACTTGATTACTCTATATCTGAACCATTTGAGACCCTACGAGACTTCTTCTCAAAATCAAAAACTTTTGTGATACAAGTAAAATCTTGTGAGATGGACAGGAATGAGGAACAATTTATGTTTTAAAAATTTTCTAAACTAGGTCAATATTTTATCTTTGTCTCTTCTTTCCATGCTACTAAAATGTCCATGGGTAAGAATTCAAATATGCCATTTTTGGATGAGTTCATTGAATCCTTGATATATGCGCATAATAAGCTCTTACACAATGGGGCTCTCAAGCCTTCCAGAGCCTATGCGCTTACAATGAAGGATGATAACAAGAAATGAAGGAACAAAATTAGGGATATCGATTTAATAGATGGAGAAAGCTCTCAATTTAGCAAAGAGACTAAGATTCCCAAGGGATAAAAATATGAGAGAACAAAGTGCAACTACTACAATAATGGGTTCCATCTATAGAATGATTGTATTGTTAATACAAATGATCTAATAGCCAAATTACTTCAATAACATAATCTAGATGACTATATTCCAAACAATGTCAAGAAGAAAATTAAAGACAAGCCACCAAAAAATCAAGATATGGAATATGATCTAACTACTATTGCTTCATCATCTAATAAATGGATTTTAGGATAAATTTCCTCTTATGATATGGTTGCATAAAAGCATTCTTATTTGATACCTTACACTAGTCCTACTATAGCAACTTCTCCAACACTTATTTTTTAGGGAGACCCTCAAAGATAGTTTTTCATTCTTTTTAGATCAATTTTTTTAATGATATTTTAGGATTTCATTTAGAAGTCCATTGAAATCCCATTACATATTTGTATCACATTCTATGGAGGGTACATCATACTCTACAGTCATCTAGTTTGCTAGTGGGTGAAATTGCCAAGTAACAAGGAACCAATTTTCAATTTTTTGGCACTCTGTGAGATGTTATTACTACTGTTATTAAGTAAAAGGCTCAAATAGAAAAAAAAGATTCTTATATGATAGTATAAGATATATCCAAGGATAATTCATGATCACATTGATCGTTGACACCATCCTTCTTCTAGCAATTACATAATTGACATAATATACTTTGTGTTTTGAGGAGCGATTTTATTCCCACTAGGTTTCCCCTATTTACCTCACTCTTCTCATATTTTTTTCTTGTATAATTTGTTTCATGAGTATTTCAAGACTCATTGATTGTTTTTATATATTTTTTGAACATGAGTACCTAACATAGCCAAGAATTGTCAAGACTCATTCACTAGCATACTCTTTGGTTGGGTGTTAGGGGGGTGTTGGGGAACATTGCACTCAATAGTTCATCAATACCTATACTCTAGCCATAATTATACCATGTTCCATACATTATTAAGGGCACATATTACCAATTTTTATTCACTACTAGACATTTCCTATCATTTGGCACATTTTCTACTTTTGAGGTTTTATATTTTTAGTAGGTCTATTTTTAGTAAGTGTGCCACCTAGGATGACACATGGTGCTAATTAGATATTTTTTAGAGAATGACATGTCCATTTCCACTTCATTAATTCATAATACATCATGCATAGGCCTTCCTAGAGTGAGTGTGAAACTTTCTCCCTAATTTTTAGCACTTAGCCACCATTTTTCTCTATTCTCTCCTTACTAGTTGACTTTTAGTCTTATTTTGGAGTTTACCTAAGTTTAACTTGTTAGTGTTTTGCATATGTGAATTATTAATTAGCTCTAATAGATTTCTAAGTGCACTTACCTTGAATTCACTCTATTATTGGATATTTTACTAATTTTGGGTCTCTGAGTCTAATTTTTAACTTGCCAACTACTGAAAGTGATTTTGAGTTCTACTAAGTTACTTGCTCTTGGAATCCCAACCTAATCGAATTTGTTCTTCCTCCTCCAGAATCTATATATTCTATTTATGTATAGTAATAATATATCATTGTCTCTTTAGTTCATTAGTCATTTCTCAAATATTTTATCTCTCTTTAGCATTTTTGACACTTAGATCTTGAGATTGTACTTAAAATCCAACTATATGCTTTCACCCATCCACCAAAAATCCACAACCATGAATACTATTTCACTTCAGACAAGTCCATCTCACCTATATTAGTCATCACTGGTCTCCTCAAACTAGCATCTTTAAGATAACCTTCATGTTGTCGCATCAATTTCTCATAACTATATTAAACATTAACTATCTTCAATCAAATTATAGGAAACTATCTTCCAAAAATTCATATTAATAAAAACTATATAAATAAAAATGATACCTTAATAATAAAACTATTTAATTTCCACTTGCAAAGTCAACATTGGAAAGTTATAATCCTCATATACCAACCACATACTAATCTTACAAAATAATCACTTACTAATCTTACAAAATAAGTTATCTTTAAATACATAACAACAAATTACAACACTAAAAATTAAAATCCTCATGTACTAATCACTTACTATTCTTACCAAATAAGTTGTCATTAAATACATAACAACAAAATTGCACAACCTTACATGTAATTTAGGGTTTATAAATACACAAAGGAAGGGCTTATGAGTAAAGCCTTTGCCTTTGGTTTGGGTTGTTTAAATAAAGATATATATTGGCAAAAGCGTAAATATTTGAGGTTTTATTTTTTTTAAAATTAATAAATTCATAATTTAATATTGAATTTACTTATTTTTCAAGAAAAAAATTAATTAATAATTGATGAATTTAACATAAAAATAAATTCAACATTGTAATTTATTAAAATTGAAAAAAAATATATATATTTTTTGAATATTTTAAAATTAATTATATAATGCTAATATTTGATATTTTAAAATTTTATAAATTTAAAACAAAATTTTTTAATTTTTAATTAAAAATATCAAATTTTCTTTAATAATAAAAACACATATTTAAATAAAAAATATAATAACATAAATATAAATATTTATATAGAAAATACTTTAAAGCTAATTAAATCAAAGGGATATAAGCTTTATTTAATAAAATCCACCAAAGTTAGACTTGACCAAGATGATACGAAGGATGGAACTTAGGAGATAGGAGATTGTGATGATATTTTTATTTGCTTTTGTAAAGATCAAGGAAAATGAACCACTAGTGAAATTGACGTAAAAAAATCATGGAAATGAAATCAATAAATTTCGTCTGGTTTATACAAGAACTCAATTTGCTGTAAAGGTATTGATTAAACTCGATTGTCGAGTGAGAACCAGGGAAAACGTATTATCCTTAAAATGCCTCACTTAAAGCATAGTAATAATAATATCTCCTTAAATTATTAATTTAAAATGTATGAGATATGAAAAATAGTCTGAATGCATAGACTGAAATGAAACAATAATAGCATCCAAAGTTTTAAAAAACCAGGAAAAATGTATTATCCTTAAAATGCCTCACTTAGAGCACAATAGTAATAATATCTCATTGAATTATTAATTTAAAGTGTATGAGATATAAAGGGTAGTCTGAATGCATAGACTGAAATGAAACAATAATAGCATCCAAACTTTAAAAAAACTTTATATTTGATTAAAGTATTCATAGAAACTTCACCCTCTGACACATACGAGAAGGTACTAGTTTAATGAAACAATAATACACTCTTCAGATACTCACACATCCGGTATCTGAAGATGACGCGACGGACCAAATGCCCAAAAGATCCCCCGGTACTGAGAAACGAATTAGGGTACGCCTCCTCCTTTTCAAATATCCAAAAGATCCCTCCGTAGTGCGAAACGAATCTAGAGTACGGCCCCTCTTTTAACTGATTCTCGTCACGCGGGCATCTGATCGTCGGTTCGATTCTCTGCCGAGATGCTCTGGGTTCCACCTGTTTCACCTTCCCCACCAACACTGAATTCGATCCAGTTTCTCCTCTTGCAGGCGATCATCAAGAAGTAGACCACAACGCCAAGAACCGTGACAGAAGAAGCCAGTATGTAGACCACTGGATTGGCAAGAGTCATGATGTATATCAGAAACGCCACGGGCACTGCGCAGCCGCAAACCAGGCATGGGATCCCGACGGGAACCCTGTATGGCCTTTTCAACAACGGAAACTTCCTTCTCAGCCACAAAAACGACGCGAACTCCAGCAGCATCCCGCAGCTGTACAGAAAATTGGCGGCGGAAATGATGTTCTCGAAGCTCACGTAGGAGAGCGCCAACGTCCCGCAAGCGGAGGCAACGATACCCCACGTGGGCGTATTGAAGGTCGGCGACCTTGTTGCCATGACCGAGGGGAGGATGCCTATCTCCGCCATGCCCAGCAACTGGAACGAAGCGCTGCTCAGCTGGGCCTCGAAGAGCCCCACGGTGGACAACACAGCGCCGATCTCGACCCAGTACTTGAGCCACGCGCCAGCAATGAGCCCCGCGGCTTTGGCTAGGTAGCCGTCGCCCCATAGCTCCCGGTCCAGCTCCAGCGCACCGGTGACAGCAAGTAACGGCAAAACGTAGCCCAGGACGGTCAATAGTCCAGCAAAGAACAACGCCCGGGGGAAAGTCCGCTGCGGATCGTCCACTTCCCCTGCCAGAGTGCTCGCATTGTCCCAGAAATTCAAGTTCCAGAACAGCGTATTGAAATACAAGGACCGGTCCATGTGACCCTGGGTGCCCACTTTCCACCGCGAGGGCTTAATCCGGCGAATCGAAATCAGGGCCATGAGGATAAACGGGAGCAACGATACCGTCCCCAGCACGACAGCTGTCCAGCCCACAATCGAGAGCCCCGTGAAGTTCAAGAAGCTCAGGAGGAGCGTGAAAAGAAGAATCCCTACGTCTCTGACCCGACCGTGGCCGCTGGCCGGCAGGAGCACCGTGAGGTAGTCGAAGCAGAGCACCGGGTAGGCGGCATTGTTGATGACGCCGCTGATCCACTTCCACCAGCCCATGAGGAATCCCCAAAAGGGCCCGAAGGCCTTTCCTGCCCAGACCACGTAGCCGCCGTTGCCCGGGTATGCCGTGGCGAGCTCCGCCGTCACTAAGGCTTCCGGGATGCTCCATATGAACGGAAAAACGAGGAACCCCACTATGGCCAGCAGCGGACCGGCCGCTTTCACCGCCGGCTCTTCACCGAACGGCCCTCCTGAGACTTCGAAGTATATCAGAAATATCAGCGGGATGAGCTTCAGCTTCTTCGTTTCCGATACTGGAGGAGGTTCGATCCGTTGACCACTAGCTCCAATAATTTCATTTTCTTGACCTCCATTGCCCTTCGGAGATTCGCCCATTACTCCTGGTTCTGGGACGAGAAATCCCCAATCTTAGAGTTTGAGATCCAGATCCAATACGGGATTCAAGGAGAGACAAATATAGGAGAGAGACAAAGAATCATAAATTTTTGCAGTGGAACTATTGCTTTATAAGGTTCCGTCCGTATTCGAGCTACTACGCTGATAAGACGGGATGGACCATATGGGGACTTCTATACGTCAGCATGGAACGTTTTATACGTACTTAATTCATCTGGAAAAAAATATACCCGTGTGTATTTTTCAGTTCTTTGACCCGCCGGCAGCCAGGAATATTGACCAATTATTGTGAAAATGCCATAAAGCCTAAAGGTGCAAAATAATTGCACAAACCATATTAAAAAGTAAATTGAAAAATATCCCATGCCGTGCATTTTCACAGTTTTGGCAGATCACAAATATCGGCATTTTAAAATATCATTAACAATGTATTTCAGTATTTTGACAGGGAAAGAATCAAAATCAAATCAAAATCAAATAAAATCTGAAGTGATAACTAAATAGACAAGATAATTCTAGTGGTTAATAATAGCAAAGATCCGTATGGGAAAGAAATATTAATAAAAATAAAATAATTTTAAAAATAAATTACAGTACTATTTTTTTTAAAGATATTTATTTCATTATTTCAATTTATATTTTAATATTGATATTTTTAAATAGATTTTATTTTTATTATTATTTTATTAATTTTATTTAATAGAATGATTAAAAATTTTATTTAGATTTATTTTTCTATACCTTAAAATATAAGTTAGAAGATGAAAACAATAATCTTATAAATATTTTAAAATCTAATCAATTTTGTATTCTTATAATCTAACATTTAATTTCATCTAATTTTTTTATTTGAAAATAATTTCAGCTATATCATTTTTATTTAAATAAATCTCAACATAATCAATTTTTGTTTATGTATGATTATGTAAAATATTTTTAAAATTCCCCATAATTATCTATAAAAATTAAAATTAAAATAAAACCAAACGAACCTTCCAATAATTAGCATAAGCTGAAATCAAATGATAAAAACTACTAGTTATAAACAATCTCCTCCCAAAACAAAACCAATGCTACTAAAAAACTTAACATAATAAATATAAAAATAATTATAAAAAACTTTTTGAAACATAAAAATATCTGAAAGAGTTATATTTAAGTGATCCATCTTCAATGAAAGATACTCACAACCATTAAAAAAATCTTCCAATACTTTCATATTAGGATGTTTGTCAACTAATTTTTCATTTTATTAAAATAATTTTTATTTAAATTTAAATTAAATTTCATTAAAATGATGTAAGACTTACTCCAAAATAATTAAAACAAAGAAATATTTTAAAATGATTTTTTTTTTTTTTTTTTTTTTAATATTTATATATATACTATCTTTATATTTAATTATATAAAAATATAACAATTTTTTTAATATACATATTTATATTGTACACATGACATAGAATAGATAGTGAATATAAAATAAATAGTGATGGGTATTTTATTAAAGCACTCTGTAATGTGAAGGTCACCGATTCAAAATTTTCATGTAAGAAATTGATGTGACCCAAATAAATTACAATCAACACTTAATTTTAATGATTTAAATACAATTAAAGTAACCCACCTTAATTTTAACTATTTAAACTTACAATTATCTCAAATATCACACAACTTAACACTACTACACCAAGGGCATTTTAAGACATTTGTTTAAGACAAAAGAAATCTTTTGTCTTAAAAAGTTACTTTTTATTTTAGTTATTTTATATTAAAATTTAATATCAATTGAATTGTCTTAAATATAAAATTTAAGACAAAAGTAGTATGAGACAAAAGTAGTTTGAGACAAAACTTTATATTTAGGACAAAAGCAATTTGACACGAAAATATTTTAAGACAAAAACAATTCAAGACAAAAATATTTTAAGACAAAGTTTTATATTTTAGACAAAAACAGTTTAAGACAAAAATAGTTTAAGAAAAAACTTTATATTTAAGACAGAAGGAGTTTGAGACAAAAATATTTTAATACAAAACTTTAAATATTTAAGACAAAAGCACTTTGAGACAAAAATATTTTAATATAAAACTTTATATTTAAGACAATGGCAATTAAGACAAAACCATTAGTATAGTGGATAATTATATTTTTTATTTTTGAATATATATATATATATATATATATATATATATATTCAAACCACATGAAATGTAATCATGTCAATTTTATTTCTTTTATATTTGATTTTTCCTTTTCCATTAAACCACATTCTAAAAATATAATAAATAAATAGATTAAAAAATATTATTTTTTGGTTGGCCACTCAAAGGGATTTAAGTTTGAATCTCATGTTTTTACATAATACTTCATAACAAGGTGATTTTCAAATGAGTTACATTCCATGAACTAAAATTGTTTATTTTTTAAATATGTTAACATTTTTAAATTACTTCAACTAAAACTTCGATATAAATTTGAAAGAAATTAAATACAATATAACGATAAAAAAAAAAATTAAATATTTTTTCAATTGTTTTCCATATATGCATTTTAAACCTTTATTTTTTTCTTTCAAAATGAAAAATCAAAATTTTGATTCTTGCATATGTCTTATAGTCACATCTCAGTTTTCTTTTCACTATTGAACAAATATATCAAAGAGATAAATAACAATAATTTAATTGTTTTTTAGATAAAATTTTAGTATTTAATTTTTTTAATTGTAAAAACACTTTCTACTAATTCGAAGTCATTGGCACAGAACTACCTGGAAATGTCCCTAGTCACAAGCATTCCTTGTTTTGGGAGCGACTGGAGGTTCTAAGTCGCATGCATGCCCATGTCAAGGGAGAGATTAAGGCTTTGATGCATAAAAATTTCATTTTGTCTCAAGGGTTAGTCACTTGGATGGGTTGGATGGTTCCTGGGGGTTTTGTTGCAAGTGCAGAAGGTTAGGTTGGTTGTGTTACGTCGATTCCACTTCCTTAACTGATATATAGGGAGTTGAATCATATCATAGTAACTTTTCGTCACATGTTTGCCCTAGTTGGCCGGTAACTTGGGTAGATGTGGGAGGAGGGTGTTATAGAGTAGTATCATAGCATAGTCCCGTTCTCCTTGGGTGATGTCTGGTTTCCGTTCCACTTGGATGAATGTGTTTTCGTATCTACATGTTGGTTGCATATAGGTCCTTGTACTTGTGATCTGTGTGCTTCTTGTTTATGCATGGTATTGGTCATGATTGTAGTGGTGTCGTCATGTGAAAGTTGATGGTGTCATTGTTGAATGTGTTTGTTGTGTTTATGTCAGTCGTGCATCGATTATGTGTATCAATGTTTATATGTTGTTATGCATACTTTGACCAGATGATGGTCGTTGTGCATGAAGTCATAGTATGTGGTCAGCATAGTCATGCATTGATAAATGGATAATGGTTGAAAATATGTTTATATGTTGATATGATTATGTTTATATGTGTGTGTGTGTGTGTGTGTGTGTGTATTGCGCTAATATGGCTGGTCTTGCAGATGAGATATCCTCTTCGAGCTATACTAAGGTACACTAGTTTTCTTATGATTTGGTTTAACTGACATAATATACCTTGCAGGAAGAAGAGATCAAAGATGACTAACAAGATGGTAGATTACAAAGATTCTCCCTATGAATCAGATGAGTAGCGTGGTGTTGGGAACACTTCTGACTTAGCAGACACAATGAGGAGTTTGAAGGAGGAAATAAGGATTTGTAAAGAAGATAATGACAAAATCATGCAAGAATAGGAGAAATAAGCAGAAGTCAATGCTATAATTCTTCAGAGTTTGTCAGAATTGTAGAGACAGGGACCACTTTGGATCAAATATGGATAGGAGGATATAACTAATGGGGCATGTGGAAGTAGACCCCATAGTGGGCACATGTAAGATAGAGATGACACGATTGGGGATGTCAGGTTCTTCGATACTCTGGAAAGGAGGGGTGATGGACACAGGTACTATTCTCATTCTGGTTCTTAAAGGTATCATGGTCATCAACATTATAATCCTTACAGGAGGAGTGATAGGGGATATTTTCCAGATGAGTTCAAGAAAGAAAAGCCACCTACATTCAATGGAGAGACGAATAAATCACATGATGCAAAAGCATGGTTGATTGGAATGAATAAATTCTTCAGATTGCACGATTACTCAGAGAACATGAAGGCCAGGATATCTACATTCAGTCTTAAAGGTAAAGCAGATATTTGGTGTGAAGATGTAAATAACATTAGAGATATTTATGAGGAGTTGACTTGGAGTGAATTCAAGAGACTATTCAGGAAGCAGTATCTATGGAAGATGTACTATGATGACAAGGAAAAATATTTTTATGAGCTAAATATGGACTCTATTATCGATGAGGAGTAAACTAGCAGATTTCTGGAGTTGTTGAGATATGTGCCTTACCTCAAGGAGGAGAAGGCCAAGATTCAACGATTCATCAATGGGTTGTTGATAATATTCAAAGACAGGATTGAGTTTGATGAGCCTAGATCATTGGAGGAGGCCATCCGGAAGCTAAAGCATTGTTATGAGCAATCAAAGCGTAGATCTAAGACTAACTAGATTGGAAAGGTAATGCAACGAATAAAGGGAAATTGGATAAGAAGCGAGCAAGGCCTCGAGACACAGGTAAAAAAGAGAATGCTCTAAGTTACATTTCCATTTCCACATCTTTTCCATTTCACTAAGTTACAAATAAAACGAGTCCAATTCTATATGCAATAGACTAATAGCCTATTGATACACCTTTAGTGATTTATGCATAGCTCTCACCTAGCACTATAGATCAATGAAATTACATCTAATAGATATAGCCTAAAAGAGTTTGATTTTATGCCCAAGACACCAGTATAATGGAGTAGTTGTGAAGGCAACAATATCCATTGGGGATTTCCATTTTTTCAGCAACATACAAGAAAAATCTTGGTGTTGGAGGAAGAGATATAAAGATCTTTGCCAAAAACACAATATCATCACTCTCCTAGTGCCATTTCTGTTAACTCATTAGAATGCAGGTAATGCATAAGGATTCATCAGTATCTATGAAATTTTCTCTCTTTCCAATAACAAAATAGGTTCATCCTAATATTAATATATAAAATACGGTTCATTAATATGCATGGTTCATTTTTTTTTATGATCCTATTTCTCTAAAGGATATCTATTTTTTGAATTTTGTTTGGTATAAGATATGGTGATACCTTTAAATATGAGGTAATTTTGGGTAAAATTAGAAGTGGAACAAAAATTTGTGGTTTGAATTTCCTTTGTAGTAGTAGGCTACATGCAATTTCTATCGAAAGGTTTTGTTGTGGCCCAACATGGAATAATATTTGGATGAAAATGTTCATTATGGGTGGTATGTTTTTTAGCTCTTCAACTCATTGGATTCTTTGTCTGTTCATGGTATTTGTTGTTCTCAACTTAGAATCCCTGAATCACCCTGAAAGGTCATGACAATGTAACTTTTGGAGGCATTGATGGACAACCCCCACCCCCCAAAAAAAAGTCATTAGAATAAAAATTTTAGAAGCTTTTGTTAAATGATCGCCTCCAAATGTTCAATTCTCATGAATTTTGGGGGAGGGGGATCTTTTGGTGTATTGAATGGGGCAAGGGGACATAAGGGTATCATGGATGGGTAGAAGTGAGAGGTTAGTGCATGGTATATTGAGATCTATAATACTAACATTAGAGAATGAGAAGGAGCCTTAGGGCCTTATGCCACAAGGTCTAGGGGACCTATAAGTAAGGCAATGAGAGCAATTGATAGGGGAACCTCCAATAGTTGTGATAAGGGGATTATGGGACACATTATCACAACCCATAAGAACTTAACCCATAAACACTAAAGTCTATATCCCTTTAACCCCAAAGCCACAATCCCTTAACCCCTACACTCGTAACTCATAAAAAATTAACCCCTTGATCCCTTAAACCCCAAGCCACTAACCCCTTAAACCCTAACCCCTAACATGGAATCCTTGAAACCCATAAACCCTAATCCCATATCCTCTTAAAACTTGACCCTTAACCCTACAAGATTCTATCCTCTACCTATTCTGTTTGAAACATTTCTATTGGCTGTTAAAATCCCCATCAATCCTTAGTTAAAGTCTCATGTTTTGAAGCATTGATCTTAAAAGAATCTTTTATATTAGGGTATTATACATCCGCGGGGTCTATAATCTTTTGTTTTCTTTCGACAACCCAACCCTCCTTGAAGAATTGATGCTGAATACTTTGATCCACAACAAGACTGATGTCGTAATACATTTGTAGAGATATATAGATGAAATTACCCCCTAGCCACCACTATATTATACACATTGATTCAATGGATAGGGGTTTGTAGTTATCATTCAATGGAATCACTTCTAACCAGTATCGATCTCTATTTCTCTTCTGGCTTGTTCTTGACTTAATGGCCACCTTCTTCGATGTCGTTCCTTTGGAAGTTCGAAAAGAGATTTTATTGTTGGAAAGTAAAGAGGTTGAGGGTCTCCCTTATCACTCAGATTTTGAGGTGATGGGTGAGGATTTGAAATGGATACAAGACCCTGGAAAACCTCAGAAGAAACAACTTTTCTATCAAAATTCGCTGGCCTTACACCAACAGTTGGCTACTTAGTTTCGCTAGTACTTCAAGATAAACAAGTTGAGACCTATAATCTATTTTTTCCCTTGAAGATGTCAAAATAATGCTTCGCAACCTATGGTACTGTTTCGATAGTTTGGACTCCTAATTGGCTCGCGTTGAAGGTTTTCTGGTTAGTGACTCTACCTCCAGGGACCTTACTGATCCTTTAGTTGATCATGTACAAACTCTTATTATTATTTCCTTAAGCGTGGAAATTATGTTTTATTGTCACTTGTACGAGATTGTATGAATATTTATGATCTTGTTGATGGTGGAGAGAGTATTTAGAGTGGATCTTCGTTTGGTCTCATTGTACATGCTCTGGAAGTGGAGGATTCCCATTGTTGTTGTCAATATTATGTTTACTTGGTCTTTTGTTGGCGGTTTATGTTTATGTTTTCATGATCCTTGGGATTTGGTGCTAGCATCAAAATATACTCTGTTTCCTCTCATTTTATGGGCACCTGCAACTTGAATTTTGGCAATTGAAGATTGTTTTAACATATGCTTTCAACTTGGCTTGTTTTGGGATGGATGAGTATGTTCGCATATGAGAAAGTGGTTACTCTTTTCATGCTAGATGGAAGATGTGGTTTTGTGTAGAGGACCCTTAGGAAGACCATAATATCATATACTTTCCAACCATCTTTCTACACATTTCCAAAATACTCAAATACAAAATAATTATTAATTAAAATATACAATACATGATACCATTCACTAATTTCATTCGTCAATTTCCAGAATACACTCGTAACGAATTTTCCGATCGCGGG
Organism: Pinus albicaulis; assembly: GCA_034641835.2. NCBI lineage: Eukaryota > Viridiplantae > Streptophyta > Pinopsida > Pinales > Pinaceae > Pinus > Pinus albicaulis. Next base: position 786,279,072 of record CM076576.1, read on the forward strand.
TTTGCTATCATATACTTTCCAACCATCTTTCTACACATTTCCAAATTACTCAAATACAAAATAAATATTAATTAAAATATACAATACATGATACCATTCACTAATTTCATTCGTCAATTTCCAAAATACACTCGTAACGAATTGTCTAAGCGTGGGTTTGCTAATGGAATAACGAGCTAATCCATTTAAATTGGGTACCCTTTTTAGCTCCTTATCAAATTATGTTTGTGTTCTACGAGCTTGCAAGTCGCTTAAACTCTGTTGTGCGCTTATTCTGTTTGTGTTCTAAACTCTCTGGTCATGAGTCATGATAAGTGCTCGAGATCAAATGTCATACAATCGTCGCGTTGCGATCGACTCCTGTGTGACGTCCCGCTGGAACGCCTGCGCTCTGTATTTAAATTGAAGAAGAGGAAAAATACCCAAAAAAATCGCGCGAAGACATATTTCAGAAATCAGGAAGATCATTAATTAAGAAGCCCTCGAATCGATGGTCCTTGAACTTGCAAGAGCAAGGGAATAGCGAACTTGCAAGAGCAGGGGAATAGATTGCAGGGATGTTATGTAGGTGAGCAAGATGACCCTAGCTGAGGAAACCCACCCATCATGGGTGAAGGTGTGGTTATATCCTAACTCAAAATCCCTATCCCTGGCCTTGATGCTTTCGAATTCATCACCTTTTGTATTCTTTGAAGTCTCCATCTTCTACAACAACCCAAATCATGGATCCCACATCAGAGGCGTGTTTTCTGCGCCTCATAAAGCCCCAACTGACCAACAGGCCAAAAAAAGCTACAAGAGCCATCGTTTTTATATCTGCAATGCCCAATCACGTTAGATCCCGCACGGTTTTGAGGGCTTGACTGGTGCGATAGAGCTCTGCTTTAAATCGAAGTTCAAGTTTGGGTTTTAGTCGTGCGGGTATCGAGGTGAGGGCTTCCAAAGGCTCTGAGGGTTTGACAAAACTTGGGATTGTGGAATTGGTCCATGGATTTTCAGTGAAGATCGTGACGTCTCAGCTTCTGAAGGGAAAATATGGGTCATGGCTGCCAAGCTCAAGGATGAGCAAGGGACTTCGAAATTGAAGGGCGAGGGTTTTGAACCTAGGAATCTAGTATGTATTAGTTTGATTAAGTGTTGTGTCATTGATTGCAATGTTTTCGTTTAGTCAATTCAACTTTCGCTTCAGCATATGTTGTTGGGGAAGGACAACGAGGTGAGGGTTTAACCGCTTCAACATATGTTGTCGGGGCAGGACAATGGGGTCAGGGTTTGTCGAGCTTCTATTGCTTGTCTGGCATCTCCAAAAACCTACGTTGGGGCAGGACAATGGGGTCAGGGTTTGGCCATATTCTATTGATTTTCTGGCATCTCCAAAAAGCCTTGAAGATTTCTTGGTAGTGTTTATATGGTTGGCCATCTTCTATTTCTTTTCTGGCATCTCCAAAAGACTTGGGATCCATGCCAATTACTAAATTGGTTGGGGTTTAGCCACCATGAGCTATAGTAATGTAAGAGATTTGTGGCTAGGGTTTCACTACCGCCTCTGTGGATTCCTTAATTGGCCCATATCCTTGTCCAATCCCACCATGTTGTTGTCCATCTAACAACATCTCTAGGATGAGAGTTTTATAACTCTAGGACGAGAGTTTTATAAACTCTAGGACGAGAGTTTTATAACTCTAGGACGAGAGTTTTATAAACTCTAGGAAGAGAGTTTACCCGAGAGTTTATGTCAATAAAACTCTCGGAGGAGAAAATACTTAACTCTCGTCTGAGAGTATTTTAACTCCTGTCAAGCCTAATCAAACTCTCGGGCGAAACATTAAAAATATCTCAGACGAGAGTTTTAAAAACTCTCGGTCGAGAAATTTAGTTGACTATTTTCTCAGACGAGAAATTAAAAATTTCACCCAAATTCTAGCCATCCGCCAAATTTCACCCAAATTTTGTAGGAAGAATTTAAGAAGGATGGTGCGGGGAGCCATATTGAGGCCTCTAAAAGTCCAATTGTTGAGCTTGCTTTGAATTTTGTGAATAAGATGACTCCAGCAAGCAATTTTCAGAGAGCTTTCAGCAAGGGGCATGCCCAAGTATTTAGTGGGAAGATATTTGACACCAAACCCCAACACTCTCGCCATAAAGGTTTTGATATTTCTAGCCTTATTAAAGAAGAAGATTAGGAATTTTGCTTCTGTGATCCATAAATTGTGATTAAAATCTTTCGGTGAAAATCACATCAGAATAGATTTGGTCGACGCGTTTCGAACCAGCTAGTGTGGTTCATCATCAGGACAAGATGGAAAATCTGATCAAGTAACCCCTTTAAATAGAAAGTAAAGCTACCACTAGCCGTTTGTAAAATAACGACTAGTTTGACTTAAGTAATAATATTTATTTTATTTAATTTTTATTCTATATTAAAAAGTGTAAATCAAATTATTAAAGTTTATAATTTGAATTTTATATATTTATATTCATTTTAATAAAAATATATTCTTTTATATATTTATATTTATTTTAATAAAAATAAAAATTATTAATTTAATATTTTTTAAAGAATATAATAGATGTTTATATATATATATATATATATATATATATTTATATATATTTATTTATTAGAATAATATATATATTTTTTTAATTTATCTAATAAATTAAATAATATTTATAGTTTAAATATATATAAAATTATTTTATTTTTAATAATTACATGTTAGTTGATTCAAAACCCATCAAACAATTATTATTTTGAAAAAAAAAAGAAAAAGAAAGAAAGAAGGAAGAATAAATAAAATAAAGATAAAACTAAAAATAATAAAAATAAAATAGAAACATAAAATTTTAATCAAATAAATAATAATAAAAAAAATAATAAAAATAAAAATTAATTAATTAATTAAATAATTAAGAATTAAATAAATAATAATAATAAAAATAATAAAAATAAAATAATAAATAATAAATAAATAAATTAAATAATTATAAGTTATTTTAGGAATGAAGTGAAGGAATCCAACATCTGCTAATCATCCACCCATCATCTCTGTTGAGGTTGACCAGTCTCTTTCAATTTCAAGGGCTTCTCTCAACTTGCAGTGGTAGAAATGGTCAATCCTCACAATAACCTCAACATCTTCAATGCAAATGTGATGATTTGTCTTCTCAGCATGCTCCGCTAGCACAGAGGAGTGTGATCTACTATGCTTTAGGTTAGCAACATGTTCTTGAATTCTTTGACTAATTGACCGACCAATTTCACCAATGTAAGGGGTCCCACAGGAACATGGAATCAAGTAAACACCCTTACCATCCTTCGGGCAAATCGGGTCCTTAACCGATCTAAGCGAACTCCGAATGGTGTGGGAGGGCTTAAAGGTTGAGGAAACATTATATTTCTTTAGAATCCTGGCAATTTTATCCGTAGTACCTTGGATAAACGGAAGGTGAACTCTAGACAACCAATCACAGGGTTCTTTTTTACCCTTAGGACCTTTTTCCGCTTTTCAAAAAGCTTTAAGACATTGACTCATGTTATAACCGTTCTTGTAAAAAACTTTAAGAAGATGATCCTTTTCACCTTCAAAGTGGTGTTCATCAGAGATTCTAAAGGCTCTGGTGGCTAGGGTGCTGAGAAAACCAAGTTTCTGAGCAAGGAAATGGTGAGAACTAGCATGTAAGTACTGCTCAGTGTGCGTCTTCTTTCTAAAAACCTGATGAGAGAGAGAACCATCATAATTCCTAGAAATGAGGACATCAAGAAAAGGCAAGCTGCCATTATCTTCGAAATCCATGGTGAACTTAATAAAGTCAGATTGATTATTAAGATGATGGAAGAAAAGGTCCAATTTCTCCTCACCATGAGGCCATACAACACAGGTGTCATCAACAAACTTTTTCCAAAGCTTAGGTTGAAAAAGAGAAGAGGAGAGGGCCCTAGATTCAAAGTCTTCCATGAACAGATTAGCTACCACTGGGGAAAGGGGGGAACCCATGGCCACAGCACAAGTCTGTTCAAAGAATTCACCCTCGAAACTAAAGAAAGTCAAGGTTAGACAAATTTCAACAAGATGAGCAGTATTAGGATCTGGGACCCGAGAAATGACATTAATCGCTTCCCTAATGGGAATGCAAGTATACAAGGACACAAAATCAAAACTCACAAATCTATCCTCACGATCCAACTCCAAGTCTTTCAACTCCTTAATAAAAGAGCATGAGTCTTTAACAAAGGAGGAGGTATGACCTACAAATGGTTTAAGCTTAGAGGCTAGAATTTAGCGAGTAGATAAGTTGGACCACATATGGTGTTGATAATAGGGCGAAGGGGAACCCCATATTTATGAACCTTAGGAAGCCCATAAATCCTCGAAGTGAGAGGGTTAGTTTCAATAAGATTTTTACTCAAAGATCCAACCGTGCTACTTGATATTATAGCCAAAGCAACCGCTTTTGAGACTTTTTTAAGGGGATTTTTGTCCAACTTCTTGTAGCTCCCACTATTAAGAAGGTGATCCAGCATCTTATTATGATAATCTTCTTTGTTTAAAATAACTGTAGCACCTCCCTTATCTGCCTTAAGAACAACAATGTCACGGTTATTGTTTAAGGATTTAAGAGCCTCAAACTCTAGCTTGCTGATGTTGCTCTTAGGGGGCTTAGCTTTTCTGAGGATCATGGCACAATCTTGCCTGATAGTGTCTTTAGTAGCATCAGGTAAATCCATAATTCCGTATTCAATATCACAAATTATGTCATGAATAGGGATTTTTCTAGGAGCAAGAGCAAAATTAAGACCCTTCTCTAACAAACTGAAGACATGTTGATCAAAGGAAAAACTTGAGAGATTAATAACATTCCTATATAAGGTACTATTATTGTTGTTAAAACTATTAATGTTGAGTTTATTATAGTTACTATTTTTATTATTATTAAGGTTATTGATATCATTTTTATTAATATTAAAATTATTATGGTTGTCAATATTATTACTATTATTATACAAATTGTTAAAACTATGATAAATCTTATTGATGTTACTAATAAAGTTATCATCTTTATTATAATTACCATTATTTAAGGAATTATAAAATTGAGAACTCGAAGGTTCAACGCTGGAAATCGGAGGATTAAGGCTAACCGAATCCATACCTTTTAAGATAACACCAGAGATAGGAAGATCACCCACCAATCTAACGCTTGAATCCAGAAGAACTCCAATACCTCTTATCGTAGAAGGAGAGGCCAAATAAGAGGCAGAATTCTGCACTTCATTTCGACAGAGCGTCGTTGACTGACCACCCACACCTGCTACCATAGCTGTGGGAGAAAGATCAACGCTTGAAAAATTAACTGCCGCATGAGGTGAGACAAGAGATAACACATTGGGTTGCAGACTTTTGGAAACAATAGACCAAGGAGACCCTCGATCCGCCACCATCGCAGATGACGACGCATAATCAGGATTAAAGGTCAATGTATGAACATAAGTGGAAGTAGATTAGAGATCTGCTAGAAAAAAAAACACATCCGCCTCACCCGAATCTTTAAAAACCGTCTCAAACCCAGTTAAAGGAGAAGACCGTGGCAGAATTTCCGTCCTACCACCAGGAACAGGTCTGGACGCCGAATTTGAAAGAGTCGTTTTAGAACAGAAATCAGAATTAAGGATAAGAGAACGTAAAGCTCCAACTTGATTTCCATTAACCCTATTGCTAGATGCGCCTCTCATCTCAGACAAAGAAGATGAATCTTTTGATAATTTCAAGAATTTAGACAGATGCTTCTTATTCCATAATTGTTCCCAGCGAAGAGATTTCAATGCTGAGTAGGCATCAACGACAGCCCAAATTTCTGCTGGAATGAAATAAGAAAGCTCGAGATGGGATGACAATAGCTTTCAGGACAATAGATCAAGGCATTTTCTCACTCTCGCAATCTCTGATCTGATAATGCCAAGGCTAGCTGAAAGAAAAACCCTATCATTCTTAGAATTTCTAAGGGGATGATTAATCTTTGCGAACGAGGGAATAGAAGAAGAGTCTCTACATCTTTTTAAAAAGGTTAGATTGTGCCACGATCAGGCAAGATTGTGCCATGATCCTCAGAAAAGCTAAGCCCCCTAATAGCAACATCAGCAAGCTAAAGTTTGAGGCTCTTAAATCGTTAAACGATAACCGTGACATTGTTGTTCTTAAGGTAGATAAAGGAGGTGCTACGGTTATTTTAAACAAAGAATATTATCGTAATAAGATGTTGGATCACCTTCTTAATAGTGGGAGCTTCAAGAAGTTGGACAAAAATCCCCTTAAAAAAGTCTCAAAAGCAGTTGCTTTGGCTATAAAATCAAGTAGCATGGTTGGATCTTTGAGTAAAAAGCTTATTGAAACCAACACTCTCACTCCGAGGATTTATGGGCTTCCTAAGGTTCATAAATATGGGGTTCCCCTTCGCCCTATTGTCAACACCATAGGTGGTCCAACTTATCTGCTCGCTAAATTTCTAGCCTCTAAGCTTAAACCGTTTGTAGGTCAGACCTCCTCCTTTGTTAAAGACTCATGCTATTTTATTAAGGAGTTGAAAGACTTGGAGTTGGATCGTGAGGATAGATTTATGAGTTTTGATGTTGTGTCCCTGTATACTTGCATTCCCATTAGGGAAGCGATCAATGTCATTTCTCGGGTCATGGATCCTGATACTGCTCATCTTGTTGAAATTTGTCTAACCTCGACTTTCTTTAGTTTCGAGGGTGAATTCTTTGAACAAAATTGTGGTGTGGCCATGGGTTCCCCCCTTTCCCTAGTGGTAGCTAATCTGTTCATGGAAGACTTTGAATCTAGGGCCCTCTCCTCTTCTCTTTTTCAACGTAAGCTTTGGAAAAGGTTTGTTGATGACACCTGTGTTGTATGGCCTCATGGTAAGGAGAAATTGGACCTTTTCTTCCATCATCTTAATAATCAATCTGACTTTATTAAGTTCACCATGGATTTCGAAGATAATGGTAGCTTGCCTTTTCTTGATGTCCTCATTTCTAGGAATGATGATGGTTCTCTCTCTCATCAGGTTTTTAGAAAGAAGACACACACTGAGCAGTACTTACATGCTAGTTCTCACCATTTCCCTGCTCAGAAACTTGGTGTTCTCAGCACCCTAGCCACCAGAGCCTTTAGAATCTCTGATGAACACCACTTTGAAGGTGAAAAGGATCATCTTCTTAAAGTTTTCTACAAGAACGGTTATAACATGAGTCAATGTCTTAAAGCTTTTCGAAAAGCGGAAAAAGGTCCTAAGGGTAAAAAAAAACCCTGTGATCGGTTGTCTGGAGTTCACCTTCCATTTATCCAAGGTACTACGGATAAAATCGCTAGGATTCTAAAGAAACATAATGTTTCCTCAACCTTTAAGCCCTCCCGCACCATTCGGAGTTCGCTTAGATCCGTTAAGGACCCGATTTGCCCGAAGGATGGTAAGGGTGTTTACTTGATTCCATGTTCCTGTGGGACCCCTTTCATTGGTGAAACTGGTCAGTCAATTAGTCAAAGAATTCAAGAACATGTTGCTGACCTGAAGCATAGTAGATCACGCTCCTCTGCGCTAGCGGAGCATGTTGAGAAGACAAATCATCACATTTGCATTGAAGATGCTGAGGTTATTGTGAGGATTGACCATTTCTACCACCGCAAGTTGAGAGAAGCCCTTGAAATCGAAAAGAGGCCCGTCAACCTCAACAGAGATGATGGGTGGATGATTAGCAGATGTTGGATTCCTGCACTTCATTCCTAAAAAACTTTTAATTAATTTTTTTATTTTTATTATTTTTATTATTATTATTTATTTAATTCTTAATTAATTTATTTTTATTTTTATTATTATTATTTATTTAATTAAAATTTTATGTTTCTATTTTATTTTTATTATTTTTAGTTTTATCTTTGTTTTATTTATTCTTCCTTCTTTCTTTTCTTTCTTTTTTCTTTTCTTTCTTTTTTCAAAATAATAATTGTTTGATGAATTTTGGAATCACATAGCATTTAATTATTAAAAATAAAATAATTATATAAATTCAAACTATAAATATTGTTTACTATTTTTAACATTTAATTTATTTGATAATAATAAAAATATATATATATATAAACATCTATTATATTCTTTAAAAATATATTAAATTAATAATTATTATTTTTATTAAAATAAATATAAATATATAAAAGAATATATTTTTATTAAAATGAATATAAATATATAAAATTCAAATTATAAACTTTAATAATTTGATTTACTCTTTTTAATATAGAATAAAAATTAAATTAAATATATATTATTATTCAAGTCAAACTAGCCGTTATTTTACAAACGGCTAGTGTTAGCTTTACTTTCTATTTAAAGGGGTTACTTGATAAGATTTTCCATCTTGTCCTGATGATGAACCACACTGGCTGGTTCGAAACGTGTCAACCAAATCTATTCTGATGTGATTTTCACCGAAAGATTTTAATCACAAAGAAGAAGATGCATAATTTTTCATTATTAATAAGGGTGCCATAGGTTTCCATAAACACATGGAGTATATCCTTAATGTTTTTTTCTTCCTTCAGCTAGACATGACAAAAGAGCATAATGTCATCAACAAATTGCTGGTGGGTAAGAGGGAGGTAATTTCCCCAGAGCCTAAGGCCACAGATCTTGAGATTACGAGCTTCCTTATTTAAGAGTCGATGGGGTTTAAATAAGGTTTTGATGTTCATTTTAGATATAATTCTGGAAAAGTGATCAATAACACCTTGAATATAAGGAAGGGTTACCTTGGCTAAGGGAGGGGTGCAAGGACGGGTTTTGGGGCGGGGATGGAGGCAAATAGATCTTTAGTTGATCCTTCAATTGCATCATAACTTAATCCTAATTAACCGAGTAGTGACACATTAAAAATGCCTAATTAATCATGAAATTAAACAAATATGGATATGAGAGGGAAACCTCTAAACCCCTAACCCATTTAACCCCCTAAACCCTAAACCTCTAACCCCTAACCCATTAAACCCTAATTCCCAACCCCTAACCCATTTATCCCCCTAAACCCCTAAAACCTTAAACCATTTAACCCCATTAACCCTAACCCCATTAACCCCTAATCCTAATCCTTAAATGCTAAATCCCCTAAACCCCTAAACCTCTAAACCGACCCTAACCCATTTAACCCCCTAACCCCTAACCCTTAACCCATAACCCCTTAAACCCTGATTCCCAACCTCTAACCCATTTAACCCCATATACCTCGAAACTCTAAACCATTTAACCCCCTAAACCCTGAACCTCTAAACCCTTAACCCCTAACCCATTTAACCCCCTAAACCCCTAAAACCTTAACCCATTTAACCCCCTAAATCGTTAACGCTTAATCCATAACCCATTAACCCCTAAAATCCTTAATTGTTAAATCCCCTAACCCCTAAGCCCCTAATCCCTAATCCCTTAACCACTAACTCATTATTCACCTAACCCCTAATAGCACCTAAATCCCCTAACCCCTAAGCCCCCAATCCCTAATCCCTTAACCATTATCTCATTATTCCTCTAACCCCTAAATGCGCCTAAATCCCCTAACCCCTAACCGCCCAATCCCTAACCCCTTAACCACTAACTCATTATTCCCCTAACCCCAATCCCTAATCCCTTAACCACTAACTCATTATTCCCCTAACCCCTAAATGCACTTAAATCCCCTAACCCCTAAGCCCCCAATCCCTATCCCCTTAACCACTAACTCATTATTCCCCTAACCCCTAAACCCTAAACCTCTAACCCCTAAGTCCCTATTCCTCTAACCCCTAAGCCCCTAATCCCTAATCCCTTAACCACTAACTCATTATTCCCTGACCCGTATAACAATCCTTAAAACTCGTTGGGATTAGCCATTCCAAACGAAAGTTGGTCTAGTTGGGACCTACGATCGAGTTAATTCCCCCTTGTTGGAAAGGTGGAATTTTTTCCCTGTCAACAACCCTATAGTCCTTAATCCCTCTAACATATAACTTATATTATTGTTAATTCATATGAACTTTAATCCTAAGCCCTAATTCCTCTAAAACTTATAAGACCCAATCCTTATAACCCTTGCCACACTTAATACCTAAAGATTACAACCCTTATCCTCTAAAAGAATTTACCTCTCTAACATGTAATACATATAATCATTGACACCTAACCACTATACTCCTTAACACATATAAACCATAACCATAATACTATAACCATTATATCTTTACATTTTACCACCATAAACCCTAAATTTTATAACCTTTAATCCCTATCTCTTTTTAAACCCTAAAACCCCTAATATAACCTTGTAACCCATATTTCAAATAATCCCTAATGTTTACAAACTTAGTCCTTATAATCCTTGCATTAAAACCCCTAACCTTATAATCCATATTTCCAACAATGCTTAGCCTTCACAGCCCTTGGTCCTTATAATCCTTTCATTATAACACCAAAACCTTATCCTTGTAGCTACAACCGTCACTTAGTGACTATAAGCACCTTATCTTAAGCACAATGTACAAACTTGATCACCACTTTCATAGGAATTATCTAAGTCCAAATTGACCATTGACATTGGCATGGACCTGTAATTCCCCTAGTCATACTTGATTGGTGATCATTGTAGTACCATGGGTTTATTAAACCACAGATGAGATGACCATGGAGGGAACTTGACATTGGTGTAGGATCATCCGTTGTTGTTGTAGGTGTTGGAACTTCGTCACTAATGCAAAAATGATTGCATGGTGACACAAAACTAACGCAATTTCGTTGGAGTATGTATCAACATGCCATGCCATGCACAATGCCTGATTAAGTAAACACTTAGGTGCATAATAAAGATCTCAATCATAACTACATGTTTATTAAACACCCATGCTCACTTTGTGAATATGGAGGTTAGGGGTGATATCATAGAGCCATTTAATACACCAGTAAACTTCCCTATAGTGAGAAAAAATTGACGACACAGATAGTCATGATTCTCATTCATCCAAAACCACAATGAAATTTTGACAACACGAATTGACCTAGAACTTGGCAAAACTTGTAAAAGCATTGTTCCACTATGAATGAGCTTTGGATCATAGTAGAACTCTGCCCGTGCCTAAAATTTCTACCAAATCATTACCAAACGATTAGCTTATTTTGTGACACTAGATAAATTTTAAGGAACTACCTAATATTATAGCAAACTTCTTTCTAATTGTTGATATATGATGATAAAAAGAGCTAAAATTCTTATTGATTTACAACTTTACTTGTTTTTTTTTTTACTATTTAAGTTGATCATGAACCAAACAAAACTTTTAAAAGATATTGTTTCACCACGAATAAGCCATAAATTGTAATAGACTCTACTTATATCTACCTTTTCTACCAAATTCTTACCATCTTTATTAGTGGAAAGAAAATCTATATACTTCAAAAACATGAGTTATTTTAATAATTGACCTTTGACTAACCACATGATCTTTATATTACCACTTCATTCTCATAATTCATCTTTATATTAGTATTTTAAAATATTATTTTAATATAAATTTAGAAATATAAACACAATTATTTTGTAAAGAACAAGACTCTCATATTATGAAAGATCTACAAAATAATTCCAAACTGTACACAATATTTACGAATTGACATTATAAGGGAACAAAAATAATTAGTTGTAATATAAATTACATCATGTCTACATGCCACACAACATTTCAATAGGAGTCGGCATATGGAGACTATAGCAATGTTATAAATACCTCTAAACATTTGATCATAATAAATTACAGTATATTGAACAAAATTGCTACGGTTCAAAATATATTATAAACTTAGCATGGTAAGGCTGAGAGACCATAGTTTAATTACAAAAAAAAAAAACCGTATACTGTATGTTTGCATCACATATTCTCTATTGAGAAAATCATAACAGATACACCCGATGGGTTTCCATCATGAGAGAAGACTAAAAATTGGTCGAGTTGTAAATTGTGAGATTCCTTCTATGTCCAAAAAACTTGAACAAGTAACCTAAGGTTCGAAGACCATAAATTTCTTTCCAAAAATGAAGTATCTTTATATTAGTGTTTTAAAATATTAACTTAATATAAATTGCTTGATACATAGTGACTTATTCCCTTGATACATATTTGCTTAGTCCAAACTTTCTTCCGGGTGGTTTAGCGTCAATTTTTAAATGATCTTATTCCCCTTTACTAGTTTAGACAATGAGATACCAAGTACCAACCTCTTGTGGTTTAGCCCTCTAGTTTTTTTTTTTTTTTAATTTCCTTATTGGTCCTTTTACTAGTCTAGACAATTAAGTACATACCTAATTGTGTCACTTGATATAATTTTGAGTCCATTGACCTAATTTAGTCATTTGTGGACATTTATATATTTTCTTTCTTTCTTTCTATATTTAGAATTTTTCTCTTACTTTCCTTCTAGATAAATAAGGGCACATTTCTAAGAGCATGTAATAATAATAATGATAATAACAACTACCACTAAGATACATAAATATTCACCTTTGTGAATATTGAATGCATGTAAGTATATCGTGACACATTGACAAGGCATTGTATCATATTTCAGAAAATGAAAATTATGGCAATGGCGAGAACGGAGAAAATAACAGATGTTGTTTCTAGATTGGGGTCGCTTGACTAGGCCAACAATGCTTATTGCCTCTGTGATGGCGGAGGACTTTAGTTCCCGGTCCTTCTCTCAGCTTCTCGCAGGACCGCAGATCGAAACCCCGCAGGGCCAAGAACAAAACCTGAAGCCCTCATCACCCGCGGGCTTTAATGGGAACAACAACATGAGCGGTAAGGATAATGATCCTTTTAGTATTTCAGGCGGTTTTTGGCTGGATTGGTGTCGACGAGAGGTTTTGGGCAGGCCATAAACCACCTACGAGGACTGGTGGCAGAAATTTTGCAGAGAGATTGGCTACCCGAGGGGGATTCAATGCACCCAGATTGAATACAGATTGGTTTAAGTGATTGCCGTATGTTTCTTCACCTGGTGGGGTGAGATCTCCTTATTTTACCATCCCCCTGGTCTTAGCCCTACTACCTTGCTAGATTCCCCTGTTCTACTCTCTAAATCTGAGGTATGAACAAATTAGGTTTTGCGATGTTTTTTTGAATACTCACAATGATTATCCTTTCTTCATTTGCTATGTCAATCTTTATGAACTTGTTTAAATGCAAACCCTTGCTTTGCATGGATGCTAACATAAGGGCTTGAGTAACATTAGCTCGATATTGAAAGATTCCTAAATGCAATTCCTGCACTATATCTTTCGATTTAAACTCTGACATTTGGAACACCCTATTTACATGGTTTGGTTTAATGATTACTTGACTTTATCAATACATTTATTATGGAACTGTATCTTTCAATTCTGGCTCAGCCCATATTTTTTCTATGTTTTTGGTTTTTGTACAACTCATGCTGGGATAGTCATAATTTTCTGCATTTTTATAAACCTGTCTGATTCAAGGGATAGAATTATAGATGAGGTTGTCTCATGTGCCTAACCAGAGTATGATTACCCTCGTCGATCTATTTGAGCTTTAGAGGGAAGTCTTAAGGATGTACTATTTGTTTTTTTCCAGTCAACAAGTGTATGACTTGCAAGGTGGGGGGAAGAGGAAAAAGGGTTTATTTCCATTAACATTCTCCAAACCAACGAATACTGGGGGGAATCTCCCAGTAATGCTAGAAATTCAATCCCTATCTCCCATTCCTGTAACTTGGGTATAACAGAGGTTGAGCAAGTGAATAATCAAAATAAAGAGATATGCAGGATTACCATCCTTCCATCTCAGTGTATACTACCGATTTATTTTTAAGTGTGCTTCACATTTGTACTTAAAAATATAACTAATTAAAGGTGCATATGCCATAAACCATATTTTATTATAACCTATTGTCTCCAACATTGTTTCGTGTCTATACAATTTATATAGTAGCTTTATTATATGGTTTGCATATGATTTTATGTTTTACATTTCGTTTAAGTTCAGTTTCAATGTAAATACAAATCCTTGCAACCAAAATTACCATAAAGGACAATTGAAGCTTAACAGGGAAAGGTCAATGCCACATATTAGAGATCATAGATATTTAGTATGGTTGTTGTCACTAAGTAAAGGGATTGCAACTGCCTAACCTTGGTACTAAGTAGGCCCAACATGTTTCTCTCATTATAAGTGGTTGGATGGCAGTTGCATTCAGCATTGTCATACTAAGCATTAAAAGCCTATGTTACAAGATCCACTTGTGGAGGATCCAGGATCAACATTTCCACAGATCCAGATCCACATGGGATACATTTCAGTTTGGAAGCACTGGAGGTTCTGCTCAAGATAAATTTGTAGCTTGTCGGAAATGTCATGCCATCACATCCTCTAAAAAAAATTATATAAACAAATGAAAAAATAAAAGATTTTTTTTTTTTTTTAAATGTAAAAAGGAATGGAAACCTAAACCCCAAACTTTTTCAAATAAAAAATCCCCCTCCCCATCCTGAAACACACAAATCTAAGTTTTTCATAAAACTCTGTATTTCTGAATTAATCCTTACTCGAACTTGCTTGTTCTTCAAGATATATTTCCCAAGCGACATCCACATCATCCAAGCACACTAAGAGACTAACACATCATCCATACAACCCCTCCAAGTCATCAAAAATACCCAAATTTTTTGTCACATGTGCTGTAGGTGCAAATTAGCCCTCAATATAAGACACATCAGCTTATAAAGTGACAACTAGAACAGTGCTAAAGGATATTCTGCATGGCATGCATAGGAGGTGTCCAATTGTCCACAAACAGACCCAAAACTGCCTCGGGAGGTGTGATCAATGCCTCAAACAACCTGAAATTCCTTTGGAAATGTGAAAGTGGAAAAATATCAGAATTCAACCAACCTATCAAGTAAGACTACTATATGTCACCAATCTACCATGTTCATCAGAAAACAAGTGATAATGCAAAAATTTTACTATGGGTACCCCTGCTAAAAAAAGGGGTAATAGGGTCTAAACCTATTTCCTTATGTCTGAGGAGGATGAGCTCTTAGCAAGTTAGAAGAAGTTTGAGGTATTACTCAAGGACCAGAAGTTAGTTTTATCTTAGATAGTATCTGCAAGAAAGTCAATGTCCCTTGTGGTCATCACTGAAGCTACCTTCAGTGGGGTCATGTGCTTTCTAGTAACATCTAGCCTTAGTACCATACATGAGACTAGATACTACTGCTGGTTGCAGTTTTTAGCCTCTTGTCCATGATGAACTGAAAGTAACAAGTTATAACATATGCCTTGCATATTATTCATTTGATAAGTGCAAGAATTATTGTAATCGTTAGTTGACTAACATTCTGTTCCCTTGTTTCATTTTGCTGCAGATCTTCTCTGGTTTATGTTAGGGCATGGTTAACTGGATTTTGTGTTTACTTTATTGAATAATGACCACAATTAATTATTATTTTCAGAGTTCCCATGATTCATTGTTGGCAGTAGTGATGCTGATTGTTGGAGTAACTTTTACATCTGCTGTTAGACATATGCGACTTACATTTTGAAATTCCAGACCAGGGTAAGTTTTCCAAAGAAATAGATAAAGTTTTAGTGACACTTTTAGTGTAGAAATTCCAATGACGTTGTGAATTCATATGAATTTCAAATTTTCCATTACAGTGTTCAATATCAACAGAAAAAACAAAACCTCCTAAAATGCACAAACTAGCTTTCCTTTTACATATTGTTGTTTATACCCTTTCGATGGCAAGTATGGTTTCATTCTCTATTAGATATTAAATAATCTAATCTGTGTCTTTACATGAACATGTTTGAATATCTTCTGTGAACAGTTTTCGTATGTTGTCTCTTATTCATCTGCTTTGATATATTCGAGTAGATGCTCAAAACCTGTTTTATATGTGGATATAACAACTTTCTTAATTTTTCCACCTTATATCACACTAGCATTGTAGGTTTTTGTACCATGGCATCTCACATTTTTTATTTGGGATGGGCAATGGTTGGAGTAGAAATGCAATATATAGGTTGATGCTTCTTTTTTGGTTATGATTTTGAAACATTTACAAATCATTGAGCTTCCTTTCCTCCTTCCATTTCAGTACTTGAATGCTTAGGTATTATGCTTTGTCAAACTTTTGCGCTTAGCTTATGGCAAGTGTAAGGCGTTCTTGCATTTCCTTCTAATAAAATGCTGAGCTCAAAATTGAGAAACCTATCAGTTTTCATTTACAATTGGAGATATATTTGATAGATGCAGAAAACTGTTAATTTCCTCGGAATTTCATTTTTAAGTGGTATAATCGATCTGCACATCAGCCCTAATCTTTTAGGCCCTAGACAAAGTCGAACTTATTTTATGGAAGGTGTTATCAACCTTTTTCTTCTTGTCCATATGCAAACTATTAAAATCCAAAGATAAACCATGATAAGATTTGGATGTGTATTCATTTAAGCAGGAGCAAGTTTGTCACTTTAACGGTCTCTTGCATATCAACTCTTCATTTATGTGTTTCTTGGTTTTTCCTTTTTAATTTCCAATTTTATATGCCTAAATATTGTTTGCTGACATGATTTATCTTTAGTTCTACTAGTTTAGGGTGCCTTGGTTACCCAATCTTGATGTTAGGTTGTCATTTTGAAGTATTTCCGATTTTTTGTGCTTTGTGCATGCTGCTCCAAGGGTCATAAGTTCTCCTAGCATAATTTTATTTTTCTCTTATGAGCACTATTCTATTATACCCATATTGAAATTGCCTAATTGGGTGCATAACAACTGCAGAAATTGACAATCTCTATTGAGTTTTCTAGACCTATTTTTTTTTTGCATATGTGTGCCTGGCCATGGAATAAACAGGGAAATCTTATGTGGGTGTAAAGATGTTTAAGATCTTATTGACGACAAATTATTTTCCTCCTGGTCCTATACTTGTCATGACTTATAAAAACCATGGTCTGGTATTGATGTTAGGTTGTCACATTTTGTAATAGGTTCCCCTAATTATCGTTGTAATTTCCATACAAAATGGTCCAAGTTTTTGACTGAATATTCTCATGTGTGTCCTATTCCAAAAATAATTTAAATAATTTGATTTGGATAATCCCATTCAAAATGTAGACATAATTTAAGATGACGTATTGCTTACAACTCTTCAATGACTGGACAAGCAGCTGACACACATGAGAATATTTAGTCAAAATGTTCTTTAAATCACTTAATTTGGATATTCCAATCAAAACTATAGCTAATTTAAGCTGATGTATTGTTTATAACATTTCTAGATAAGTAGTCGACGTTGTACTAATAGTAAATCTCCAATTTCTATGTCAATTCCTACAAAATTTCCACCAGCAACACTCTAAAATGTCTTCCTAATCACACTTAATTTGGATAAACGAAACTGGAGTTGTACGTAATATATAGAGACCTATAATTACTGACCATTTTTAGAAGTCAAACTTGTATGGATTGTAGCTTTAAGAATTTCATACCAAATACTGTGAAATTTTATCTTTTGGTAGCCTCAAGTGTGTTATTTCCATAGCATCAGATATCACAGAATTATATTCAGTCAATCAAAAGTTATTTGCAATTTATGTGAACTTACTATTTTTTACCGTTCTTTAAAACTATATTAGAACCTAACTTGTATTATAGATAAGAGTGATGAAGAGTTACTCTATGAATTAGGAAAATATCTCCCAATAACGTTAATTTATTTGCGTGAGAACTACAATAATCTCTTATATACTACAGTTTCTCACTAATTCATGACTGGGCCCTTGGTTCAGAAGTGAGGTCAACGGAATATTATGTCATCCATCAGGTTTCCATTCCCTCTATAGTTTGCCTTGTTTTCCTCACCTGAATGTGATGGAAAAAAAGGGATGAGATGGGTGCAAGTCTTTGGGTGATTTTTCCAAATAGATAGCCTTTAGTATTACCATTGGATTTGGGTGATTTTGCGAAATAGATACCCTTTAGTCCAACCATTGGATCTGGATCTGAAGAATGTCTTCATTGCATGTATTTCAAAGCAACTTCCAAAATAATTTTTTTGCTCTTATTTCTCTTATGAGATCAACTCCTGAATGATGTTCCATTTATTGATACGAGTGATCCCTGATATTGACCTTGTGGATGACACAAATATCAACGTTTTAGTTTGATATGGTAAGTTGATTTTAGATGATGCATATACCTGGTTTGGTAAAATTAATGGAATTGGTTGACAGGCTATAGCCTATATATCGTATGCTAGTTTCAACTCCTAGAAGTGTATACATTCATTAATACTTTTTGGCTGCATCTATTGGACATTCTGCTTTAATTTTCTAGTTTGATCCATTGAGGCGGTCATCAAGAAAAAAAATATTTCATATCTTTTCTTTTTATCTTGGTTCAAAATCACTATTCAGTGGAACCAAAGGGTCAAATTATTCATAGAATCAATAAAAAGTATGAGAAATGACCCCACATCTCTCTCTATATATATATATATATATCCCTTTTCCCATTAACATGACTCTGCAGCATGACCTATTGTTATGCCTAACTACTGATATCATGCATTTGTAATTTATTGAGATAATCTTTCAACCATACATACTGCACACGGTGTGGTGTTATTGTTGGGGAGTAAAGTGAGCTGACTTGTTATGTTTCTTGATTACAAGATAAATACAATGTTATCCTCCGAACTATTGGCCTACACTTTTGATGTGGTTTGACAAAATTATGATAAAAGTAATAGATGGTATCTCACATTTTTTATTTGGGATGGGCAATGGTTGGATTAGAAATGCAATATACAGGTTGATGCTTCTTTTGTGGTTATGATTTTGAAACATTTACAGATCACTGAGCTTCCTTTATTCCTTCCATTACAGTACTTGAATGCTTAGGTATTATGCTTTGTCAAACTTGTGCGTTTAGCTTATGGAAAGTGTAAGGCGTTCCTACATTTCCTTCTAATAAAATGCTGAGCTCAAAACTGAGAAACCTATCAGTTTTCATTTACAATTGGAGATATATTTGATAGATGCAAAAAACTGTTAATTGCCTCAGAAGTTCATTTCTAAGTGGTATAATCGATCTGCACATCAGCCCTAATCTCTTAGGCCCTAGACGAAGTCGAACTTATTTTATGGAAGGTGTTATCAACCTTTTTTTTCTTGTCCATATGAAAACTATTAAAATCCAAAGATAAACCATGATAAGATCTGGATGTGTATTCATTTAAGCAGGAGTAAGTTTGTCACTTTAACGGTCACTTGCATATCAACTCTTCATTTATGTGTTTCTTGGGTTTGCCTTTTTAATTTCCAATTTTATATGCCTAACTATTGTTTGCTGACATGTTTTATCTTTAGTTCTACTAGTTTAGGGAGCCTTGGTTACCCAATCTTGATGTTAGGTTGTCATTTTGAATTATTTCCGATTTTCTGTGCTATGTGCACGCTGCTCCAAGAGTCATAAGTTCTCCTAGAAGAATTTTATTTTTCTCTTATGATCACTATTCTATTATACCCATATTGAAATTGCCTAATTGGGTGCATAACAACTACAGAAATTGACAATATCTATTGAGTTTTCTAGACCTATTTTTTTTCTGCATATGTGTGCCTGGCCATGGAATGAACAGGGAAATCTTATGTGGGTGTAAAGATGTTGTAGCTCTTATTGACGGCAGATTCTTTGCCTCCTGGTCCTATACTTGTCATGACTTATAACTCCTCATATAATTCTTTAAAGGGTGCTAGCTCATTGGAAGAGCACCTGCCATGCAGGAGGTTGGCGGTTCGATTCCACTATACCCTAACATGAATTATTCAATGATATTGTTGATTTTTTTAATTAAATTTTTTATATTGATTTATTTTAATGGTGAGATATTTTTCTGGATTCATTGTTTTATATTGTCTCTACATAGACAATAGATAAGATTAAAGACATTGTCTCCATAAAGACAATATGTCTTTAATTCCAACTATTGTCTTTGGAGAGACAAAAATGAAATTGTCTCAAATTAAGACAATTTACCCAGAAATTGTCTTAAAACCCCCCTTTGTGTTGTAGTGCAACTATTGTCTCTCGAGAGACAAAAATGAAATTGTCTCTAGAGAGACAAAAATGATTGTGTTATATATTGTCTTTATAGAGACAATATTTTAAGACTATTTAATTTGAGACACTCGCTTAAAGATAATATTTAAGACAATACACAAGTTTTCTTTTGTCTCAAATTAAAACAATTTACCCAAAAATTGTCTTAAATATTGTCTTAAAACCCCGTTTATGTTGTATTGTAACCCCAAAAACTATACATATCCATATTGAACAACAAATTAAGTATCCATATTTAACAACGAATTAAGTGGAACCACTTTTTCTCATACAAAATCTAAATAAGAAAGATGACTGTATTGTTTTATATACCTCTCCATATTCTATTCATGAATTCAATGAATCACGCAACTTAGCCCAAAAAAATATACATATCCATATTGAACAGCAAATTAAGTGGAAGCCACTTGCCACTTTTTCTTATACAAAATCTAGATGAGAAACATGGCTATATTGTTTTATATACCTCTCCAGATGAGAAACATGGCTATATTGTTTTATATACCTCTCCATATTCTATTCATGAATTCAGTAACACGTTAACAATTATACAGTTTGGATGAGGAAAAAACATAACATGTTTGCAATCATAAAGATTGCTTCTCATCGGTTAAATTGATATTTATGTCATCTTAGCCAATGGAAATAAAGAAAAGCACGATTGTAGCAGCATAAAACACGAGATAGCGATCAACCCACGTGAAACGTGACATGTTTGTTGATCAACCTGCCACCCACGTGAAATGAGTTGTCTAATTGCAGGTTATTTTATATGAGTAACTCCCGTCAACTGGCTCTCAAGAATGGGTAGAGCAGGCATGAAATTTATGGGTCCCCATAAACATAAAAATAAATGCGCTTCAGCTAGGAAGGGATCCGAACTGAATCGCTACAGATGGGTCCGTTTCTGTCCTCTTCCAACCTCATTACGCTATGGCGTATATCTGAGCCGCTGCCTCCTTCGAGCGTGGAGCACTGCAAAATGAGCTGTCCTCGGTGGCTCCGTGGGTAAAAATTAAAGTCGTAGTTTATTAATAAAAAAGAATAACAGAATGGCAAAGATTTTGAAAAAATTTGGGATCAGAATTTTGTTTATAGTTATTAAACTTCAGTATTTTAGGTGTCCTCAAAATTTTTGATAATTTTTGATAGTGGTGAATCCATTTCCATTATTAAAAATACAATTCAAACACTCCCACTACTTGATTTTTTGAATTTTATTTTAAGGAATTCCCAAAAAAAATCTGCCATCCAAATTATTCTATATGCTGAATAGACTACTTCAAAATTAAAAAGTTGAAGTTCATGCAAAAAGTTGAGCCGCTTTACAATCATCTCACTGTCGAAGGACCTCGGAGTGATATATTTGGATCGCTGGGGTCCACGAAGTCAGCAAAGGGCACCATTTACCTCCTTGGGATTTGGGAAGGGCTTATCATGTGAAGCAAATTGAAAGGTATAACTAGGCCGGTAATCGGAGGCTCCAGAACGTATGCCTTCTTGCTCAAATAGCCACGGTTATATAAAATGGTGTCGGTCATTGTATATTTCAATTTTCACCAATTTTTCGTGCTTGTGCTCGGCAGAGAAAAACTTATACAAGAACGTGGCACTCTATATATTTTAAATCTCTAACGGTTTTCGATGGATAGTCTGTTCATAACATCGAGCATTAGCTTAGTTTCATCTAGTGTCTGATTTATCATGCATCAAGAAGATCAAATCTAAAAGGTTTGCAACAAAAAGGTTGGAGTTCGAGATATTTGAATTTTCTTTATCTATGGATTTAGGTTGCCAACTTCACAGCCACTTTTTTAAATTATTAAGAGTATATATTTCATATTTTGAAATTTAAATAATATATAAATTTAAATAAAATTGATTAACAAAGAACTGAAATTTAATTTAGTGAAAAAACAAATGAGTCACATTGTTTATTCACATATAGACATAATAATGCCCACTCTCATATTATCAACCTCATTTATGATTATTTTTATTTATTTATTTATTTTTTTAAATAGATAATTTTTATTATGAATTATAATAAATACTTGTTTAATCATATAAGTTTGTGATGCAATAAGCCAGTTGAATTGATGCAATAAGCCAGTTGAGTTGATAAAATCCAAGTTTATTAGATTATGGTTGTGGGAGCCAATTTTAAATTAGGATTATTATTCATTTTGATGAATTTCTAAAAAAATTCATTTTTAAAATTTTTTTATAGATATTTAATCTAGATTTTAATTGCATAAATATATTGAGTCTATATTTTGGTGGAATAATAAAAATGGTTGGAACTTATTATTCTTTTTGTAAGTTGTGTAGGATTGATTATATCTTCATCATTATGTCCAAATACATGACCCTTATTAGGGCCGGGAATTGAACGATGACTTTACATCAAAGAATGCCTTAACAAACACCCAAATCCACTATAATAACATCTAATTTTTTTAAATAATATGCATAGTAAAATACTAATAATTTAAAATTCATTAAATTAATCACATTGTTTACTACACATATTCACCACATATATTTATTTATATTGAGACAAATAATAACACACACTATAATATTGTGAACCTAATCTGTGACATTTTTTGTTTTTAAATAAATATTTGTTATTATGAATTCTTATAAATACTTGTATAGTCTCTGTGCAATAACTGAACTTCCTTATTGAAAGCTAGATTTATTATTGTCATTTTGGGAGGCAATTTCAAATCAAGATTATTATTAATTTTGATGAACACAAAAATTCACACTTTTTAATTTTCTTAGATATTTAATTTAAATTTTAAATGCAAAAATATATTGAATCTATTTTTTCGTGGGATAATAAGAATGGTTGGAATTCACTATAATAATATCTAAATTTTTAAAATAATATGCAAATTAAAATACTAATACTTTAAAATGCATTGATGAAGGCTTGAATTTAATTTCATGAAAGAGCTAACCTGTCACATTGTTTACCACATATATTCACATTCATATAGATAATAAAGCACTCTAATATTTTCAAGTTAATTTATGATATTTTTTTATTGTTTGTAAATAGATAACTTTTTAGCAGAGATGATCATTCTACAGCCCAATGTAAAGGCAATGTCAGTAATAATAAAAAAGAAAAAAAATTATTATGCATGTTTAATTAGTCTTCCATATGACCTAATATAATTTCATGTAAAGTAATTAGAAGTAAAAAAAAATGTGATTAAGAGGTTTAAACCTTATACTTTAAAAAAATATTTTAACACATTATTTAAATAACCTATTTGAATATCTATGTTAACCAGCTTTTTTTTTTTTGAATATGCTTAATTTATTAGTATACAAAAAATACATTACATGGAGGCCAGGGCCTCAGAAATTCTGGCCCGAGAGATGGGCATTCTAGTACATCCATGACGCTCTGACAAAATATCAACCCACAGTGCCAAGATACAGTTACAACAATGAAGCACAGACAGGCATCTCAGCAAAAAAATGCCGCCCTCATAGGGGAAACCGGCCGCAGAACTCCAATAGCTTATCAACCCACAGTGTCTAGAACCGAAAATATAAACATAATCGCTCTTATACAGAAAAATCTGCCGCCCACGAAGGGGAAACCGGCAATCAAACGAGCTGTAGAAGTGAAGACAACTAAACTGAGATAACGTGCAATTACCAGAGTTGAGCCTGGCTCGACGAACACCCAAAAACAAGCTAGAATGAAGAAAGGCCATTAGTTACCTTGAGAGGAGGGAGGAGACTCGACCACCCGACAGGTGTAGGCGTAGGGGTCATCCTCTGCCTGTAAATCAACGTTAGCACCTGAAATGTCCTGTTTGGTATCATCCGCACCCGCCTTGTCAACAGGAGCAGCAAAAAAACCTCGCTTGATGTCGCCCGCACCAGAAGCAATGTTGGGGTCCTGTGAGGAGCTACCCACAACTTCTTTCCGTTGAATTCTCCTAGAGGGAGAACAACGCCCACACCGGCCAATTGCTTTCTGTATGAGAGCTGTGAGCTCGATGTTAATCTGTGGCTCTTCTTTGAAATCGATAGTTATGGTGGTTGTAAAAGTAGGCATATTAAGCAAACAGGGTAAGCGGAAATGAGCACCGTGCTACCGACCCAGGAGGAGACTGGAGATGCCTCTTGTAGGCTGATTAATCCCATGCCCTGCAAGAGAGCCACGCCCACTACGAGTCTCAGGGTAACGACCCCGCATGGAATCAGAAGGAGGAGAAGAAAAACTCAGAGAGGTGGAAGGTGGGTGTCAGGGAGGACCTCCACGGCTCGAGCTGCATCTGCACCTCATCCTTTGGCGCAACCGAGGCATGGGATTCAGACGAGAAATGCTGAGCTTGATAGAGCAGGAAGCGGAGGGCTGGGTCTGGACAGGCGTACCACAACTGAGGACAGAAGGCAGAGAAGATTCAAACGCCACAGGGAGAGAAACAGAGTGAATTTCAAAACGCTGAGAGCAATGGGAGCTCTGTGAGACGTGCAGACCCAGAGAAAGGTTTAAATAGCAAGGTTGCAGCATTCCAAGGCCCCGCACGGTCTCGGAGCCGGGCTTCCAGAGACCGCCGAGAGCAAACAGAGTGAAGAGGCAACAATGCCGTCTCAGAATCTCCAAAGATGAAGCCATATCCCCGTGTGTAGAAATTTGTCGAATAAATCACTTATTCAATGGAGATTAACTCGATTACACATCATTTTCGAATTGCATGCATAACACATAATCTCATCTACAATAAATTGTCACATGCGGAAAGAATAGAAGCGATCGCACATCAAATCATCACACACATTAACATAGTATGTATGGGGAAAGCCTATAGCTGAAAAACCCTCAGCTATTCTGTATATTATATGGAGAGAACATGCTAAATACATAGTACAAACTCCCTCACAAGTACTCAGTACTGTCTCCAAAAGTTACACACAAACTAGCTTAGTTTTGAACAAGTCACAGGTTCAAAACTCATCCACTAATTGCCTGCCTCTACTGCGCAATCCAAGTTGGTTCAATGAGAGATCCAAGTTAGAATCTCCTTGGCTTCAACTGCGCAATCCTCATGGGCAATCTCCTCCAATGCTTGTGCAAATCTCATGCACAACTGCTGTCGCAACTAATAGCAAACTCACCCTTTCATCTACCTCTTCCACTGGTCTCCACTGAACCGTCCATGCACTGTAGTGAACTGATGTGTTCTTGAGTTGAATAATGAGTTAATAATTAGTGAATTAAATAATATTTAATTCACTCTACTCATTACTAGTTGATTAGCTAGTTAAACTAATCACAACTAGTTCAACTAAGTTAAACCGAACACAACTCCATCACTGCCGATCAACTCCACCAAACTCGCCACTTGAGCTCTAACTGAAGTCACCCATGCATTAGCTCACCTAACCCATAGGAAAAACGTATTTCCTTCTGGCAGCTGCACGCCCCACATCCGGGGGTCAAACTGACGTGCTCCAAGAGAGTAAACTGAAGTTTAGAGTCCGAATATTACTAAGGGTAAAAATATTCGACTGCTCTATTTTTAGACAAAAGTGGGGCCTAAAAATAGACTTCGACCTATATGTCTAAAAATAGAGGTCCATATATTTTTACCAACATGACCAATCCTCCAAGAATAGCATACTGCAGCTCCCGGTCCATGATCCATATGTCTAAAAATAGAGATAGTCTAAAAATAGACTTTTCGACAAAAATCACATGTGTGGCCCCCACCTAGTTTAGGTGATCACTTTCCAACTAGGATCAGGAAAGATGTTTCAGGAGGCCTCCTTCACTGTTTCTTGTTGCCATTTTCAACACTGTGGAGCGAACGCAAGTCTGAGCAAATGTGCAGCGTTAATGCCTTGGGCGACTCGGTGTAAATGCTATTAATGGTCTGGAGGACGAAGGGTAGGGTGGCGGTGGTAGAATCCCACACGCCAACCCACCGCCTTTTCCACCTTTCAAACATGCTGGCCACCCACATCCAGGAATCTATGTTAACTAACTTATGTGAATATCAACTTCATATAAAAATGTTCAAAGAAAATATTTTAATGTTGTATATATTAAAATATTCAATGTAACTATTGTTTTATAAGGTTCCGTCCGTATTCGAGCTACTACGCTGATAAGACCGGATGGACCAAATGGGGACTTCTATACGTCAGCATGGAACGTTTTATACGTACTTAATTCATCTGGAAAAAAATATACCCGTGTGTATTTTTCAGTTCTTTGACCCGCCGGTAGCCAGGAATATTGACCAATTATTGTGAAAATGCCACAGCCTAAAGGTGCAAAATAATTGCACAACCATATTAAAAAGTAAAATGAAAAATATCCCATGCCGTGCATTTTCACAGTTTTGGCAGACCACGAATATTGGCATGCCATTATTGATAGAATGCAATGCACAACAAGATAGAAGTTGTCTACCGAGCCCGTGAAATAGTCCGGACGGTAGAAAACTGTTGGAATCTTGTCAACTAAAACTCAAAAAATCAGGTGTTTGGAGTGTTTAGAATCCATTTTTGATGTTGGAAATGGATTCAGCACTATCAAAAATCCTTAGGACACTCAAAATATTAAAGTTTAACAACTGTAAACAAGATTTTGGGCAAATCTTCGCCAAATTTTCTGAAAATCATTGCCGAATTCTGAGTGAAAATGCAACCTTTTTAGACCACGAAACCATTTTAAAATATCATTAACAATGTCTTTCAGTATTTTGACAAGGAAAGAATGTCTGCTCAGAAGATCAAAATCAAATAAAATCTGAAGTGATAACTAAAAAGACAAGATAATTCTAGTGGTTAATAATAACAAAGATCCGTATGGAAAGAAATATTAATAAAAATAAAACATTTTTAAAAATAAATTACAGTACTATTTTTTTTAAAGATATTTATTTCATTATTTCAATTTATATTTTAATATTGATATTTTTAAATAGATTTTATTTTTATTATTATTTTATTAATTTTATTTAATAAAAATGTTTAAAATTTTTATTTAGATTTAATTTTCTATACTTTAAAATATAAGTTAGCAGATAAAAATAATAACCTTATAAATATTCTAAAATCTAATCAATTTTGTATTCTCATAATATAATACTTCATTCAATTTTTTTATTTAAAAATAATTTTAGCTATACCATTTTTATTTTAATAAATCCCAAAACAATCAATTTTTGTTTATATATAATTATGTAAAATATTTTTAAAATTACCCATAATTATCTATAAAAATTAAAATAAAATAAAGCCAAACTAACCTTCCAATAATTAGCATAAGCTGGAATCAAATGATAAAAACTATTAGTTATAAACAATCTCTCCTCCCAAACAAAACCAATCTCTCCTCCCAAAACAAAACCAATGCTGCTCAAAAACTTAACATGATAAATATAAAAATAATTAGAAAAAACTTGTTGAAACATAAAGATATCTCAAAGAGTTATATTTAAGTGATCCATCTTCAATGAAAGATACTCACAACCATAAAAAATCTCCCAATAGCTTTAAAATAACCTTTCATATTAGGATGTTTGTCAACTAATCTTTCATTTTATTAAAATATTTTTTATTTAAATTTAAATTAAATTTCATTAAAATGATGTAAGACTTATTTCAAAATAATTAGAATTTTTTTTTTTTAAATGAAAATTCTTTTTTATTTTTATTTTTAATATTTATATATATATATATTATCTTTATATTTAAATATACAAAAATATAATAATTTTTTTAATATACATATTTATAATGTATACATGACATAAAATGGACAGTGAATATGGAATAAATAATAATGAGTGTTTTATTAAGACGCCCTGTGAATAATAATGAGTGTTTTATTAAGATACCCTGTAATGCGAAAGCCATCTATTCAAAACTTTATAGACAAATCTCATATAAAAAATTAATATGACTCAAATAAAATGCAATCAACACTTAATTTTATTGATTTAAATAAAATTAATATAACCCACCTTAATTTTAACTATTTAAATTACAATTATCTCAAATATCACAAAACTTAACCCCAAAAACTATACATATCCATATTCATATTGAACAAAAAAATTAAGTGAAACCACTTTTTCTTATACAAAATCTAAATAAGAAAGATGACTGTATTGTTTTATATACCTCTCCATATTCTATTCATGAATTCAATGAATCACACAACTTAGCCCAAAAAAACATGCATATCCATATTGAACAGCAAATCATTAAGTGGAAGCCACTTGTCACTTTTTCTTAAACAAAATCTAGGTGAGAAACATGGCTATATTGTTGTATATACCTCTCCATATTCTATTCATGAATTCAATAACACGTTTACAATTATAAAGTGTGGAGGAGGAAAAAACATAACATGTTTGCAATCATAAAGATGCTTCTCATCGGTTTAATTGATATTTATGTCATCTTAGCCAATGAAAATAAAGAAAAGCACGATTGTAGGAGCCCAAAACGCGAGATAGCGATCAACCCACGTGAAACGTGACATGTTTGTTGATCAACCTGCCACCCACGTGAAATGAGTTGTCTAATTGCAGGTTATTTTATATGGGTAACTCCCATCAACTGGCACTCAAGAATGGGTAGAGCAGGCATGAAATTTATGGGTTCCCATAAACATAAAAATAAATGCGCTTCAGCTAGGAAGGGATCCGAACTGAATCGCTACAGATGGGTCCGTTTCTGTCCTCTTCCAACCTCATTACGCTATGGCGTAAATCTGAGCCGCTGCCTCCTTCGAGCGTGGAGCACTGCAAAATGAGCTGTCCTCGGTGGTTCCGTGGGTAAAAATTGAAGTCGTAGTTTATTAATAAAAAAAAAATAACAAAATGATTTAAAATTTGGCAAAGATTTATCAGAATCTTGTTTACAGTTGTTAAACTTACAATATTTTAGGTGTTTTAAGAATTTTTGATTTCGCTGAATCCATTTCCACTATTAAAAATACAATTCAAACACTCCAACTACTTAATTTTTTGAATTTTATTTTAAGAAATTCCAAAAAAAAAATCTGCCATCCAAACTATTCTGCATGCTGAATAGACTACTTCAAAATTAAAGAGTTGAAGTTCATGCAAAAAGTTGAGCCGCTTTACAATTATCTCACTGTCGAAGGACCTCGGAGTGATATATTTGGATCGCTGGGGTCCACGAAGTCAGCAAAGGGCACCAGCTACCTCCTTGGGATTTGGGAAGGGCTTATCATGTGAAGCAAATTGAAAGGTATAACTAGGCCGGTAATCGGAGGCTCCAGAGCATATGTCTTCTTGCTCCCATGGCCACGGTTATATAAAATGGTGTCGGTCATTGTATATTTCAATTTTCACCAATTTTTCGTGCTTGTGCTCGGCAGAGAAAAAATTATACAAGAACGTGGCACTCTATATATTTTAAATCTCTAACGGTTTTCAATAGATAGTCTGTTCATAACATCGAGCATTAGCTTAAATCTAAAAGGTTTGCAACGAAAAGGTTGGAGTTCGAGATATTTGAATTTTCTTTATCCATGGATTTAGGTTGCCAACTTCACAGTCGCTTTTTTAAATTATTAAGGATATATATTTCATATTTTGAAATTTAAACAATATATAAATTTAAATAAAATTGATTAACAAAGAACTGAAATTTAATTTGGTGAAAAAACAAATGAGTCAGATTGTTTATTCACATAAAGACATAATAATGCCCACTCTCATATTATCAACCTCATATATATATATATATATATATTATTGTTTTTAAATAGATAATTTTTATTATGAATTCTAATAAATACTTGTTTAATCATATAATTTTGTGATGTAATAAGTCAATTGAGTTGATGAAATTAAAGTTTAATAGATTATGGTTGTGGGAGCTAATTTTATATTAGGATTATTATTCATTTTGATGAATTTTTTAAAAATTTTCATTTTTTTAAATTTTTATAGATAATTAATCTAGATTTTAATTGTATAAATATATTGAGTCAATTTTTAGGTGGTATAATAAAAATGGTTGGAATCTACTAGTTTTTTTTGTAAGTTGTGTAGGATTACATCTTCATCATCATGTCCAAATACATGACACTTATTAGGGCAGGGAATTGAAAAGTGACTTCACATCAAAGAGTGTCTTAACAAAACAAGGAATATCTTAACAAAGCACCCAAATCCACTATAATAACATCTAAATTTTTTAAATAATATGCATAGTAAAATACTAATAATTAAAATTCATTAAATCAATCACATTGTTTACTACACATATTCACCACATATATTTATTTATATTCAGACAAATAATAACACACACTGTAATATTGTGAACCTAATCTATGACATTTTTTATTGTTTTTAAATAAATATTTTTTATTATGATTTCTTATAAATACTTGTATAAGCATGTCATGTCTCTAGTGCAATAATTGAACTTCCTTGTTGAAAGCTAGATTTATTATATTGTCATTTTGGGAGGCAATTTCAAATTGTGATTATTATTAATTTTGATGAATAAAAAAATTCATATTTTTAAATTTTTTTAGATATTTAATCTAGATTTTAAATGCAAAAATTTATTGAATCTATTTTTTGGTGGGATAATAAGAATAGTTGGAATTCACTATAATAATATCTATTTTTTTAAAATAATATGCAAATTAAAATACTAATACTTTAAAATGCATTGATGAAGGCTTGAATTTAATTTCATGAAGGAGATAATGTGTCACATTGTTTACCACATATATTCACATTCACATAGATAATAAAACACACTCTAATATTTTCAAATTAATTTATGATATTTTTTATTGTTTGTAAATAGATGAGGCTCATTCTACAACCCAATGTGAAGAGAAAAAAAAAATGTTATGCATGTTTAATTAGCCTTCCATATGACCTAATATAATTTCATGTAAAGTAATTAGAAGTAACAAAAAAATTTTTAAACCTTATACTTTTAAAAAAGATTTTAACACAATATTTAAATAACCTACTGGAAGATCTATGTTAACCAACTTATGTGAATATCAACTTCATATAAAAAATGTTCAAAGAAAATATTTTAATATTGTATATAATAAAATATTCAATGTAAGTTATTAATAAAATATTTTAATATGAGTTAATATTGATTTATACTTAAAAATATACATAATTAAAGAATGGAATTTAAACAATGAAAAATTATACATTGTTTTCTTTGGATCATGTTAGATCCTTGTTTAAAATGAATTTATGTTTTTTTATTATGAATTCTTACAAATACTTGTATAAGCTTATCATCTCTTGGTGCAATAACCAAAGTGTGTTGTTGAAAGCCAATTTTTTTAGATTGTGGTTTTGGTAGCCAATTTCATATTGGAATTATTATTAAACTTGATGAATTAAAAAAAAAAAAAACTCACAATTTGTAATCTTCATAGATATTAATCTAAAGTTTAATTGCAAACAAATTGACTATAATTGTAACATCTAGCCTAAATTCACATAAAAAAATAATTTATGTTCTTACCTCGTTTAACAGAATGCTCATCATATAAGGTAAATACCATTGTTTTTAACTTCACTTAACTTTTATCCACACTACACTTCTCAGTCTTTATTGATATACATGTAATTTGCACCTATGTGGACTACCCTCTTGTTAATGCCATTATATTGCTACTTGTTAATACATTATTACATGTTGGTTATTCCAAGCTTGGAATCTGTTTTACCTAATTACCGAGCTCGATACTGTCTGCTTTTAAACTCCCGAGGTATTTAAATGATTTTAATGCAAATCTTGGGTTTTAATATTCTCATTTAACAAGATTCACAATTTGGATTATAATAATGCACATCATGCAGAATGGCTGTACCACATCATTGAATTTAATTTTATGGTTGAGACACTTGTCTACTTGCTTAATGTCAGATCCACTGGGTAAGATCTACGGCTGATAAAGGTACTTGGTGGCTTAGGGTAATCAACCTCGCCAAACCCTAACCATCTGGCTCATTCGGACGGAGCTCTGTTGCGGCGTTGCTTCTCTGCATCTCGGTCGTAGCTCTCGGCCTCTGGTCACAGTTTCCATCTTTCTGCGGCCTTTACGAGGGTAAGATTTGCAGTTTTCCCACCGTTGGGTCTTATGTTTACGAACCTGCCTAAGGTTGCTTACTATCATGTCGTCGTTTTGGTTTGAGATTCCATATTAATTCCTCATTCAACTTAATAGGGTTTCCTTCAGGAGGTTGCTTTGAATTGTTAAATGGTTCCCTACCTGAGATTTTCTTGTTTTTCCTATGCAACGATTGACTGGCTTATGCCAGAGTTGTGCGTGGCACTATGCCTCTTCCGACGGCTTACTGGTTTGCAGTTTCTTGTTGCGGGTAAGTTTTTCATAATATAATCCCTTTGCTTATGAATTTAAGTTTATTATTTTCTTCTAATCTCGGGTTAAGGTATTGATCTTTCCTCCTATTCTTTCCGCAGAGAGCCCTCGTTCTGCTCGGGGTCTTCTTAACGCAGGTAAGTAAAGCTCTTTATATCCTGTCCACAGTTACTCATCTCTTGTTGTTTCTTCTGCAACCCTTCAGCTATGTAATCAGCAATTTCGTGGGTTTATGCCTGTGCAGGCATAAAGCTTCGACAGTTTCGGTGTTTGGTTCATTACTCTGTCTCTGCCTCTTATCAAAGTTAAAGGTCTCACTACGCATTCATGCCTCATGCTATAGGTATTGAGTTGCCCAAAAAATCTTTTCTAAGTCTAGGGCGACGACATCTGTTTGATCGTCTTTATACTTTTAAATGCAAGAATGTTTAACCTTGCTATGGTTTTAAGAAGCTATACTTGTATATTAGAGGAAGGGTTTATTTTCCAGTACCAATACTACCTCCCTTACGGCAAGAACTCTTATTAAATAAAGGGCTTATTTAAATCTTTCAGTTTGATAGCAAATTCCGGGTGATTATGCTCTAGACACTCGAGTTATTCTTTTAAGTTTACGTTAAGGTTTAAGATAATAGATGAATGGTTGCACTGTTAACTAGCACCTCTACTTCTTGTTTAATATCTGGCAACAATGTATCTTCTGTTCTTTATTGGCATGTTATGGAAGAATTCCTTCCAGTTGTTATGTTTTACAGTATATGAAAGAATTTGATTCTTCGCTTTCGACTGTGTCTCTTATCTCCTCATTATGAAAAACGAATTCTGCCTAATCTTTTTGGTATGTTTTGATAAGTTAAGGGTTGACCAGACCAAACCCAAATCATTTCCGTGTATAATATAAAATAATAGGGACAATCAAACCGAAACTTGGAGTTTTCACTCTGGACCTGGGTTAAAGATTTCCTAAACTACTACTTACAGGTTCTAGGTTTATGCTTGCTTAATGGTTAATATGTGGCTGGTCTGTCTCTCCAGAAATTGACTGTCATTTTACTTTCCTTATGTTTTCTTTCTCAATCCAGTTTTTAGCTATTTATGTTCTACTGTATAAAGAAATCATATTTAATTTCCCATGCACGCTCTTCATTGCATTTCAATCTTCGATTTAAGAAAACTTAACTAAACAGTTTATACATTTATTTCAAGAGATCAATTATACAAAGGTCACATTGTAGCTCTTAGAGAAAAGTACTGTTATTGAAAATTTATTCAACGGAATAGAAACTTACAGTAAAAAATTACCTTCAGAAATATTAACCCTAGCCAAGATATTTAACTGATAAATGTCTTAAAATACCTTAGGAACTGTATCAAAATGCTCTTCTGTCTAGCTAACAAAACTCAATAAATTTACTTATCTGAAATTGACTGATGTTGTCCTCCCTACCGTGGATGAGGAAATAACGTCCTCACCCCCCCCCCCCCCCCCGTGCTCCACACTTGAGTCAAGTTGGTTGACACAGAACTCAGAAGAGATCTCGAGACCCCAAGTCTAATCTTCTTTCCGGGAAATTCAGGATTGCTGAGAGTATTTCCACTGGTCACCACCAGCTCAGGAAATTCACATTCTCTCCTCTTTTCCTTCTCTTAACCATCAACAGATTATAACCCCTCTTCCTCACTGGGATGTTTCTTTATCCACAGAGGAAGGGGTAACTAACTGAACTGTTTCTGTTCAACCACTTCTTAGTTGGAATACTTTTTACCATTAGTCTTTTTTCACTTTTTTCCTCTTTTATGGAACCACTTCCATAACTAAATTTTTATTTACCTTTCACCAAAACACAATTAATTTATTTTTGTTAATTAATTTCTAATGAAGAAATACATGTCTTAGTTTCTTTATAAACAAATTACATAACAAATAATTTGGAATTTAAACCAGCTGTCACAACTTCCCCCTTGGAAGTAAAAATCATCCTCAGTGTTTCGCTTCAGCTCAGCAAACAGCTCTGGGTATGCCTCCCGAACAAACCCTTCATCTTTCTAGGTAGCCTCATCCGAGCTGAAGTGCTTCCACTGCACTTTAACTTGGGTGATGGCTTGCCTCCGAAGCATGATTTCTCTTTGATCGAGTATATGCTGAGGTTCGACCAGAAACTCGCCATCCAGCTCGATCTGCAGCCAATAAAAAGTCTGAGTTAATTTCTCACAAAGTTTAGTAATTCTAGTTAGGATTTTAATCTTAACCTACTTGAATACTTTGCTAGTGGATTACATGCTTTGAGTCATGTACATATCACTTCAATAGAGATACATGGAACACATTGTGCACCCGAGTATGGCTAGGTAAGGCCAACCGGTATGCCATCGATCCCACCCTTTCCAATATCTGGAAAGGTACACAAAACCTAGGGGCGAGCTTGGCACAAGAGGTCCATCTTAGTGTGCTATTTTTTGGTTTTATTCTTACATACACATGATCGCCCACTCCAAATTCACGATAAGTCCTTTTCATATCTAATACTTTCTGCTGATCTTGAGCTTCCTTCAAATTCTGCCTAGTTTTTCTTACTTCCGATTCCATCTTAGCGAACATTTTCGGTCCAAGCATCAACTTGGTTTTGGGGCTACTCCAATTGATAGGTGTACGACATTGTCGTTCATACAAGGCTTTGAAGGGACTCATCTTCAGAGATTCTTGATAACCATTGTTGTAAGAAAACTCCACCAAATGTAGATATTCTTCCCATCTTGTTGGATGTTGCATTACGTACATACATAACATATCTTCCAGGATTTGATTCACCCGCTCCGTTTGGGGATGATAGGCATCGCTGAAATTAATTTGAGTTCCCAGACCTGTAAACAAGGTTTTCCAAAATGCCTAAGTAAACTTCACATCTTTGTCTGATATGACAGTCTCTGGAATACCATGCAGTCGAAAGATTTCTCTCATAAATATGTCTTCGATCTACATTGTTTTATACGTGGATTGTACCGGTATAAAATGTGCTGCCTTGCTCAATCGATCGACCACCACCATAATGGAGTCATTATGCTTCTTTGATTTTGGAAAACCTGTGATGAAGTCTAGAGATATAACTTCCCACTTCCATTCTGGTACTGGTATGGGCCGCAACAGTCCCGCTGGATGTTGATGTTCCACCTTAACCTGTTGACACTCCAAACACTTGTTTAAATATTCTGCAATGTCCTTTCGCATACCAGGCCAAAAATAATTCTTTTTCATTGTTGTTAGTATTTTTTGATACCTTGGGTGTCCTGAATAATTACTTCACTGGTATTCGTTCAAAATCAACTCCTTCAAATCCATTCGATTTGGAATATATTTTGCCCCTAAAGGTTAATAATTGATCCTTGCTAATTCCATAATCGAAAGATTTTTCTTGCCTTCTGGCCTCCTCTGCTTACTACCATATAAATTGGTAATCAGGATCCTTCTTGGCTTCTGCTTCTATTTGATCCAAGAACTTGCTTTCAATCTGGTTGTAGTAAAGTTCATAAACTCCATGCAACTTCCTACTTAAGGCATCTGCCACCCTGTTTTCCTTACCTTTCACATGCTGCATATCAATGTAAAACTTGCTTAGAAAGGAATTCCATCTTGCCTGGAGAGAGTTGAGACCAGCTTGCTTAAAGCACAGGGGCTTCACTAGGGGAGCAATACTTTACCACGTGGGTTCATATTGGGGGATATATATCGACGAAAAACTTACTTAATATATTGGGGGATATATAGGGGGTAAAGGGTTTTTATATTGGTGGGTATAAAAATTGGAGCTCAAAGTTAATGAAAAAATATAAAGGGATATAGAAAATGTTAATGAAAAAATGGATACCTACAATATCTGGTGAAAGTAGGGATTTTTTTAATTGGGGAGATGTATTGGGTTCATATTGATAGGGGGTTAAATAATGTGATTTTTAGAGGTATTTTCCAATATGTAGTCAAATTAGGGGTATTGTTTAGTATGCTATGAACATAGGCGATATGTCAGAGGTTCATTGAGTGAAGCCCTCGTGGCTTAAAGTAGCTATTTAGGCTACTATGGTCGGTTTTTAACACAAACCTCTTTCCCCGCAAATAGTGCCTCCATACTCGGACCGCATGCACTACCATTGTCAGCTCTAGATCATAAGTTGAGTATCGTTGTTCATGCTATTTTAACTTTCACGGTTCATATGCAACCACTCTTCCTTCTTGGGACAGGATTTCCCCAACTCCTTATTTACACGCATCTGTACAAACTTCAATTTCTTTATTGGGATCAACTACCCTTAACACTGGGGAAGTAGTCAACAAAAGTTTTAACTGTTCAAAACTGTTTTGACACTCATTATTCTTATTCCATTTAAATACTTTTCCCTTCCTATGTAAGGAGGTAATTGGAAAAGTAATCTTTGAGAATCCTTCAATGAAATGTCGGTAATAACTGGCCAATCCCATAAAGGATTGGATTTATGCCACATTTTGGGGTACCCACCATTCCATAATTGTCTTAATTTCCTCTAGGTCAACTGTTATTCCCTCCGTAGAAATAACATGGCCTAGGTACTGGATTTCTTCCTTGAAAAAGTCACATTTGCTGAACTTACCATATATCTGATGTTTCTGTAACATTTCCAGCACTATTCTCAAGTGCTCCTTATGCTCTTCTACATTCTTCAAATAGATTAAGATATCGTCAATAAATATTAGCACAAAACTGTCCAAAAAGGGGTGAAATATACCATGCATCATCCTCATAAATGTTGTTGGTACATTAGTCAACCCAAATGGTAGTACCACAAATTCATAATGCTCGTACCTGGTATGGAAAGAATTTTTGTGGATATCTTCGTCCTTTATTCGGATCTGGTGATAACCTGATCTCAAGTCTATCTTTGAAAATATAGTGGCCCCCTTTACCTGATCAAATAGGTCATCAATCCGAGGTAGTGGGTATTTATTTTTGATGGTCAATTTATTGAGCTGTCGATAGTCCAAGCACATTCGCATGGTTCCATATTTTTTCTTCACGAACAGCACGTGTGCTCCCCAAGGGGACACACTTGGTCAGATATACCCTTATCCAACAATTCCTGTAACTGCATCTTTAGCTTGGTCAATTATGGTACACTCATTCGGTAAGATTCCCTTGAAATAGATGATGCTCCTGGCATCAACTCAATAGTAAAATCAATGTCCCTTCTTGGTGGTATACCTGGTACATATTCTAGAAACACGTCCATGAAATCTTGTACTATTGGTATGCTTTCCATCATCAGAGTCTTTTCATTGGAATTAGTAAAGCCCACTTGAATGGTGTATAATTGACATCCCTTCCTCATACACTTACTCATTTGAGAGGCTGTAATAGGACGCAAATGTAAAGGCTTCTTGATTCCTTGTATCTCCTTACGTGTTCCATCGTGCATTCTATAATATATAATATTCTCTTTACAATCCACCAATGTCCAGTGCTTCTCCAACCAATCCATCCCAATAGCACATCGTAAGATCCCAAAGGCAATATATTCAAATCTACATTTAACTATTGTTCGCCAATTTCCAATGTACAGTTCAGAATTTTGTCACATAATTTCCTCTTTGCTCCAGTGGCTAGTTGTTCTAGCCATGGATTTTTGAATTTATGACTTTGTAATTTACATATTTCTACTAATTTTGGATTCACATAACTTAAACTTGCACCTTGGTCAACCAAAATAGAAACAGGTTGCGAAAGTAGCTTACCTTTCAACTCTATCATTGTTGGTTGGTAATCTGCCTGACAATATTCCAATGTTGCATTAATTCTTGGTATGCTTCAGGTTACATCTCCCAACGTAGAAGCTTCCTGTAGATTAGCAACTGTATCGCTTCTTCCCTGCTACGGACAGTTTCTGTAATAGTGTGCCTCGCCACACCCCCAACACTGTAGGGGTGGTTTCAAATTTTTTCCTTGCTCAGGCTTGTTGGAAGCTTCTATGGGCTTATCTTCCGCAGGCCACCAGGTTCTTTGGTGGCTTCTTCCAAACTATTTACTCACTGAACTTCTTGCAGAAGTCTTAAAATTTTTGGTTCTAGCATTTTTAAAACCTAAACTACTCTTTCGCCCTTTCTTGGGCGACCAACTTTTTCCCAGTTCTCCTTTTGCCTTAACTTTCTAGTAACACATTCTGGCTTTTCGGATTTCCTCATCCATGGTTCTTGGATTCACGAATTCAATTCATTCTTTCATATGGGTGGGCAAACTACTTAAAAAATGTTGAACCTTAGCTTTTCCGTCCCTTAAGTAAGGAACATATCTAAGTAAGGAAGTGAACTTGGTTATGTATTCATCCATCGTCATTTGGCCCAATTTCAAATCGTGAAATTCTCTGGACTTCTCATCATAAAAGCGTTCAGTTAGGTACTTGTCCTCAAAATATTGCTGAAATACATCCCATGTCACGTCCCGATCTTTTATGCTATGGACATTCTTAACTTCCTCCCACCACAGAGTGGCCTTTTCTCTCAACTGATAGATGGCTAGCCTAGCCTTAAGATTTGTGTTATATTCGTAAACTTGAAAGTACTTATTCATATTTATCAGCCATGCTTCAACCACCTCCTCTGCCTCTCCATCAAACGTGGGTGGTTTTATCTTCTGAAACTCACCTTGCAGTTCCACTTTCTGTTTCTTAATTTCTTGTTGTTCTGACACATTACCCGACTTAGCCTCATTGTAGTTTCTATTTTTGTTACTTCGTTGTGAATGGATTTTTCCAATCTGTCAGTGGTTTGATCTCTTGTTTGTCATTAATTTTCCTCTTGCATGTCTCTATCAAGACTGGGTTGTATCATTCCCTGATTATGTTTATCTGAAAGACTCTTAAGTATCCTTTCTTGCTCTTGCATTAAGAGCTCGTTGTCCATTCTGACCCGGACCATCTCCTCTTGTAGCTTCTGCACTGTGCTTAGTAGAATACTGGTCTGGTGTTGTTGTTCCTCTAGCAGTCTGCTAGTTTGTTGTTGTTGGTATACACTCAACTGAGTCCACATCTCAGGATTCATTTTCGACTGTGGTTGGGGTGTATGTTCCCCCAGGTGCTGGGGTATTGGATGCATTGACCCCCTCCTCATATCACCTCCTACTGCGTTATTTTTGTGCTCTCTCTGTGCATCATTACACACAATTTGTCATATTAGGTGACCCTTAGGGTCCCATCGTGCGAACGCTGCTCTGATACCACTTGTAACATTTAGCCTAAATTCACCTTCAAAAAAAAAAAAAATTATGTTCTTACCTTGTTTAACGGAATGCTCATCATATAAGGTAAATATTTTTGTTTTTAACTTCACATAACTTGTATCCACACTACACTTCTCAGTCTTTATTGATATACATGTAATTTTCACCTATGTAGACTACCCTAATGTTAACACCATTATATTGCTACGTGTTAATACATTATTACATGTTGGTTATTCCAAGCTTGGAATCTGTTTTACCTCATTACTGAGCTTGGTACAGTCTGCTTTTAAAATCCTAAGGTATTTAAATGATTTTAATGCAAATCTTGGGTTTTGATATTTCTCATTTAACGAGATTCGCAATTTGGATTATAATAATGCATGTCGTGCGAAATGGTTGTACCACATCATTGAATTTGATGTTATGGTTGAGACACTTGTCTACTTGAATATCGTCGGATCCAATGGGTAAGATCTACGGCTGACAAAGGTACTTGGTGGCTTAGGGTAATCAACCCCACCAAACCCTAAATGTCTGGCTCATTCGGATGAAGCTCTGTTGCGGCGTTGCTGCTCTACAACCCGATCGCAGCTCCCAACCTCTAGTCATGCTTTCCATATTTCTGTGGCGTTTACGAGGGTAAGATTTGCAGTTTTCCCACTGTTGGGTCTTATGTTTATGAACCTTCCTAAGGTTGATTACTGTCATGCCGCCATTTATTTGGTTTGAGATTCCATTTTCATTCCTCATTCAACTTAATAGGGTTTCCTTTAGGAGGTTGCTTTGAATTGTTAAATGGTTCCCTACTTGAGATTTTCTCGTTTTTCTTATGCAACGATTGACTGGGTTATGCTAGAGTTGTGAGTGGCACTATGCCTCTTCCGATGGCTTACTGGTTTGCATTTTCTTGTTGCGGGTAATTTTTTCATAGAAGAAACCATTTGCTTATGAATTTAAGTTTATTCTTTTCTTCTAATCTCGGGATAAGGTACTGATATTTGCTCCTATTCTTTTTGCAGAGAGACCTCGTTCCACTTGGGGTCTCCTCAATGCAGGTAAGTCAACCTCTTTATATCCTGTCCAAAGTTACTTGTCTCTTGTTGTTTCTTCTGCAACCCTGTGCATGTATAAAGCTTCGACGGTTTCGATGTTTGGTACATTACTCTATCTTTGCCTCTTATCAAAGTTAAAGGTCTCACTACACATTCATGCCTCATGCTACATGTACCGACTTTCACACAGAATCTCTTCTAAGGCTAGGGCAATGCCATCTGTTTGATCGTATTTATACTTTTAAGTGCAAGAATTTTTAACCTTGTTGTGGTTTTAAGAAGCTATACTTGTATATTAGAGGAAGGGTTTATTTTCCAGAATCGAGATTGCCTCCCTTATGGCAAGAACTCTTATTAAATATAGGGCTTATTTAAATCTTTCAGCTTGATAGAAAATTCCAGGTGACTGTGCTCTAGACACTCCGGTTATACTTTTACGTTTACCTTAAGGTTTAAGATAATAGATGAATGGTCGCATTGTTAACTGGCGCCTCTAATTCTTGTTTAATATCTGGAAACAATGTATCTTCTGTCCTTTATTGGCACGTTATGAAATAATTCCTTCCAGTTGTTATGTTTTACAATATATGAAATAATTTGATTCTCGGCTTTCGACTGTGTCTCTTATCTCCTCATTATGAAAAACGAATTCTGCTTAATCTTTCTTGTATATTTTGATAAGTTACTAGTTGACTGGACTAAACCCAAATCCTGTCGGTGTATAGTATAAAATAATAGGGACAATCAACCCGGATTTCAAAGTTTTCACTCTGGACATGGGTTAAATATTTCCTAAACTACTACTTACAGGTTCTAGGTTTATGCTTGCTTAAATGTTAATATGTGCTTGCTTAAATGTTAATATGTGGCTGGTCTGTCTCTCCAGAAATTGATTTTCATTTTACTTTCCTTATGTTTTCTTTATCAGTCCAGTTTTTAGCTATTTCTATTCTACTGTATAAAGAAAACAGAGTTAATTTCCCATGCACGCTCGTCATTGCATTTCAATCTTCGAGGTAAGAAAACTTAAGTAAACGGTTATACATTTATTTCAAGTGATCAAGTATACGAAGGTCACACGGTAGCTCTTATAGAAAAGTACTGTTATTGAAAATTTATTCAATAGAATAGAAACTTACAGTAAATAAGTACCTTCAGAAATATTAACCCTAGCCAAGATATTTAACTGATAAATGTCTTAAAATACCTTAGGAACTGTATCAAAATTCTCTTCTATCTAGCTAACAAAACTCAATAAATTTACTTATCTGAAATCGACTGATGTTTTCCTCCCTACCGTGGATGAGGCAATTACGTCCTCACCCCCCCGTGCTCCACACTTGAGTCAAGTAGGTTGACACAG
Organism: Pinus albicaulis; assembly: GCA_034641835.2. Taxonomy (NCBI): domain Eukaryota; kingdom Viridiplantae; phylum Streptophyta; class Pinopsida; order Pinales; family Pinaceae; genus Pinus; species Pinus albicaulis. The sequence goes on from CM076576.1 coordinate 786,321,348, forward strand.
AACTTGGAAGAGATCTCGAGACCCCAAGTCCAATCTTCTTTCCAGGAAATTCAGGATTGCTGAGAGTATTTCCACTGGTCACTACCAGCTCAGGAATTTCACACTCTCTCCTATTTTCCTTCTCTTAGCCATCAACAGATCATAACCCCTCTTCCTCACTGGGATGTTGCTTTATCCATAAAAGAAGGGATAACTAACTGAACTGTTTTTGTTCAACCACTTCTCAGTTGGAATTCTTTTTACCATCAGTATTTTTTCACTTTTTTCCTCTTTTATGGAACCAGTTCCATAACTAAATTTTTATTTACCTTTCACCAAAACACAATTAATTTCTGTTTGTTAATTAATTTCTAATAAAGAAATAAATGTCTTAGTTTCTTTAAAAAGAAATTACATAACAAATAATTTGGCATTTAAATCAACTGTGACAATAATATTGTCTAAAAAATTAAATTAATATACAAATTAAAATAATAATGCTTCAAAATTTATTAAGGAGTAAATGGAATTCAATCTCGTGAAAAATCCACTCAATCACATTGTTTACCACATATATTTGTAAAAAAATAAATAATAACTCACATTCTAATATTGTCAACCTAATCTATGATATTTTTTATTAAGAATTCTTATTAATACTACAATCAATAAATTTAAATAATTAAAGATTATTTTAACTATTTTAATGGTTTATAATAGAGTTATGTTGTTATTTTTAATTGTTTAAATCTTATTTTTAAATAGCTTAATCTAATTAATAAATAAAATGTTATATTTATAAGATAATATACTATTCAGATGAAATGGTAAGGGTATTGAAAAAAGTGATTTTTTCTATTAGTTAGTTTGCCTTTATCTTTTTAACCTCAAGCCTAATCATATTTTTGCTTATAATTACCTTTTTGAAAAAAATTAGGCTTTGACATGGGATTTGATTTAATTCCCCATAAGGTTGAGTATTCCCTTTAGAGTGTGGTGGTTGGTAATAGCAATGGCATCATTTCTTTGTGTTGATTAGAATTTAGGGAAAATGGTTCTTATTGTTGATCTTAAATTATAACAGCTCCATCATTTATTTTGTTTATTTGAAATTACGAAATCTAGCTTGTGCTTATTACAAGTGACAATAGTTGTGGCTGTAGATATAAATTGGGTAAATAATGAGAATAAAAAATAGAATTATATGTTGAAGAGCTCAGTAGTAAATATAAATACTTGTATCAGAAAATTAAATCTGTGGTGCAACAAATAAATGAGTTGATGACAACCAAATTTATTAGAATGTCTTGTTGGGAGCCAATTTCAGATTGGGATTACTATTAATTTTGTTGAATCTCAAAAAAATCTCACATTTTTTAATTTTTGTAGATACATGCAAAAGTGTATTGAGTATATTTCTTGGTGGAATACTAAGAATGGTAGTAATTCATTATAAAAATATAATTCATTTAAATTTAAATTTGCTTATTTTCATTCCTTGTGATTTGGAGATTATCAAATTTAGATTTAAATGTGATTTTTCCATTTAATCATAATATTAAATATTAAATATTTGATAGAAAAAAAATTCTACTTTTTTTTTTGTAAATAAGAAATTCTATTATATCATATAGTCGTAATTAAAAACATGGTGAGCTTTCAGCATCCAAGAACTTGTTCCCTTTACATCATACATGTGGTAGAGGATGCCCCAGATATTACACCAAAAAGAGTGAGTGCCAACAGAGCCTTTATTCGACCAACATTCATGGATGAATTATGTAGTGCAGAGCCATCAAAACCAAAACTTTCGAGCTCGCCATTCCGAGATGACCATAAATTTCAAAAAAGAATGATGTGTGGATTACTAGAAAAACTGTAGGGCCGGAAAACCAAAGGTTATGATACCATTTGATAATCCTCCGATGGGTGATCCTCCAGCGTGATTTCCTTTTTAGGAGTGATGCCTGTCATGGCATCCTCGTCCACTAGTTAACTGGTGGAGGTGCCCACATTTTCTTTCTTGATGTTGGGGGAAGCTTCTCCACTAGTCTGCATGGAATCCATTCTGCGCTTTAGCAGGGTGTAATGCGGAGAGTCCCAAGTGACAAAGCATTGGTGGTGGATCAACTCAACATACATGATGAATTTTTCTGTGAGCACATCAATATTTCTTCCCAGGGCTTTATGGTTCTTTGTCTACTCTTAGAGAACCAACCCCAACATGGTCTTCACTTTACATGAGCTTTTAATTGAACGAATGTAGAGATTTTCCTTGGCTTTGGTTAATCCAGGGTCTGGAATCCATTCAAAATGGTTGTCGACCTCTTCCAAGGTGACGCTCCGTCTAATATTTCTAGCATGAAGCTCCAGGGAATTTATATGAGCCTGAGCATCTAGATAGATTGAGACGTTGCAGTTTAAGGCTACTCTTCTGGCAGCAGCTTCCGCCCTGGTGCGGGGCTGCAAGCTGGGATTTTCCCAGTGGTTAGTGTTGCGACCACGACCACAACCGGGAGAGGGAATGGGGTTGCCACAGGGAGGCATCAGAGTTAGGAGAGGAGGGTCTGTTGAACGATATGAGGAGGGTGGTTTAAGAGCAGAGGTGAAATTGAAGAATTGAGGATAGAGGAGCAATGAAAGAATGGGGAAAATGGTTAGTGGAGATGGGTATTCATAGGGAAAGCCTGAATTCTCTCGTGCCTAGAGAAAGGAAACCATGATTGTGTCATTGATTGCAGTATCAGTGAGGTACAACGTAAGCATGAGGAAGTAACACTGGATAATGGGATGTGGATTAAGAGGGCAATTGATCTGACGAATTACCTTGAGTATGCATGCCATGAACGCATTCGAAGGGTTGGGATTGCTGCCACTGGAGAGGATCATGATGGGGAATTATGAGAGATGTACATAAAATGACTTAGGGCCGGATCGGTGAGCTACACACCATGAAACTCCTCCCCATGGAACCCAGTGTCATAGAACTTCATGCCCTAGTCCTCCATGTTGTGGACCTCTCCCTCCTGGAACTTCACTCCATGGAACTCTGCTTCATGCATCTCCACACCATGGAACTCTGCTCCATGTGACTCCACCCCGTGGAACTTAGTCCCCTGAAGCTCCACATCGTGGAAAACTGCCCCATGGATCTCTGTCACCTAGAGATTCACTTCCTAGGACTCGGCACCCTTGGTCTCCACCTCATGGCATTCCCACCTTCTGTTGTCGTTGCTATTTATTAGTGTGCAGTCTTGGTGGAGAAAACCTTCCTCTAGGTCCCCCAATTCTAGGGAGAGGAGTCAAGCATTTCCATATTTTCCTTCGTTAACCAACCTGTCCCCTAGGCTGTTAGCCGTCTGTCGCACAACCTGGAAGTGGAGCCCACTCAGCCCCATGATGTGTCGCCATACACAGTGGAGGGTCTTTTTGAGTCGCCAATTTTTCATAACTTTGTCCATTGTTGTGCCACCTTGCACCTTACGACAGGCCATTGTGATGAGTGTGGAGTCGCCCTCAATGATTATCAACCCAAAAACATGGAGTTTGGTAATGGTCAAGCCATGCTTAGAGCCAAAATCTCTGCAATGATGTTTGTGGCATTACCAAGGCTACCTACATAGATCCAAATTATGTCACCTTTCGAATTTCTAAAAATCCCCCCAAAACCAGTAGTCCCAGGGTTACCTCTCGCCACACCATCATAATTTAATTTGAGAATATTGTTGTGTGGGGACCTTCACAGGCCAGGAAGCTCTGCACGGGCCTTGGTCAGGATCCTGTAGATCACGGAGGCATAGTGTAGCACTAGAATTTGAATTATTCTAAGGCCCAAGGTACTATGCTGGCCATCCATTTCTGTAAAATTGGCCACGCTACTGACCCCTTAGTCATCTGCATAATAGAGGTAGGTGCTTCTTCCAATGGTCTCTTGGTTTCCCTGAAGATTTGGGCATTCCTTTCCTTCTAGACAACCTAGCATTATGACGCCAGGGATGATGTTCCAGGCTCTGTTCATCATAGGGTGAGTCGAAATGGAAATTCGTGAATTTTCCAGCGAACTCGGGATGGAATCCTTATTTATGTTTGTGGTTCTAAAGACCATAGCCACCCATTCCCATAGAGCGTTTATGTACTCAAAAATATTGAGTAAGTGATTTATGATTTATATGTGTTTTTCACACAAAGGGCACCTGCAAGGTCCTACAAAGCTCCGCTTGAGAATATTATCCCATGTTAGAATTTTCCCCTGCATTGTGAGCCACAAGAAAGTGGAGATTTTCAGCCAAAGCTGTCTGCTCCACAGAGTGTTCCATTTTTGTTGTGGGAGGAGTAGATAATGGTTTTCCATATACTCGTAGGCTTCATTGAGGTTAAAATACCCCGCTGAGTTCTTTCCCCATCTTAGATTGGCTTCTCCTTCATAAAATTGTATTTGTATTTCTTGCATAATGTTTTCAAATGATGCCCAGTCCACTCCCTTTGGTATGGGATTCTAGTCAGTGACATTAAACCATTCCCTCCATGAGTCATTTTCATTTCCCAACTTCCAGTATTGTGAAACTTGGTATTTACCTTTCCCCTGTATTGCAATGCGAAGAGGTCTAAATTGATCCCTGAATAGGTTTGGAAGCTACTACCATGCATCCTCCAAGAAGAGAGCTTATTCTCCATTGCCTATTTCCCAAAAACAATGCTTTTGGATTATTTATTTGTTGTCTCGGCCCTGATTCCAAATGGCCAAACCCTTCATATTTCTAGTGAGTCTCACTAGGTATCCTGTGGATTGGTTGGGTGCATATTTAGCTTTCCACATAATTCCCCAATGCGTATTTGGTTTATCTAGCAACCTCCACCATGTTTTTTCTCCTAGGGCCTTGCCCAGCATTCTGGGATCCCTCAACCCAAGGCCTCCATTGCATTTCATCTTGCAGACTGTGTCCTAGACCACAAGAGCCCATTTTATTTTTTTGTCTAATCCTTTCTAGAGAAACTTCCATTGTATGTCTCAAATAGCGTTAATGACCGACTTGTGAGATGCTAATGATGAGATGAGGTACATGGCCATAGCTTGCAACATTGAATTAATCAGGACCAAGAGTCCAAATATATTTAATGACCTAAAGGTCAAGTTGGAAACAATTTTGCGAAGCTTGTTTAGGAGCTCCTCCCAATTGGATTTCTTGAAAGGTTTATCTGTAAGAGGCACGCCTAGGTACTTGGATGGGAGGGAGAAGCATTGAAACCCTAAGGTTCTGGTGATTTTTTTTGGGTGGTTAGGGAAGCGTTAAAGAATAAAATATTTTATTTTTCCAGATTAATAGAGGTTCTAGAGGCATCCGAAAATATATTTAGGATTAACCATGGGTATGCCCATAAGAAGCATGTCATCTACGAAATTCTAGTTGGTAGAAGGGGGGGGGGGCATTATTATGGATCTTGAGGCCTGTGATGGAGTTGCTGAGATTGGCAATGGTTATAGTTCTGCTAAGGCCTTCAACCATGATGACATAGAGAAAGGGTGACAAATCATTTCCTTGTTTGATGCCTCTAGATGGGCATAAGGGTTTGGAGGGGGATCCATTAATAAGAATAGAGAAGAAGATTCCAGAGACCAAGGCTATGATCCATTTTATGTAGTCCCGATTGAAGCCAAAAGGTTTTAGGATGTCCATCATATATTCCCAGCTCATCTTGTCAAAGGATTTTTCCATGTCAAGTTGCATTATCATTCCCATTTTTTTCGTGGACTTAAGAGAGTGAATATTTTCATGAGATAGGATTATGTTCTCCATTATTTGGCATCCTTCCACGTACCCTCACTGATTGGAGGATATGAGTAAGGGAAAATTTTCTTTGATTATGTTTGCCAATACTTTAGATATGATTTTGTATATGACATTGCATAAAGCAATGGGTATGAAGCACTCTGGAGTTGCAACCCCATCCTCTTTGGGAATGAGAGTGAGGAAGGTGGAATTGAGGGATTTCAAGGTTGTTTTATTGGATTTAGAGTCTTCCACCAGGGCGTGAATTTCCTCCTTCATGAAAGGTGAGCTACCTTTGTAGAAATAAATGGTAAAGCCATCCGAGCCCAAGGATTTTCTATTACGAATAGACATGTATGTGTCTTCCACCTCATGCATAGATACTTTCTAAGGATCATCCTATTATGATCCTCATTTAAAATGGTTGGAGTGTTGTCAATTATTTTCTTGATGGCCATGTTCATGTTTCCCCTTGGCTCCTCTAAGAGAGTGTTGTAATATTCGTTCAAATATTTCTCAATGGCTTCATGGGTGTGGATCATATTCCCATCCTTATCTTTTAGTCTGAGGATTCTGTTGTGTTTTCTGTGTTGAATCATAGAATGGTGAAATAAAGAGGAGTTATGCTCCCCATTTTTGAGCCACTGAATTCTAGACTTTTGATGCCATAATTTTTCCTCCTGTATAACCCTTCCTTCCCATTGTTTGTGAAGAATAGTTTACTCCTATTTATTATCATTCTAGATTACATTGAGTATTATCTCTTGCTGAAGGTCCGCCATTTTTTCTTCCAATTTTTTTTTTCCTGTGAAAATGTTGCCAAACACCTCCTTGTTCCATTGCCTGATTTTGAGTTTAACACTCTTTAGCTTATTTTGAAATTGTAACATTCACATGCCTGCTTGTGGTGGTGTCCCTACCCACCAATATTTAAGGTAAGCAGTGAAATCAGGGTGCTCCAACCAAAAAAATTTCGAATCTAAAAGGCTTATTTTTGGGGCCTGTGGAGGTTTGTAAATACAACGCAATAGGCTAGTGGTCAGAGCCTATTTGAGGTAGAATTCTAGCATACATATCCCAATAGGTCAGGAAAATATCTTCCGAGATTAGGAAGCGGTCTAACCTTGAAGCTATCTGGCTTGAAACTCCTTTTCTATTATTCCACGTGAAGGTTCCATTCCCCGTAGGAATATTTATTAGATGCAACTTGTCTAGAGTATCCTAAAAAAGTTCTGAGTCTCTGTCTAATTTGTAGAGACCTCCCTTCTTTTTGTTAAGGTTCATGATCATGTTGAAGTCTCCAGCTAGAATTTTGAAAGGACGGGGGGAGGCTTCAATGATGGTGGAGAGAGTCATCAACATATGAATTATTTCTTCTATTCTTTGGCGAGAATACATGTTGGTTACAAAGATGTTATCATTCGATCAATTGATATTTAGGACCGTGGTAATGGAACATATAGTTACAACTGAAGAATTAAGTTCTAGGAGTAAGATTTTACACAAAGTCAGTTTCCCTCCCGAAGCCCCAAAGGTTGAGTTGGAAATGTAACTATAGTTTGTGAAACATTATTTTTGGAGAGTATCAAGCCTATCCATAATGAGCTTGGTCTCTTGAATGATAAATATGTATGGATTTTCTGTGTTGAGTCTATGCTTTAATATCATTTTTTTTCCTGGACCGTTTAGGCTTCTTATATTCAAGAGATGAAATTCATAGAAACTGATGTGGTGTTAGGGTTAAAGCTCTTACCTTGCCTTCATTGAGCAGTCTTGCTCCTAGTTCTTGGAGGAGATGACTCGTGGTATTCCTACCTCTTTTTTTACCTGGACCTTTTATGTTGTATTGATCAACCGCCATGTTTGCTAGGATTTCCCTATGAGTGTTGCCCTCTGGAGGAGTCATAGTCATGGTCTGGTTTAGTTCCTCTTGTAACATGTAAGCCCCCTTTATTTTCTGTATGTGTTCCTCTAGTATTGCTACTAGGCCACTCTTATCCCATTCTTCTGATATTGAGTTCAAATCCACCCTCTCCAAGGCTTCCTCTATCACATGGTCATCTGGAGTGGTTTCCATTACTGCTTGTTCCATGTACGTGTCCTTTATGTTATATTCTTCTTAAGGTTTTCGTTTCTTAGGTTTTCCCCTGTGCCCTGGAGTATGGATATTCTAATTTTAAGTGATATCCTCGTCCTCTTCCTCCCTTCTTCCCTTGTATGTTGTTAATTCCTTCTCTTCATGTAATACTTCAAATCTATTTTTGTTGGCTGATTGGTTGTGCCCCTGTTTGTTTTGGTGCTTCCTATTATTATTGTTTTTCAATCCAACCTTAGTGAAAGTTTGTTCCTCTATTTTTTTTTAGCAGTGGCGGTACCTTGTGGTGCTTTGTTTAGAGGGAATTCTATAAATAGGTGTCCATGCTCATGGCACTTAATGTGGTGGAATGGTATGTGTTAATAGTCAATTTTTTGAAGCCAAGTTTCATTTATGAAATCCAGTTTTATTTCTTCTAGTAGAGATTGAGATACATCCATATACACATATATTTTTGCATAACAGGCATAATTTCTATTCCTTGTTCCTTCTAACATTTTGATATATTCTTTGATTTCATCTCCAATCCATTTGAGCACCATTGAAGACCAATAGTCAATGGGTAATGAGTAGAGACGAACCCGGACTGGTACTCTTATGAAGACTTATTTTTCTGGTGTAAAGTTCTCCTTCCAGTAGTGCATATAAAACCCTGCTGAGTCTAGGAAGTAAAGTCCTCCTTCAAATATTATGTGCTTGTCTTCTAAGAGGTAAAATATGATCGTGAAGAAGCCTTTCAACCCCAGTTGCAATCTTATTTTTCCCTTAGGCATCAATTTTGATTGAATCCATTTGTTCAGGGCTTTTTCCGTGAGCCATATGCCCATGAATATGAAGATGGTTGCATGTTCCCGCATGAAATCACTATATGCTGCCACATTCGATTCTTGGATTTCCAGGACTAGTATCTTCTCTGCCTTGGTTTTGCAGTTATTACTGATTCTTAAGGGTCCTTCGTGGGGTCTTCCCGGTTGGGGATGTTCCCCCCCATGTTTCGAACCCTCCTTCCGCGTCAAAGCTTCTTTTTCAGTTGAACTCAAAGCCATTTTATCATCTTCCGAGGTTCCATTTGGGAGTTTTTTTGTTTCTGCAGACTTGCTCAGTCTGGATGAATGAAAAACATTATATGTGGTGAGCTTGGTAAAGAATGAGGTCTCAGGTTCCTTATCCTTACCAATTATTAAATCACAATAGGAGGGGGTCGTCTTGCCCCCTCCAACTGCTGCCATGATCTTCACTTGAAGGGATGTCACAAAACTCAGCAACACTCTCAAGCGCTAACAACGTTCCTGCACCTGAAGAAATTTCCAAATTAAATTAGGAGCTAACTAAAACTCACTGGTGCTCCTAGTTTTCACAAAAACAATTGTACTTTCTAACTACAAATTATTCTAATTAAAAAATAAATAAATATTCTATAGATAGTATAGTAATGATGGCTCCAACTATGGTTGTGTAATTTCCAAACAAGGTTATTCATCTAAGTTGTAGCTAATAAGGTGAATGAAAAACAAAGAAAAATGTCAAATTTATAAAAAGGAGTAATGGCAATACAAATTTATTTTGGCTAAAATGGAAAATCCATGTCTTAAAGGATCATAATGGTTCACTTTAAGATTAGCTCATATAACTTTATCTCTACAAATGATCAATATTACAAACTGGTTTCAAATTTAAGTCAACATTTCTGCAAATATATAAAAGATATAGATCTCACATAATCTTAATTATGTTATAATTCATTTTATAAATTGAATAATAGAGTTTAGTATGATTCATATCCAAAAATAAAAATAGTTTTATAATAACGATAAGTTGTTGGTTTTAGACCATTTCATGTTAAAGACCACTAAACTAATTTTGATTAAAGTTGATACTTTCATCCATCAAATGAAAATAATATTTAATTTTATTTTGGTAAAAAAAACTTCCACCTTATGAATGGTTGAGTGAATCCAACGAACTTACACACAACAAATGCTTGAGTGAATCTAGTGAACCTAGTGTTAACAGAATGAGTGAGTATGGAGAGTGATTGTGTTAAGACTAATTATATTTGTAGACTTATACATTTATTCTTTTTTTTTGTTATAGCCAACATTATTTTCATTTTTTATTTATTTTTATTTTTTTAAACAACACGTCAATTTCTCATTGAGCATGGATGGACTCACACATTGCCCTCATACTAGGATGTAAAAGGCACCTCTAAGCATAGCAAGGAATTTTCCACACAACTACCTTATATTATTCATTTTCAAAATTCTTGAGAGGAAGAATTTGACCATAACATGTGATCCAACATCTCCTATCCAATTAGAATAGGAAACGATGATGTTTGTTCTTATTCGTAAGGTTTGTCCTTGATCACTAGACCTACATTTAAGTTCTCAAGGCATGCATTTCTCTCTCGTTCAAACTCTTGACAAATATGGATAAATAAACGAAGGCACAAATTATTATATCAAAATCATGCAATTTTTTTTTCATTAGAGAGAAATATCTACTTGAGCTTGATGGTTACAAATCCAAAAATGAACAAAACTGACTCAATGATAGGAAACAATTAATTACTTACGTACAACTAGTCACCTATGTAAACTCAAGATTATTTCTAACATTCCCCCTTAATCTTGAGGGTTACATTCTTTTAATGCCTAAATATTGACGCTGAAATTCAAAACTGAATCTTCCCAAAGGTTTGATGAATATATCTATTAATTGTTCTTTGGAATCAGAAAATTTGAGAATTACATCACCATTTTTAACAAGTTCACCAATGAAGTGGAATCAAGTATCAATATGCTTGCTTTTTTTGTGAAAGACAAATTATTCTTCAACAAGGAAATTGCAGAAGTATTATCACAAAAGATTGAAGTAAGTTCCTTTTTTGTATATCCAACGTCTAAAAAAAGTATTTTCAACCATAAGTCTTGGCATGTTGCTCCATTTTCCACTACGTACTTGGCTTCTGTAGAAGATAAGGAAACTATGGGTTTCTTTTTGGATGCCCATGAAACAAAATTCCTTCCATATAGAAAATCGTATCTAGAAGTGCTTTTCCTCTCATCAATAGAACCAAAAAAATCATTGTCTGTATAACTTATGCATTACTATCCTTTGAAGTTGTGTACCACAAACTATAAGTGGTTGTACCTGCAATATACCTTAAAACTCTTTTTCCAACTTTCCAATAACAATCTTTAAGAGATTACATAAACCTAGAAATATAACTTGTTGCACATGCTATATTAGGTCTAGTAGCAGTAAGATACATAAGACTTCTAACAAGATTCTAATACAAAGTCGAATTAACAACAATACCCACGCCATCTTTTTTTAACTTTGTACCAACTCAATAGGAGTATATACTAGTTTAAACTTGTCCATCTTAAACTTTTTCAAAACATCAATAGCATACTTTTGTTTATTAATAAAGATACCATTATCTCATTGTTTCACTTTAATGCCTAAGAAATATTTGATTAATTCAAGATCTGTCATTTCAAATTCATTTTTCATTGAAACTTTAAATTCATCTAACTGCATATTCCCTATATATATCACGTCATCAAAATAAAGACATAATATAAGTATATTACCTTGATTTTATTCTTTGATATACAAATTTGACTCATGGTCGCTCCTTCTGAAACCATCATTTAGAAATTAATGATCAATTCTATTGTGCTAAGCTCTTGAAGATTGCTTCAAGCCATATAACACTTTCTTCAACTTATACACATTATGTTCTTTTCCTTTGATTTCGAATGTAGGTGGTTGATCCACATACTCTTTTGCCTTCAATATGTCATTCAAGAATGAAAAATTTACATCCACTTGGTAAATAGGCCACTTTTTTTGTGTTGCACCAACTAATACAAATCGAAAAATATATATTTTTTCTACAAGTGCAAAATTTTCACCATAATCTATGCCAGGTTGTTGTGAAAAACCTTTGGCTACTGACCTTTCTTTTCATTTTTCAATCTCACCTTTCTCATTCAACTTTGTTTTATAAACCCATTTGACACCTATAGAGTTTTTTTTTTTTTCTAGTAGATCAACCAAATCCCAAGTTTGATTTCTTTCAATAACATCAATTTCATTATTCATTGCATCTACCCAATCCTTTTTCTTTATAGTTTCTTCAAAGCAAGTAGGTTGAGATGAGAAAATGCAAAATATGCTACATTGTCATTATCATATTGTACATAAATATCATTCAAACTTCTCATTATTTGATTTTTATCTGAATCAGAATCACTACTAGATGATGCACTACTTTCATCTTGAGCCTTCATTCTTGAAATACTTGTAGTAGATGCTTTATGTTCATCTAATACAACAAAATGATTATGAAAAGTACCACTTTGCATTTCATTCAAGGACTTTTCTTCCATAAATTTAACATCTCGACCTATGAAAAACTTCTTAGAAATAAGATTATACAAAATTTATGTTTTACATTGTTCACTATATCGTATAAAAATGTATTTCTCACCCCTATCATCAAGCTTCTATCTTAGTTTTTATGGAACATGTACAAAAGCAATACAACCAAAAACTCAAAAATGTGAAACAATTACCTTTTTTTCACTTCATGATTCTTCAAGTACTATACCTTGAACACTATAAGTTGGTGATCTATTTAGTATGTAAACATAACATGCAACTACTTCAACCCAAAAATATTTCTAAAAATTTCTTGCTATAAGAAAACTCCTAGCCATATTCATGATAGTATGATTCTTTATTTCTACCACTCCACTTTGTTATGGAGTGTATCTCGTTGTTTTATATTTCTTACTGCCATTATGTTTACAAAAATAAACAAATTGTTTAGATTCATACTCACCTCCTCGATCTGATTTCAACACTTCGACAAAATTGCCACTTTGTTTCTCAGACTCAGCCTTGAAATCCTAGAACTTGGAAAAAGTCTTAGAATTGTATTTGATACAATAAACCCAACATTTCTTGTTAAATTCATAAACAAATGTGAGAAAATATAAACTTCAACCAATTGATTGTGTTTGCATAGGACCACATAAATCTATATGTACTAACTATAATTGTTCTTTGGCTCTATAAGAAACTAATGAAAAACTATCTCACTTATGTTTTCCCATCACAAAACTTGTACAAGGAGATATTGGTTCAGAAAAAGTAGGAAAACCTTTTACCACCATTGTCTTTGCAACAAACTCATACTTTTAATAGGTAAATGACCATATCACAAATGCCACAACTTAGTTTCATTTATTGTTGAAACATTATGTGTGTAAAACTTCCCACTTCTCATTCTAATTGATCCAACCTATTCTTTTTCATAGGAATATTTTCTAGTAGAGTTTTATTTTGATAAAAAATTGTGCAAGTAGTGTTGTGAAACTTAACATCATAGCCATGTGCATCTAACTAACCAACACTCAACAAATTATGATTGAAATTAGGTACATAGCAAACATCATAAATATTCTTCACTTCATTTATATTAGTTAGTACTGGCACAACACCTTTTCCTAAAGCTTTGACTTAATGATCATCACCCAAACCAATAATAGAAGTGAAAGATGTATCGAGATAAGAAAAAAAATTACAGTGACCAGTCATATGATTAATACACCCACTATCAACCAACCATATATTCTTGTTATGTACTTTCTCAATGAGTTTACATGGAAGAAATAAAGCATCAAATGTTTCACATTCTTTGTTAGAGACATTAGCTTTACTTCTACTTAACACATACGACAAATTTCAACATTCAGATTCATAATGGCCATATTTATTACAAGAGTGACATTGAATTTTTGACTTATTTTTCCACTTATGGCCACATTCGAGTTGAGGTTGCTTTGAATGTGCTACCCATGGTTTATCCTCTGACTAAAACTCCCCCCTACCTTTTCCTTTCCTGCCACAAGAACATCTGCCTTTGCCTCTGTCCATTGAAACTTTAGAATTAAAAGCACGTTTAAAAGTAGAAGCATCCAAATTAATCCTTTCGTTAAGAGACAATAAGGAACGTATTAGTTCTTCCACATAATTTTTTTTAAATACTTGGACTCAAGAATAATCACTATAATGTCAAATTTCTATGGAAAACTTCTAAGAACTTTTCCAAAAACTCTTTGATCTTCTAGTTTTTCATCATTCTTTCGAAGTTGATTAACAACACCCATAACTATAGTCATAAAATGGAAAATATTTTCTTATTTATTCATCTTGAGAGTTTCAAACTCAGTTCTAAGGGCTGAAATTTCACAATTTTCACCTTTTCATTACCTTGACATGTCGTTTTAATGATATCCAAAATTTATTTAGCAGTCTTTGCACCATTTATTTTAGGAAAAATAGAATGATCTAAAAAATTTAAACTTCAAGAATTATCTTTCCCTTATTTTTGTTTGTGTTCCTCTAGTTGTTTTCTTTGAGCAACATTCATAGCAACAATAGCATTTGCATCAAGTTCTATGAACCCTGATTCAACATTATCCCAACAACATAAACCATTCTTGAAAAATTCATAATTGATTACAATGAACATTGATGTTGTAACAAAAAAAAAAGACTTGAGGACACCATTCTTCAAATAAATATACAATAAAATAAGTAAATTGTCAAATAAGAAAACCCGAGATCCAATCCTTCGATTTCAAAACACACAATCTTCACCTAAAATATTTTGTGATGGACAAATAAAAAACTATCAACACCTAATCACTAGCCTAAACACATCGGCAAGGCTCGAATCTGGTACCCAAAAAAGCACACATAAGTAAATTTATTCAGATCCAGGAAAGTGTGTTCATTTTTTTAATAAAGAACAACCCATGACACCTCATGATTTATTTCATAAAAAATCGTCCAAGATGGGAATTGAAATCGGTCAAAATATTACAGGTAATCCCTCATGCCAACTTCCGGTAAGAAGAAAAAAAGACGAAACATGGAAGAACTATTCATGAACAAACTGTAAATGAATAGATTAAAATATTTACCTCACGATTTACAAAAGAAGCCTGGGAGAATTTGATTTTGATCAAAGTCCATCTCTATGTCAACAAAAATTTTCTACGTTCAGCAACCGACCTCTGCGTCAGGATTCAACAAAAACTTCAACAAACCTCTTTGCAGCTTAATCCTACATTGTCATGATCTATCTAAATTACAAGTCTTGAAATATGACTTTTCAATCACTTCGTGCAACTTCAAATAAGACCCAACATGCAATTGGAAACAAGTATGGTGCCAAAAACACGACATCCAAGGTACTAGTTCAATAATCTATGGCTACGACTAATGAAAAGTCAGCTCTACACTGTCACACTAATAGGAAGTCATGCTTGGCGAGATGAATTCAAGCAATGGCACTAAAAACTGTAGCTAAGCACTCAAAAAATAGTGGTTGCGGATCCTCCTGACTTCCTCACGACAGTCCAAAAATGCATAGAATTAAACACAAAATAAACCAAGGAAATTGGAGGAAACAGATGCCTTGTTGTTCTGATACCATGACAAATATGGACAAAGAAGCAAAGGCATGAATTATGATATCAAATTCATGCAAAATGTTTTCATTAGAGAGTAATATATACTTGAGCTTGATGGTTACATATACACAAACGAACACAACTGACTCAATAATGAGAAACAACTAATTACTTCGTACGACTAATTACCTATGTAAAATCAAGATTATTTTCTAACAATTCTAAACTAGTATTGGTCTCTAAGTCCGCGAGACCTGCATTCTTGTCTCGTTTAAATTCTAGGAGATGTTGCATGAAAATATTTGGATTTTCCAATCCTTTTTTCCTCATTATTTTATCTCAAAACCATATTACAAATTTAAAATAATGTTTAGAATCATAAATTTTAATTTTTGAATTTGGAATATTCTAATTAATTGATGGAGTAAATCTTACTTATGACATAAGAAATGAAGAAAGTCAGGGATGACCAACATTTGGTTATATATGGGATCATATGTAATATAAATGTAAGATAGGGATTATTATAACTTAATAAATGGTCCATTTCTGTATTTTTTGGCTCGTTGTGTGCTTATTTCCTATTTTTTTATAGGTTTGTATATGTTTTTTTAGATTATCAAAACCAACAACTGGTATCAAAGCCTGATGCATCTAATATACAATTTTCATTTCATAAGGAATGAGAAGGGGAGAAGGATATGTGTAATTATGTTTGTGTTGAAAGAGGAAGCGTCAATTTCCTCTACTGCGCTGCTTAGATTTTAGTAAGCCATTTAAAGGAAAGAGAAAATATAGAATGGTGGTATTAATGGAATGATAGGATACAGAAATGTTTCAATGAAATCCAATTAGAATTCTAGTCTAAAGGTTTCCCATGAAGGGGTGAAATATACAAAAACCGTTGAAAGAGATCTTGGTTCAGAGATGAGGGTTCAATATTTTTGAAGTTTTTCTAAAAATTTGAGACTATCACATAGCGGCCCTATGTAGGAATCAAAAGAGAGAGAGAGAGTTAACTAGGAAGCGATGCAACTTTTTGTTCCTACTATTTTAAATCATGGAACGAGTTCAATTTTGATGAAACCTTTGCACAATTGAAGGTATAATGGTTTGATGAAGTTTATGTACTTGAAAGTAATATGTATATTGAAAATAAAATGCACAAACATGATACTAAAAAGGAGAAATTCTACTCCTTGCGAGAGTTCATCTACAATTTTCTTTGAGTGAGTGGAACCACTAAATATGTAGTAAAATCATTTTGATATACCATCCATTTTTGGAAAACGAGTTACCAATTGAGCATTGTTGTTTCACTAGTGAATGTTAAGCCTTTTATCGGAATGTATTATTTCATTTGATTGTATATATTACTTTATTTGATTTTACAAGTGAAAAAGTGTTAAAAGTGAAGGTTTATATTAAAATTTGATATGGATAAGTGAGTTGATAAAGTAAAATTATTTGGAATAATGATTACAATAGTATATAGGTAGGATTGGTTTGTTGAGATATTTTCTAAACAATATTTTTCTATTTTGGAATATGTTGGATCTCATAAGAATTATATATGTGGATTTTTTTTGGTTTCAAAATGTAATATATGAATCATTTTATGTGAATTATTTTGTGTTATGGCTACTCTTTCATTTTCTTTGTTGGTATCAAAGCCTTGCAGCGTACTGATTGGGCCTTTATTCCCATAAGGGATGACCTAGGAATATGTTGTTCTAATATAGCTAATCCTCCTCTGTAAATAAGTATATTAGCATAGAAATGACTTCCTTTTAGTATTTTTTTCATTGTTTATGTAGTTAATATCCTATGTTCATTGCTTTGTTGTGAGAGATGCAATTATTTATCGCACTCATACCAAGATCCAAGGAAAACACATCATCAATAGAAATACATGAACCACAATGTTCGTGTATAAATACAAATCATATCAAATGGTCGAACTATCGAGGGATGAATGAAAGGCATGTTGGAATTTCTGAGAATTCCTTAACAACAGAGGAAACAAAATTCTTCTTCTAAACACAAAGAGAAATAAAAAATACATTGCAGATGGAGAAAAAAATCTATATTTCATTAAACATTCAACTGTTACAAAAAAAAAATATTTCATCAGATCTGTTGTCTTGTTACAAATGTAGTTTTTAACACTGTTGTTCACTGCACATTTTCTCTGCTCACACGGGCTTACACACAGCCTCACACACACAGTCTATTACTCTCGAGCACTCTGCTCTTTGACACAGTTTTTCCCACTTTCTATATTATGTATTGTAAACATATATGTATATATGTGTTTAAAATACATATTTTAAAAGTTAATCTAAGTTAAAAACTTTATAAAATGAAATTTATATCGCGGCGGCATAAAACCATATAATAAACAAAAACATTATAAAACATTGCTATATGTTTATTGCATCGATTGGTGCGCCGAATGACATCAACACCGGATGGTGCGATAAGAGAATGGAGAGCATTTGTGATGGTTTATCACATCGTTTAATGTGTCCGCTGACTGGGCATTCAAAACTTGCGATGATGCACAATTGGTAGACGGGAGGTTGAGGTGGCAGTGGTGGTGACGCGCTATCACGCAATCGCGGTGGGTGATGACATCGGCAAGAAAAATTGTGATAGGATTTTGATTGGCTGCTATGGTGTGACGTGAACTGGCGGGGTCCATAGAAACTTGCGTGGAGTGTTTGGATTTAAAAACAAATGGCACAGCATTAAAGCGGTGTGGTGAATGGAATTTATGGCATAGAGGTAGCGTGGTTTTAAACCATGATTTAGTGAATCTGAGAGGGCTACGGAAATGTAGAGGGTTGTAGGGGTTTTAAACATAAAATTGAATGCACAGGTTGAGTGCAAAACCAAAAAATAAATTGTTGTTGCTCCTGTCCTTTGTCTTCAAATAAAAATTGATGTTCTTGTCCTTATTTATCCATATTGTAGTTGGGGTTAATTTCAAACACTCCCCCTTAATCACAACTGCCGCTATCTTGCATTCCCAGACATTTTCTGAGATAATTAAAACTTTTTTGCCCCAATGGTTTTGTCAAAATATCTGCAAATTGTTCTTCCATTCTGCAATGCTTCATAACAGCTTCTCCATTGTTCACCAATTCTCTGATATAATGATACTTTGCATCAATGTGTTTTGTTCTTTTATGAAACACTGAATTCTTGGATAAAGCTATTGTTGAGCTATTATCACAATAAATTGTTGTGCCTTTTACCTGTTCATGACACAAATCTCTTAGCATTCTTCTCATCCATACTACTTGACATGTTGATGCTGTAGCTGCCACATACTTTGCCTCTGTTGTTAATAAAGCCACAATTGGTTGTTTCTTAGAAGCCCATGAAATGGCTCCTGATCCCATATGAAAAACATATCCAGAGGTACTTTTTCTGTCATCTATACTTCCAGCCCAATCACTGTCAGTATATCCAATTAATTCAAATTTTTCTGAAGAGCTGTATAAAATACCATACCTCTTTGTTCCTTTCACATACCTTAGAATTCTTTTTGTTGCTTGCCAATGTGTCTCCTTTTGCCTTTCCATGAATCTGGAAATTAAACTCACAACATGCATAATATATGGCCTAGTTGCAGTCAAATACATAAGGCTGCCAACTATGCTCTTATATAAACTTGGATCTACATCCTTGATGTTGTCTTCCTTACTCAGTTTTAATCCCATCACTGTAGGAGTAATTTCTGCCTTGCAATACTGCATGTTAAATATTTCCAAAACTTCTTTCACATATTTTGCTTGAGAAATAAAAATTTATTTTCATTTTTCTCTAATTCTATTCCTAAGAAGTATCTCAGCAATCCCATATCAGTCATCTCAAATTCTTCTTTCACGGCTGTTTTAAAATTTTCAATGAGGTAAGCATCATTACTTGTGAATATCACATCATCAACATATAAAACAACAATCAACATCTTACCATCCTTTTTTTTGATGTATAGTGTGGGTTCTCCTTCACATTTCTCAAATCCATTTTCCAGTAGATAGGCATCTATTCTACTGTACCATGCTCTTGGTGCTTGTTTCAACCCATACAAAGCCTTCTTCAATTTTCATACTTTGTGCTCTTGGCCTTCTTTTTCATAGCCCAAAGGTTGTTCAACATAAACCTCTTTCATAAATACTTCATTTAGGAATGTTTTTTTCACATCCATCTGGTAAACCTTCCACTTGTGTTGTGCTGCTATGGACATCACTGCTCTTACTGTTTCCATTCTCGCAACTGGTGCAAACTTTTCTTCATAATATCTTCCTTGTTGCTTCTTATAGCCTTTGACAACAAGTCTAGAATTGTGCCTTTCAATCTTACCTTTAGCATTTCTCTTGGTTTTATAAACCCATTTTACTCCAATCACTTCTTTACCTTTTGGGAGATCAACTAATTCCTATGTATTGTTCTTCTCTATTGCATTAATCTCTTTATCCATAATTTCTATCCATTTCTTATCTTTTACTGTTTCTTCAAAATGAATAGGATATTCTATATGACAATACAAAGAAAATAAAGAGTTCATACCTTCATTGGTTGCCTCTTTCTCATAGATTTCATTCAAGCTTCTGAATCTGGTTCTTCTTTCAATTCCTGAACTTGTGCTTGTGGAAGCACTCAAATCTGCTCCTTGTGATGTGCTTGGAGAAGCACTACCATCACTTCTCAAGGGTGTTCTTATACCATCTTGTGGTGTCCCTTGTTGTCCTTGTGTTGGTGGAAGTGGTGTTGTTAATGAGATATTTTTTCCTCATCATGTTCTTGAGACAAACAAGTTTTACATTCACTGTTTTCTCAATGCTTCCATCCCAAGTTTCTTCTTTATGAACTGTAAATCTCTGCTTATCATAAACTTCTTTGTGGATGGATTATACAATCTGTAGGCCTTTGATTCATCACTGTAACCAACAAATATGCACTTCTCCCCCTTACTTTCCAACTTCTTTCTCAGCTGATCTAGAATATGTGCATAAGCCACACATCCAAATACTCTCATGTGGATGACAAATTATTTTATGCCACTCCATGCTTATTCTGGAACTCTGTTCATTACACTCTTTGTTGGGCATCTATTCAAAACATATGCTGCACAATGTACAACTTCAACCCAATATTCATTTGGTAAATGTTTTTCCTTCAACATGCTTCTTACCATATCCATGATGGTTTTGTTTTTTCTTTTAGCAACTCCATTTTGTTGTGGTGTATATTTTGTTGTAAATTTCTTACGAATTCCATTTTCCCTACAAAAACGTAGAAAATATTTGGAGATATATTCTCCTCCTCTATCAATTCTGAGAAATTTTATGTGTTGCCCACTTTGATTCTCAACAAGAGCTTTAAAGTGGCAAAACTTCTCAAACACTTCACTCTTCAACTTTAAGAAATACACCCATGTTTTTCTTGTGTAGTCATCAACAAAAGTTAACATATAGTGGTTGCCTCCTAAATATTTTGTTTGCATTGGTTCACACAAAATTGAATGGACTATTTCTAAGGGTGCTTTTGCCCTTATGCTCTTTCCCGATGGAAATCTTTCTCTGTGATTTTTTCCCAAGATGCAACCTTCACTTAGGCTGTCTGGTTTTTCAATCAATGGTAATCCCTTTACCATACCTTTTCTGTGTAACAATTTTAGGCCTCCAAAGTTGAGAAGTCCAAATCTCAAATGCCATAACCAGTTTTCATATTTTTCTTCCTTTTGAAATGTCTCTTGTGTCACAGCTGCCATTATAACTCCTTTCTTCAAATCTGCTCTCATCTTGAGAGGAAACGTTATGTTTCTTGCCATCTTCACTTGTGCAATCCTTTGATTTCCTGGTGGTATGTCCATGATGGTACATACATCATCTTCAAAGAATACATTGTAGCCTTTCTGAATGAGTTTTCCAATGCTCAAGAGGTTACACTTCATACCAGGTACATAGTATACATCTGATATGGATTTCCTTTCTCCTTTTCTTGTAAAAACACTTACTCTGCCTTTCCCCATGACAGAGACTTTGTTGTCTATTCCCAATGTTACTTGAGACTTCACATTTTCATCCAACATGGAAAACATAAAGATGTCAACATGGAAAACATAGAGATGTTTCCAGTCATATGGTTGCTACATCCTGAATCTAGAAACCATATATCTTCATTCTTTTCTTCAGCCATATTACATGCTAAAAAAAAATTATTGACTCTGAGTTTCTTTAGTAAAGTTAGCACTGGGTCTATTACCCATGTCACTCTGTTTCTTTCTACATTCATTGGAATACCATCCATACTTCTTGAATTAATGACATTGGACTTGGGATTTATCGTACCTTTGTCCATGCGCTTGATTTTGTCCACCTTGTTGGCTGCTACCTTGGCTTTGATTCTGATTTTGTTTGCTGCCCCTTCCACTTGTGCTTGCAGGGATGTTTCTTCCTCCTCTGTTCTGGCTTCTACCTCTACCTTTTCCTCTGTAGTTTGATCTACCTTGACCTATTCCTCTTCCAAATGACATTTGGGACTTGAAGGCATGCTCTAGAGATGAGTTTGTTGTTCTGTTCAGCCTTTCTTCATGTGTCATCAAAGATGCATGAAGCTCATCAATTGTAAAGCTTGAGAGATCCTTTGTCTCTTCAATGGTAGTGAATATCACATTGAATCTTAAGGGTAATATTCTCAATAGTTTCTCCACTATTTTTCTTTCTTCTACTGTCTCCCCATGAGATTTCATTTGGGTAACCAACCCAATCAACTGTGTGAAGAATGAGTCTAAGATATCAGAATCTTTCATGCAAACAACTTCAAACTCTCTTCTCATTACTTGAAGCTTTGTTGTCTTTACTTTCTCCATACCTTGATAGGCTGTCTGGAGGGTATCCCATGCCTCCTTAGACTTCTTTGCTGCTGCAATTCTTGGAAATATGCTTTCATGCACTGCTTGATAGAGATAGAAGAGGGCTTTTGAGTCCTTCTTCTTATTACTCTTTAGCAAATCCTTTTCTGCCTGTGTTAAGGCATTAGACTCATTTTCATCAGCTGGTTCTTCAAATCCATCTTCAACCAATTTCCATAAGTCTTGAGATGCAAACAGGGCTCTCATTGTGATTGCCCAATAATCATAGTTCTTCCCATTGAACTGTGGGAGTTGAGTATTTCCCACACTCATGCTTGTGCTAGTTCCTGCCATTCTTTACTGTGCAGAACTATAAATCTTGACTGTGTATCTTTAAATAAAAATTTCTCATTGACTTGTTGAACCCTTCACTCTGCTGGAGAAATGCTTCAACAATATTCTTCTTCCTTCAGCTTCTTCAGCAACTGCTAAGAGCCTGGACTAGCTTCGATACCATGTTGGAATTTCTGAGAATTCCTTAACACCAGAGGAAACAAAATTCCTCTTCTAAACACAGAGAGAACAATAAAAAATACACTGCAGATGGAGCAAAAACTCTATATTTCATTAAAAATTCAACTGTTACAAAAAATAAAATTTCATCAGATCTGTTGTCTGGTTATAAATGCATTTTTTAACACTAATGTTCACTGCGCTCCATTTTCTCTGCTCACACAGGCTTGCACACAACCTCACACACACAGTCTATTACTCTCTAGCATCTTGCTCTTTCACACAGTATTTCCCACTGTCTATATTATGTATTGTAAACATATATGTATATATATGTTTACAATACATATTTTAAAAGTTAATCTAAGTTAAAATATTTATAAAATGAAATTTATATCGCGACGGAATAAAACCATATAATAAACAAAAACATTATAAAACATTGCGATACATTTATCGCATCGATTGGCGCACCAAATGACATCAGCACCAAATGGTGCGATAAGAGAATGGAGAGAATTTGTAATGGTTTATCGCATCGTTTAATGTGCCCATTGACTGGGCATTAAAAACTTACGACGGCATGCAATTGGTTGATGAGAGGTTGAGGTGGCAGTGGTGGGGACGCGCTATCGCGTGATTGCGGAGGGGTGATGATGTCGGCAAGAAAACTTGCGATAGGCTTTTGATTGGCTGCGGTGGTGTGACATGGACTGGCAGGGTCCATAGAAACTTGCGTGGAGTGTTTGAATTTAAAAAAAAGTGGCATGAAATTAAAGTGGTGTGGTGAATGGCGTCTATGGTGCAGAGGTAGCGTGGTTTTAAACCACGATTTAGTGAATATGAGAGGGCTACAACAATGCAGAGGGTTGCAGGGATTTTAAACATAAAATTGAATATAAGGGTTGAGTGCAAAACCAAAAAATAAATTGTTGCTGCTCCTGTCCTTTGTCATCAAAGAAAAATTGATGTTCCTGTCCTTATTTATCCATATTGCAGTTGGGGTTAATTTCCAACAAGGCATGTGTATGTTAATGCAACCATTTTTCTCAATAATAGCTCCTGTCGCTGTGGTAAAATAGCTTCAGTGTTTTCCTTTAAGAAAGAAGTAGATATTTCTTCGATTTATCATGTGATGTGGGTCAGCTCAACGACAACATCAAATGGATGTGATATTAGTCAAAGCAGGATCCGAAAGCGGAATAGGGAAGTTCCAGTTTTTCACTGGGGTGGAAACTTATTATCACTTCGAATCAACGGTAATATGCAACCCCATATTCTCTTTCAACCAATGAATCCTCTCTTTGAAGCTTCTCCATTTTTTTTTAACATTTCACTGGATTATTCTACTATGTTCAACAACAATGTGCATGATTTGTCAGGTGCAGTTGTATTTCTTGACCTTTGATTTCATGGCTTTTCTAATTCCTTTGCGGGACACATGTAGAAATTGAGTATATTTAAGAATACCTCACTTTGAAGAGCTTAATGGCGAATTTATGAATGAAATGGAGGTGTGGTGTGTATGTGGTGCACGAAAGAAGTGGCAAGCATCAAAGGAAAGCCCAACTATATGATTCATACCTTTGAGTTCAATTACCATCACGTTGTAGCCTTTGAACATTGCCACATTTACCTTGCTACGCAGTTTCCATGTTCACATAGGAGATTTATAACCTTGATTTTATCTTTGGAAAGGTCATGGAATATGAAGCTGGTCCAATAGTAGATTAAAACAAGTTCTGGGTAGGAGTCAGTCAAAAGCCAATATACAGATGAGAGCATCTAAAATGCATCTACAAAATCAAGTTGATATGTTGAAGAGCTTTTGCAATTTCTCTTCTCATTTCATCCCATTACTTTGTGGGCCTGAATTATGGTAATGGTGTTGTGCAGACCTGAGCTCATAGAGTTAACACTGAAACGTGTGATTTTTTTTCAATGTGAATGAATTTTGTTTTAAATTTGTATGGATTTTGCATAGTACACATATTAAGTTTGGTAAAATTCATATGTGAATGTGAATTGAGTTGTTTGTGATTGACCACTCTAACAAATTCTTTGCGAGGAAGAGAAGCTCCAATACGAAGATTGAACCAAGTTGAGAAGAAACAATGTAGCAACAAAGATGGTGGACACAATTGTGTGGTTATGAAATTCATTTTGTTTGTTTTCCTATTTTTTCCTATTTTTTGTAAAGGTGCAGAAACAATTAATGAAGAGAGTGATATAATTAAATTAGTGGTTCTCAACATTTTTTGATGTCGAGAGAACATATTGATAATTGGATTGTGTGAGTTTGTTATATGTTGATGGGTCTTATTGTGCTTCGTAATTCAAGAGAATTAGTTACATGTTATTTTATGAGATCGTCGTATGTTAGAAAGATCAGTTGTATAATTGACCACTTGATACACTCAGTACCCAGACTACTCACCTAAACAACTACCAAAATTGTAGTTCATTGCATTTTGATAGATGGGATTTGGTCCATAGTGTTGTTCGGTGTTGAGATAGTCTTTCGGGAGGTCAAGATGCGCCAATTATAAAAATTTCATCAACAATAGTGAGAGGCATTTTGTTTTAAATGAAGTTCAAGTGGTATCTCTTGCGGTGGTGAAGAAAAAGAAATGTCTATGAGATTCCAACGTGGATGTAATTGTTTATGAAGACCATATCCCACAGATTTGATTTATATGTAATTTTTTGATTCATACGATAATGTAAGCGTTAAGGGAGAACTTCTAATAACACTTATAATAATATATATCATGTTTACCAAATTCGCCCGAATCAAAGCGAAAATTTTGAAAATATGACAGTTTGATTCATACACCAAACAGTTCGATGAAATTTGAAAGTACAAGAGGTTAATCGAACAATTTGTAGTTTACCCACACACCCTTTCATGTAATGCTAATGGTAATACTGTCTGAACACAAAATGGATAATGCTTGTAATAATATAGCGGGAATTGTGTGCATCGCATGTAGGTAGAAGGAAATGAATGGGAAGGTTATTATATATTTGGAAAATTCTTTATTTTGACTTTCTCTTTCTTTAAAAGCCTCGAAAGTTGATAAAAATATAAAGGAAAGAATTCAAACATGAACATTAATAGTGGGTAAACAAATTTTATCACGAGGAATTGATTTGTAATATATATTTCTATTCATAGGTGGAGTTTTTAAATATGTATTTATTAGAATTCAAACATGAACATTAATAATGGGTAAACAAATTTTATCACGAGGAATTGATTTTAAAATATATATTTAGGTGGAGTTTTTAAATATGTATTTATTATTTCTATTTTATAGAAATTTAGATAAATAATTTTTGAATACTCATATTTTAAATATGTATTTATTAAGAAATTTTTTACCTAAGTTTTTAAAAATAAAAGGTACAATAAATTTAAGTTTTGAAATGACCAGAGATTTTGACGGTGTTTTTATTTTTTATTTTTTAATTAAATTGTGTTGTAATTTTTTATATTATTAATTTTCTTTTTGAATTTTTATCGTATCTTATTGAACTCGAATTTTAATTCTAAATCAAACTTGGTATGGTATATATGTAGGATTGGTTGTTGGTTAGATTGGGTTGTTGTAGGAGCTGGATTTGGCCTTAAATAGTTGATAACTAGTAATTTGACACTTTAGTTACTAATTATTTTTAAAAGAAAACTAAGACAATAATTATTGCCGGAAAAGTTATTCATTTTGTTTTGGTTACTTAAAAATAAAATTGGTTATGGAATTAGTTCCATAAAAAGTAAAAATCTGATGGTAAAAGTATTCCAAGAACTGAAGGTTGGTTGGACAGTTTTGAACATTTACTTGTTCCTCTGAGGATATGAGGCAAATCCCAATGAGGAATAGGGGTTATGTTCAGAGACTAAGGAGGAGAGTGAAAAGTTTCCTGAGCTGGTAGAGACCAGTGGAAATCTCTCGGCATTCCAGAAATTTTCTGGTACTGATTGGACTTGGAGTCCTGAGTTCACAGCAGAAAATGTTGTCAACTAGTACCATTCAGGCGTGGAGCATGGGGGAAATAGAAGGACGTAATTTCCTCTCTTGAAGGTCGGGTGGACATCAACAGAAAAATGCAAATTCAGATAAGTTTCTGAGTATCTTGAGAAAAATGTTAAATAGGAAAAGGGTTCCATAGGAAATGTGCTTCGTTAGAAGCAAGGACTGTAAATGATTTTTTATGAAAGTATTCGTTGAATGGGATAGAGTATGTGCACCCTATGATTAAGTCATGAGAATTATAAGCTCAGTAAATTATTGTGAAAATTTGTTACTGTGAAGATAGTAGGAAAAGACTTCTATTAATGTTTTAAATTTACACTGTGTTTTATAAATTTAAGCAATATTATTATGACTGTGGAAAATACAGTAGTTACTGTAGAAATTGTGAGAGAAGTGAAAGAAAACCTACCATTAAGAGAAGAATACCATTAAAGAAGAAATCACTTTGCATGAAAGAAAAGTTTACTCAAATGGAAGAGTAAAGGTAACAAATATATGAAATATCCAGTTGCTAATAAATATGTTTTTGAGCAGCTAGAACTTAAAAAATAATAATCAACCATGCTATATCTAAAAATCTGTGGAAGAACATTATTGACCTTAGGACCTAAGGCAGAACCTCCAGTGCCAAGGCACGTCGTGTCTCTGGTCATAACTATACTTGGACAAAGAAATGGTGGTCCGGTCACCAAAAATTAGCAAAGATAAGAATTCCAGAGAGAAAACCCTTTAATAGATATGTAAAGACAGTCAATATGTCTTTTCTTTCCAAAGTTAAAACTGTGCACCATAAAATAACAATTATCCGAGTTGTAACATACAGATAGATACACAGAATAATGTAGAACTATCATGGGTCAGCCAAAGGCTCAAACCCCACTATAAAACAAATAAACATCTCTTAAGATCTTAAGAACGAGAATAGTTAAAATGCATGTCCGAATCCAAAGAAGTGATACTTATAATTATTGGAATAACGTAAAACCCATATTCAGATTTAAACATTACAAGATGACGAAATCGATAATATATCTATATATTTGAGTACAATCCGAATAGAGTTCAAGAAAATGTAATTACAATGAACAATGGTTTTTCCCATGAAAATAACTAAGTAACTTTTTACAGAGACCGCCTCCCCGAGACTGAATGGTTCGGTTATGAGGGAGCTCCTCTTAAATGAAGAAAACAGTAAACTAACTTTCGCAAATAATAAGAAAATTGGAAACTATCTTAAGCAGATCTATAATATAACACAACCATAGAGAGGAACTGTGTATATTTATTTACAAAATAACCTTCTTAACCCGAAGGTTCTGAACTGTCATTTAACCAAACAATAAACCCTACAATCTAATACATGATTTCCCAATAAATGAAACGTTGGGTCTACGCCCAAGTATAAGCAGTCCACCCTTTCCTGGAAGAGGACGAGGTCGGATAATAGAAACAGGATACCTGGATAAGCGAAGGTGTCAGCTCATCAGCAAAAATGAGCAATGGCCCAACGCACTCCAAGTTAGAGGAATTATGAGGCTATTGGAAAGGAAAGTCACCTGCAAGGAACAGAAGAAACCAAAACCAAATATTAGGAGAGTTGTGGCAAGGGTTTAACCAATAAAATTAGCTCATAAAGCCTGAAGGGAAAGCACTAAAAAATGTAAAAAAAAAAATGAATTTCATTTTACTTGTGAAGCAAACCTGCCTTAAACGCAGAAGCATTGAGCTGTAAACAAAATAGGGAAGGGTAAATTGAACTGCAGTAAGGAACGAACACGTGAAATGCAAACCCAGTACTAAGTAATATGAATTTAAACCTGAGACGAAGGTCGAAGTAGAGGTTGGAAGAAGCACTATCTACCATCTATGACTTTGCTAAATTTCCAGAAAAATGGGTCGGACAGAGTTGAGCATCCAGTTATGGGCACGAAATAAACCCCTCTGGTTCTCCGACTTCACCATTGGAGGAAGAAGCTTCAGAAAAACTAGTGGCATGAAACCTTAACCAATCGAGAAGAAGAGAAACAAATGAAGGTGCAAATGAGTAAGGGCTAGGGTATTGTGGAGGATAAGCCAAGTCCTCTCCTACCGAATCGCAAGGCCATCAACACCGTAGATCCGCCAATGATCCGATGGCGTAGGGAAGAAAAATTGTACAACCATATCAAATCATAACCAAGAAAATCGCACAAAGGCCAATGCCATAAATGGTAAGGACAGGTGGTAGGGGAATGGTACAAAAAATAAATCCTGAGACCTTTAATTGGGAGTAAATAGAAAACCGCCATACAGATAATGGAATAGTGTATGGTTAAAATAAAATGTTACATAACATAAGTAAAATTATTAGATTTAATACAAGAAATTAAGTGAGTGGCTTATGTGAAAACTATTGTGGATGGCAAGTAAAAGAAAAATTATTATGTACATTACAAGTGGTATCAGAGCAGCGTTCGTACATTGGGACCCTAAGGGTCAACTAATGATTTAAGTTGTGTGTATACTGATGCAAAAAAAGAAGCATAACAGGAAACACCATGAGAACGGGGTCAACACAACAACCACCCCAGAACATCGGGGAACCCCAAACTCAACCAGTAGTGAGCCCTGAGATGTGGGTTCAGCTGAGTGTGGACCAGCACCAACAAACAAGTAGACTGATCGAGGAACAACATCACCAAACTAGCATACTGTTGAATACAGTACATAAGCTACAGGAGAAAATGGCGCGGATTCGAAGTGATAACGAGCGCTTAATGCAAGAGCAAAAGAAGATACTCAAGAGCATGTCAGACAAGAAGAATTAAGGAATGGAACAAACCAGTGCTGATAGAGACATGCAGGAAGGTAATGAGCGTCAAACATGGGACCACACCACTGACAAACTGGAAAGAAGCCCTTCCCAGTGAAGCAATAAGAACAAAAACTATAATGAAGCAGAGTCTGATAATGTGTCAGATCAGCAAGAAGTTAAGAAGCAGAAAGTGGAGCTTCAGGGCGAGTTTCGAAAAATAAAACCACCTACATTTGATGGAGAAGCTTAGGAAGTGGTAGAGGCTTGGTTGATAAATATGAACAAATATTTCCAAGTGTATGAGTACAGCAACAACCTGAAAGCCAGGTTGGATATATATCAGTTGAGAGAAAAAGCCACCCTGTGGTGGGAAGAAGTAAAGAATGTTCGTAGCATTGAAGACCAAGATGTTACCTGGGAATTGTTCCAGCAATACTTTAAGGATAAGTATTTAAAATAAATTTTTTATGATGATAAATCAAAAGAATTTCATGACTTGAAACTGGGATAGATGACCATGGACGAGTATATCACCAATTTTACCTCTATGTTAAGATATTTTCCATACCTTAGAGATGAAAAGGATAAGGTTCAAAGATTTTTGAGCAGTCTTCCAACCCATATGAAGGAGCGAATTGAATTCATAAATCCCAGAACCATGGACGAAGCCATTCGTAAGGCATGAATGTGCTACCTATAGTCCAAGGCAAAAGGGGAAGTGGGAAAATTTTGGTAGCCAAGAAAATGACAGAAAAGTAGCTCAAATTTCAAGGGCACCAAAAATAATAATTTTAAGAATTCTGCATGAAGTTATGTAAGCAAGCAGTTTGGTAGAAATAATCAAAGAACCCGGTGGCCAGCTGAGGAAAGGCCTAAAGAAGCATCTAGCAAACCTGAGCAAGGGCAAGTGACCAAACCACCTCTACAGTGTTGGGGGTGTGGTGAGGCACATTATTATAAAAACTACCCAAAACGAGCGAGAAGTGAAAGAGTTGCAAATTTGCAGGAGGCTTCTACAGTAGGCGATGTGGCTCGAAACATACCTTGTATCAACTCAACGTTGGAGGATCGACAGGTAAATTATCAACCAACAATGATAGAGTTGGAAGGTAAATTATTGTCTCAATATGTTTCTATTTTGGTAGACCCAGGTGCAAGTCTAAGTTATGTTAATCCAAAAATAGTGGAAGTATGTAAGTTAAAAGGTCAAAAATTCAAAATTCCTTGGCTGTTACAGCTAGCCACAGGAGCAAAAAGAAAAGTAACTGCCAAAATTCCAAACTGCATATTGGAAATTGCAAAACAACAGTTAAACGTGGACCTGAACATATTTCCATTAGGGTCCTATGATGTTTTGTTGGGTATGGATTGGCTAGAAAAACATTGGACCTTAGTGGACTGCAAAGAAAAATTTATCTATTACAGAATGCAAGATGGTACATGCAAAGAGATTCAGGGGATTAAGAAACAACTACAACTACGTCATATTACAGCATCCCAAATGAACAAATGTATAAGGAAGGGATGTCAGATTTATGCTATCCAAGTAGGATATGCTAATTCCAAGGAGAAGTCTCCTATGATGGAGAATATACCTGTGGTACAAGATTTCATGGATGTCTTTCCAGAAGACATACCCAGATTACCACCAAGAAGAGATATTGATTTTACCATTGAATTAATGCCAGGAGCATCACCTGTGTCAAGGGCTCCTAACAGAATGAGTGTTACAGAATTAACTGAATTAAAAATGCAGTGACAAGAATTGCTGGAAAAATGATATATTCACCCAAGTGTGTCCCCTTGGGGAGCACCAATGCTGTTCATTAAAGAGGATGCAACCATGCGAATGTGCATGGACTATAAACAACTCAACAAGTTAACCATCAAAAATAAATATCCTTTACCAAGGATTGATGATTTGTTCGATCAGGTGAAGGGGGGCACAATGTTTTCAAAAATAGATTTAAGATCTAGATATCACCAGATCCGAATCAAGGATGAAGATATTTGCAAAACTGCTTTCCGTACCAGGTATGGGCATTATGAGTTTGTGGTGTTACCCTTTGGGTTAAAAAATGCACCAACGACATTTATGAGATTAATGCATGGTATATTCCATCCTTTCTTGGATAAATTTGTACTCATATTCATTGATGATATTTTAATTTATTCTAAGAACCTGGAAGAACATAGAGAACATCTAAGGATTTTCTGGAAATGTTAAGAAAACACCAGTTGTTCGTTAAGTTCAGCAAATGTGATTTCTTCAAAACAAAAATCTAGTACTTAGGAATGTTATTTCAGCAGAAGGGATTGTTGTTGATCTAGAGAAAATCAAGACAATCATGGAATGGCAAGTACCCCAGAATGTGGCGGATATTCGATCTTTTATGGGATTTGCTGGGTACTATCTGTTATCACTCAGGTTTTCCTTGAAGTTGTGGAAAATGAAAGTATACCCGAGGTAACCACAAACCAACCTTCAGATGCAGAATCTAGCCAATCTGCATCCAGAGACGACTCTCTCTTTATAATTTATCTTTGTTCTTAGAAAGTTTTAGGCTAGTTATAAATCCAAGAGTTTGTTTGAAAATGGTGGAATTCGCCAACTAAGGGCAAGGTTGAATATTTTCAGGCCATTGGGCTATGGAGTCAAAGGATGGCTGCACTGGATTTCTATTCTACACACAAGATGGCTTTGCAGGGCAAGATAGCCAAACAGAGAACAATCCTTAAAATTTAAAGTGGATGGGATGATTTTGAAGGGATGAAAGGCAGCTAAGAATCTTTCACCATGTTCAAAAGAAAGAAATGAAATGATTACAAACAAAGAGCAATGAAGAATTCTTTATTATAGTAATCAAGAATGTTAAATTAGCAAAGCAAGAGCATTTAAGAATTCGTGCTTATAACCAATTTAAAGGAAAACATTAAGAATAATCACATCTGAAATCAGAGTACAATTAAGTAAATTCTGATTCAATCCTTTATGTAAATTATTCAGAAATGGACATAATGATATTATAAACAGATATAAAACTTAAAACATAGGATAGAAAGACTTATTGAACTGTATTCCAACACATGAATCCTGCAAAAAGTCCTGAGCTTCAAATTGTGATCCAGTAAACCACAAATAAATTTCTCCAAAACACTTTTTATTCCAAAAACATCAATGTCACAGCCAAGTATTAGAATCCACCCTCAACACTCTCTTTGAGGGTTTATTTATACAAAAAATGATTGAAAATATCTCACACTAACCTAGCCAATAATCTAGGGTGACTAATGAGTAAGTTACAATAAAAAAGGAGACAAATGGTCTCGTAGACAGAATAACAAGTAACTACTGGTGTGTTGTTTCCTTCCTTTGTGGATGTGCTGGAGGCAGGTGCTATAATAGGGCTTGATGCTGTCCCTTTGAGTAATTCTTTTGCTTGTCTGATACTCTTCGTTTCTACTTATACTCTTTCAACTGCCCAACTGATACTCTTTAACATATGCTCATTATTTATCCTTTACATGATAGTAAAAAGATAAAATTCTCAACCTGAAGGTAAATTTCATAAAATGTCCAATAAGTCTTCCCACCATTTATCTTCTGCTATTATGGTTCTTTTAAGTTTTCTCAATGTCTCATCGGCCTCTATGTTTCTGTAAAAAGTGGGCTGACTAGGGAACAAATACTTTATTTCATGCTCCAGATGAAACAAATTCTTCAATCTGTCATAGAGATTCCTCCCTGTTGGCAATGTTGCTTGTGACGAATTGATAGAAAGAACAGTTGTGTTATGAGCATGTATATCTATTTTAGTAACATAGGTTTCCAGGTCCATTATCTTGTCACCTGCGAGCATAGGACTGGGTAACCCATTGTCTAATAAAACCTGAAATTTCCCTTTAAAAGCATTGATTTCTTCTAGAATATATGAGCACTTCCTTTCCAAATTCTGCATAAGAGTTCTTTTGGTAAAAACTCTTTTTATTTCTAAAATAGTGCCTGTCCTGTCATCAATACCTAATTCTGAAAGCTGTTGCTTAGTCCGGGTGTTCAGAAACTGTATAAGTTGATTGGCTTGCTCAGGTCTGCCCTTTAATTCATCTCTTGTTTTGGCTATTTCTTCCTGAGCTACTTTGATCAAGTCACTTTGTTCAAAGATTGTTTGAACAAAAGACCAAATACTTTTTATTGACTCAATTATATTATCCCAAAGAATTTCGTTTATTTCTCTCAAAGGCTTTTCTAACGAAAGATCTTTTTCTAAAGCCTTAACCAATTTTTCCAATCTTTTAATTTCCCTAGTATTATCTGCAACAGTCCTTTTAGACATATCATATTTCTGCTCCAAATTTTCTAACTGCAATTTTGTGGTTTTAAGTTCTGTGACTCTGAGTTTTAAACTTTCCATTTGTTTTACCAATTTATCAGAACTTAAACCAGAAGTGTCTCCCTGTGCTGACTCTGTTTGTTGATCTGTTGTTATGGTACCTGTAATGATCCCTGTTGTAGATGTTTGCATGATATCCTGCTTTTCTTTTAATGCCTGTTCCAATTCTTTCTCTGTTTCACTCAGTTGCTCAGTCATTTTTAAGAGCAACTCCATCATCTCTTCCTGTGAATTTTCTTTCAAAACTTCTTGGGTCTGGGGATGCCTTGAGGCTGGCAATTTCAGTTGCTTTCTCAATGCAGCTATATCATCATCTTTATTTTTAATTAGTGCCTCAGTGCTTTTAATATCTTTGGGATTGTGACCCAAACTGATGATTATATCTTCCAGAGACTTGATTCTGTTATCTTTTGCCTGAGAAGAAGCCTTCTCAATTTGCAATTGGGTGTTTGTATTATTTAAAGAATCTCGCAGCCTAAGGGCTGCCATGGCCTTATCTGTAAGGGTGGAGTATATCATTTCCCCAGTTTGTCTATGCAACTCTATCTGGTCCAGGGGATTAATGTCTTTTGCCAGGACCTCAAAATTGGTCCTAATATAATCAGATGCTGTCATGGGCTTTGGTACTTTGGATTTAAAATGGCTCATCATCATTTTGCCTTGTTGAATGTCAAATGTTGACATCAATATTTCCTGATTATGTGGGGCCATTTTTAGATATTGATCATATACCTTCATTCTCAATAGATCATTCTTTGCTTTTATATTAATGAAAGTTCTCTTGATATCACCTGCATCTGTTTTTGGTGGCTTAAAAGAAGATACTTCAGTACTCAACTATTTTTGCAATTCTTTTCCTTTGTGGCCTGTATGTGTTTCACTAACTGTGCCAGTTAGTTGACTATCTTCTCTTTCATCATCAAACATCTCATCAATGATTTCCACATCTGGAAGTGGATCGGGTTTCTGCCTTTTGGCTTGATGTAGCTCTGAGGATTCTTTGGGAGGAGTAGGATCTGGAGCCTGTCTTTTCTTACCTATTTCCATATTAGATGGAGTTTGCAGTTTTGAAACTTCAGGATGATTTACTTGAGTAGGAGAAACCTGTGTCTGATCTAGTGCCCTGGAGGTTTGAGGTTTCTCTGCCATGAAAAAAGTTTCAATGACCTATATTTCAGGTTCTTTCCCTTTACCTTTAGACTCTACTGCAATTGATAGACTCTCTTCCTGTAACTCCTGTTGGAGATTTCCTACTGAAGAGGTGCCAATGTGAGGTACCTGCACTTGACCAAAAGATTCTAGGTCAAACTCTTTCTCAAGATTTTTCATAATTTTGTTTCTATTGTCTTCTTCATTATCTTGCTCAACTAGTGTTCCTTCCACCCATTCATCTTGGTTAGCATATTGTTCTATTTCAGGAATCCTATGGTGAATATATGGGGATCATTTGTTCTTCATTCTTTTATCACAGATAAAACCAAATGGATCATAAGGAACCCAACGGAAACTCCTTTGAAACTTGAAATGGTTTTGTAGTATATCTTCTGCTTCTCGCTCGGCCTCCCTAGAGTTGCAGATGAAAGGACCTAATTGAATTTTAATCTTGAGTTGGGCTTTCTTTTTTACACTACAAAAATGAATCATATCATAATTATTCATTTGCCTGAAATATTCTAAGGCAAAAAGCCTCATAGGCACATATTTTGGCAACCTGAATGGATATAATTCACATCCATATATTCTGATGACTGAATGATTTTGATATAAATACCAGTCCCCAACTTTATATGTCCTTGAAAGCTGCAAACTCTTCTTAATCTCATTACTGAGCCTTGGAGGGGGAATTCCTGTCAACAAGGTAGTTGCAGGATATACAAAAAGATCGATGAACTCAGCATAAGAATAGGGAGAATCATAGGAAGAATGAGTTATGGCAGACCAAAAAATAACTCATCTAGGGTTTCCCTTGGCATCAAGCTTTTTAACAGGAAAAGGGAACTTCTCTGATTGATAATAGATGAGGAGATGGTAAATAACTGAGGAATATTTGAACACTTTCTCATTATCTAGCCTCATGAACTGGTCATGGATTTTATTGGAAATGAAGGATGCAAAATCATATTTTACTGCAGGAGGTTGCCCAGGAGTAAAGATAGACAGCAATACCAAGGTTATTTCATCAACATATTCACTTGTATTGAAACCCATGATAAAGTATATCATATTGAGGATGAGTCTGCCCAACTTATTAAAATAAGAAAAACCATATGGAGGGGACCCCTTAGGTTGATGTTCAGGCAACATAAAAGTCTGGCAAATGCATTTTAGTTTTTCTAGGGACAGTTGGGTAGATTTTTCAAGTAGTTCTTCCATGGACAAAGGAGCAAGATCTTGATCAGGTTCAAAATGGAGCATTGCATTGATGGCTTGAGGAGTGATAGGGAAAAGGATACTCTGATCAGGAGACAACACTGCCCTTTGAGTCGAATCATAGTTGGAATGACAGTA
Organism: Pinus albicaulis; assembly: GCA_034641835.2. Classification (NCBI taxonomy): domain Eukaryota; kingdom Viridiplantae; phylum Streptophyta; class Pinopsida; order Pinales; family Pinaceae; genus Pinus; species Pinus albicaulis. Next base: position 786,357,797 of record CM076576.1, read on the forward strand.
GTGGATGATTTCTGGGAAAATATAGACTGAGGGGATAAGATATCTTGGGAAATTAGATTCCCACAACCCAATGACATCCAGACCCTTCGAATAATCGTCTCTGCAATGACAATAATTTCGAAGGGGACTTTCATTGAAAACCAAGTCTTTAATTTGAAAGTCTTTATCAACTAAGGGCAAGTATTCTAACTCTCTGTGAGGGGCATTCAATGGGGTTACATTCAGGGCTACCGGAGCTTCCATTTTGGTTCTTGTGTATTCAAAATAGAAGTTTCTGGGTTTTCTTCACAGACCGGGCGCAATTTTGATTCTAGGAGCTTTTATTTTACTTGTAGGAACTCGAACAAACTGACATTAAGCCTTTTTCAGACTCTGGCATGGATTTTAACACAGGAAAGTGGATTTTCAAAGAGTTTCAGCAGGAATTTGAATAAATACCTGTTTAATGGAGAAATTCGAATTTTACAGACACTGGTTGATAGCGGATGGACACTTGGGCACTGGCGTAGAAATGGCGTTCGGCAATTCAGTCGGCGGCGTCTTAAAAAGCGGAATTTTCAAATTTTTCAGAGGAGGACGCAGTTGTTTTCAGCAGTGAAAATGACAGAAAAACACGATTTTTTGTTTTATTTACAAGTCAACGGGGATTTTGATTTTTTCGAGGATGACGTCATCCAGTACGAGAAGACACGTCACCGGGACCGGGCAGTAAGCGGTAATTCCCGCACCGCTCTTTGGGAGATGGTGGTTTTTAGCGCGGGGGCAGCGATTCCATTGATCAACTGACACGTGGTCGGAGGACTATTCCAAAACCACCGTGCCCCCGCGCGTTAACTTCCGGACGCAAGACGGCCAGCGGAATAATCCTGGACCGTTGATCTTCGGGAGGGTGATCTGACGGTGGAGGGGACGTGGAGTTAGCGGAGGTTAAATGTGCGGGCCCGACGGGGTTTTTAAAACGTGATTAACTTAATTAAATATCCCGGGGGGCGTTCGATTGGTGGTATGAATGCTTATTAATTAATCCTGGTGATTAATTAATCCCATAGTTTAGTCACGGTTGCGGGAGGGTTAAGGGTTTAACTATGGTTAAAGTTTCGGGCGGGAATCAAATACCACGTGGATGGGTTACGAAGGCTTCGGGGGACTTTCGAAGTTTTAGTTTAAATTAAAACTTCGGTTTTATTTATTTTTTCTTTCAAGCATATAAAACTATATGTTTAAACCTTTTCTAATATTTCTTATTATATGGTAATAAATAAATATTATTTATCAACCATAGGGGTAGGGAAATAACTTTATATGGGTATTTTTAGCCAAAGGGTTTTTATTGGAGGTTTTTATTAATCAAAGGGGATTTAATAAACTTTGGCCAAAACTCATAATAAGAGGGGTTTTTGGGATATTCATGTAAAAAGGAGTTAAGTACTATAGGATAAGGTCTTTTTACTAGGGATTTAATAAATACATCAGAAGTTAATATGACAAAGGACAAGGTAAACTCAAAATACTTAACTATAACTAAGAAAGTGAAGATTTCTGAAGTAAATTACATCATCTAAATTTCAACACTTAGATTTAGAATAGTAAGTAATTTTGAGGGGATTTCTAATTAAAATGAGATTTTACTTAGGAAAAGATTTAAAGTGAATAAGTGTAATGATGAATAATCTCAAGTACTAAGGTCTTTTCAATTATTAGGCCGAGGGTCCGGTCCCTCCAAAAGTCAAGGAAATGCCTTGAGCCCCTTTAATCTTCAAATACCTTAGCACTTTGGGGAAATTAGTAAAACTCTTAGGGAGAAAGTGAGGTGGGAAGTTAATGATTTTGACTTTGCTTTCTGTGAATTTTCCAATGTATTTTCTGCTTCACTACTTGTGATGAAAGTAAAGGATTAACACATTTAACATCATCATTCATCACATGAAACTTTGCAACACCATCTACCTACCCTATCTACTTGACACTACCATTTTCTCTTCTTTATTAGGGTGCATTTGGACTTGCAAACCCTTATCATTCTTTTCCTTTTACATGGCAAATCTATCTAATACTACTCTTATTACATCCAAGGGCTCAGATTAAACTGTTGAGCACCTTTTATTAACTTTGCCTATCTACTTATCTGCCAAGATTAAACTGTTTGGTCAGATATTTATTCACTATTCTACAACATGAAATTGAAAAATGAATGAATCAAGTTTATACAGTTTGACTCTTCATAAATTGTGGCAAAGTTTAACAAGCTGCACACAATTACTTATATTAAAAAAAAAAATGAAATAGTAGTGGCATTTGGATTTGCACACTTTCCTTGGTCTATTTTTTGCTTGGGGTTCATTTCTTTCACCTTTTTTGACCATTTTATTCTTTTTACCCTTTGATTTTTCTTTTAGGGTATACCCTCTTTACATTTTTTAAATTATTTGATTTTTTTGTTTTTTCAAGAATATGGAACACCTTTGCTCAAGAAAAAGGTTTGAACATATTTCATAGTTCAATCAAGACAATCATGAAAAATGACACCTATTGGTATAGGAGTCTAACACTATCGAAGATTTATCGAAGGATTTTCCAAAATTTATTTTCCAATTACCTCTTTGCAGAGAAAAGGAGAAGTCTTTGAGTGGACTGTTGAGTGCCAGAACAATTTTGAGAGGTTGAAACAACTATTGACCACTGCACCAGTATTGAGGGTAGTTGATCCCAATAAATAATTTGAAGTTTGTACAGACGCTTGTAAAGAGGGAGTTGGGGAAATTTTATCTCGGGAAGGGAAGGTAGTGGCTTATGAGTCAAGAAAGTTTAAGGAACATGAAAAAATATAATCAGCCTATGATCTAGAGTTAACAGCAATAGTACATGCACTCCGAGTATGGAGACACTACTTGCTGGGTAAGAAATTTGTACTGAAAACAGATCATAGCAGCCTAACCAGTTATTTCAAGAAGGCTGATTTAAACTCTCGATAGGCAAGATGGAATGCCTTCTTAAGTGAGTTGGATATGGACATCCAACACGTGAAGGGTAAGGAAAACCGGGTGGCTGATGCTTTAAGTATAAAACTACATTGTGTTTATGAGCTTTACTTTAATCAGCTTGAATGTAAATTCTTGGATCAAGTAAAAGAGGAAACACAAAATGATCCTGAATATAAATTCCTATGGCAGCAAATAGAAGAGACCAAAAAGCAAGGAAATACTTCTGAATATGGAGTTAATAAAGAGAAAATGCTAACCTTTAGAGGAAATTTGTATGTACCAAACCATGTGGACCTAAAGGAGCTAATCATGAATAAATACGATCGGAGTAATTATGTGGGACACCCAGGATAGCAGAAAATGTTAACTGTTATTAGAAAACTATATTTCTGGCCTGGTATGCGTAAAAATATTGTTGAGTATTTAAATAAATGTTTGGAGTGTCAACAGGTCAAGGTGGAGCATCAACATCCCGCCGGATTGTTGCAACCCATACCGGTACCTGAATGGAAGTGGGAGGTCATATCCCTAGACTTCATTACGGTTTTACCATGGTCAAAGAGGCACAAAGACTCCATCATGGTGGTGATTGATAGATTGAGTAAGTTTGCACATTTTATACTTGTACAGTCTACTTACAAGACTGTACAAATATCAGATATTTTTATGAGAGAAATATTTAGGCTACACTGCATTCTGAAGACTGTTATCTCAGACAGGGATGTGAAGTTTACTTCAACATCCTGGAAAACTTTGTTTATAGGTCTGGGGACCCAAATAAACTTTATCCTTGCTTATCATCCCTAAACAGATGGCCAAATAGAGCCTGTGAACCAAGTTTTGGAAGACATGCTATGCATGTATGTAATGCAACAACCGAACAAGTGGGAAGATTACTTACACCTAGTTGAATTTGCTTACAACAATGGTTACCAGGAGTCTCTTAAGATGAGTCATTTTGAAGCTCTATATGGGCGGAAATGCCGAACTCCCATTAGTTAGAGCAGCCCCGAAACTAAGTTGATGCTTAGACCAGAATTGCTGGCTGAAATGGAGTCAGAAGTAAAGAAGACCAGACAAAATTTGAAAGCTGCACAAGATCGGCAGAAGATCTATGCAGATAAGAAGAGGAATTATTGAGAATTCGAAGTGGGTGATCATGTGTATGTGAGGATAAAACCCAAGAAGAGTACCTTGAGGTGGGCCTCTTGTGCCAAGTTAGCTCCCAGGTTCTGTGGACCCTTCCAAATTTTGGACAAGGTAGGACTTGTGGCTTATCGGCTGGCTTTACCCAGCCACATTCGGGTACACAATGTGTTTCATGTGTCCCTATTAAAGAGATATGTGCATGATCCGAAGGACGTAATTCATTGGCAGAACATTCAGGTAGGATAGAATTAAAAATCCTAACTTGAATTATGATTTCTTTACTAAATTTTGACGGGAAAACCCTGCTGTTTACAGGTAGAGCCAGACGAAAAGTTTCTAGTTGAGCCTCAACACATACTCGACAGGATAGAAATTATGCTCTGGAGGCGAGTCATCACCCAGGTTAAAGTGCAGTGGAAGAACTTCAGCCCGAATGAGGCTACTTGGGAAGATGAGGGATTTGTGCGCGAGGCTTACCTAGAGTTATTTGAGCTAGAGTGAAACACCGAGGACAGTGTTTACTTCCGGGGGGAAAGTTGTAACAGATGGATTTGGCCTCAACTAGTTGATAACTAGTAATTTGACATTTTAGTTACTAATTATTTTTAAAAGAAAACTGAGACAATAATTATTGCTGGAAAAGTTATTCATTTTGTTTTGGTTATTTAAAAATAAAATTAGTTATGGAATTAGTTCCATAAAAAGTAAAAATTTGATGGTAAAAGTATTCCAAGAACTGATGGTTGGTTGGACAGTTTTGAACAGTTACCTGTTCCTCTGAGGATATGAGGCAGATCCCAGTGAGGAATAGGGGTTCTGTTCAGAGACTAAGGAGGAGAGTGAAAAGTTTCCTAAGCTGGTAGAGACCAGTGGAAATCTCTTAACATTCCTGAAATTTTCTGGTACTGACTGGACTTGGAGTCCTAAGGTCACAGCAGAAACTACTGTCAACTAGTACCATTCAGGCGTGGAGCACGGGGGGAGGAGAAGGACGTAATTGCCTCTCTTGAAGGTTGGGTGGACATTAGTAGAAAACTACAAATTTAGATAAGTTCCTGAGTATCTTGAGAAAAAAGTTAAATAGGAAAAGAGTTCCACAAGAAATGTGCTTCGTTAGAAGCAAGGACTGTAAATTATTTGTTATGAAAGTATTTTTTGAATGGGATAGAGTCTGTGTACCCTAGTATTAAATCATGAGATTTATAAGTTCAGTAAATTATTGTGAAAATTAGTTGCTATGAAGATAGTAGGAAAAGACTGATATTAATGTTTTAAATTTACACTGTGTTTTATAAATTTAAGCAATATTATTATGACTGGAAAATACAGTAGTTACTGTAGAAATTACAAGAGCAGTGAAAGAAAACCTACCATTAAGAGTAGAAGACCATTAAAGAAGAAATCACTTTGCATGAAATAAAAGTTTACTCAGATGGAAGAGTAAAGGTTAGAAATATACGAAATATCCAGTTGCTAATAAATCTGTTTTTGAGCAGCTAGAACTTAAAAAAAAAATCAACTGTGCTATATCTAAAAATTTGTGGAAGAATATTGTCGGCCTTAGGACCCGAGGAAGCACCTCCAGTTCCAAGGCACGTTGTGTCTCCGGTCATAACTATACTCGAACAAAGAAATGGTGGCCCTATCACCAAAACTTAGCAAAGATAAGAATTCCAGAGAGAAAACCCTTTAATAGCTGTGTAAAGAGAGTCGATATGTCTTTTCTTTCCAAAGTTAAAACTGTGCACTAGAAAATAACAATTATCTGAGTTGTAACATACAGATAGATACACAGAATAATGTGGAACCGTCAAGGGTCGGCCAAAGGCTTGAACCCCACTGTAAAACAAATAAACATCTCTTAAGCTCTTAAGAATGAGAATAGTTAAACTGCATGTCCGAATCCAAAGAAGTGATAATTATAATTATTGGAATAACACAAAACCCGTATTCAGATTTAAACATTACAAGAAGAGGAAAGCGTTAATATATGTATATATCTGAGGACAATCCGAATGGAGTTGAAGAAAATGTAATTACAATGAACAATGGTTTTGCCCACGAAAATAACTAAGTAACTTTTTACATAGACCGCCTCCCCAAGACCGAATGGTTCGGTTCAGAGGGAGCTCCTCTTAGATAAAGAAAACAGTAAACCAACTTTTGCAAATAACAAGAAAATTGGAAAATAGCTTAAGCAGTTCTATAATATAACACAACCACAGAGAGGATTTGTGTATATTTATTTACAAAATAACCTTCTTAACCCGAAGGGTCTGGACTGTCATTTAACGAAACAGTAAACCCTACAATCTAAAACATGATTTCCCAATAAATGAAACGTTGGGTCTACGCCCAAGTATAAGCAGTCCACCCTTTCCGGGAAGAGGACGAGGTCAAATAATAGAGACGGGATACCTAGATAAACGAAGGTGTTAGTTCGTGAGTAGAAATGAACAGTAGCCCAACGCACTCCAAGTTAGAGGAATTATGAGGTTGTTGGAAAGGAAGTTCACCTTCAAGGAATAGAATAAACCAAAACCAAAGATTAGGAGAGCAACGACAAGGGTTTAACAAATAAAATTAACTCATAAAGCCTGAAGGGAAAGCACTGAAAAACGTAAAAAAAAATGAAGTTCATTTTACCTGTGAAGCAAACCCGCCTTAATCGTAGAAGCATTGAGTTGTAAACAAAATAGGGAAGGGCGAATTGAACTGTTGTAAGGAATTAACTTGTGAAATGCAAACCCATTACTAAGTAATATGAATTTAAACCTGAGATGAAGACTGAAGTAGAGGCTGGCAGAAGCACTATCCACCGTCTATGACTTTGATAAATTTCTAGTAAAATGGGTCGGACAGAGTTGAGCATCCAGTTACAAGCACAAAATAAACCCCTCCGGTTCTCCGACTTCACCATTGGAGGAAGAAGATTCAAAAAAACCAGCGACGTGAAAACCTTAACCAGTCAAGAAGAAGAGCAGCAAATGAAGGTGCAAATGAGTAAGGGCTAGGGTATTGCGGAGGATAAGCCAATTCCTCTCCTGCCAAATCCCAAGGCCATCAACACTGTAGATCCGCCAACGATCCGACGACATAGGGAAGAACAGATGTACAACCATATCAAATCGTAACCAAGAAAATCACACAAAGGCCAACGCCATAACTGGTAAGGACAAGTGGTAGGGGAGTGGTACAAAAAACAAATCCCGAGACCTTTAATTGGGATTAAATAGAAAACCGCCATACAGATAATGGAATAGTGTATGGTTAAAATAAAATGTTACATAGCATAAGTCGAATTCTTAGATTTAATACAAGAAATTAAGTGAGTGGCTTATGTGAAAACTATTGTGGATAGAAAGTAAAAAAAAATTATTATGTACATTACATTGAGATATTTTCTCAGCAATATATTCCTAGTTAGAAATAGGTTGGATTTCATAAGCACTATATATGTGGATGTATTTTTGGTTTCAAAATGTAATATATCCTTTTTTTCTATGGCTACTCTTTCATTTTCTTTGTAAAATATAAATGACTTTTTGTAATATTTAAACATTGAGTTAAAAGTTGGTAAAACTTTTATTATTGTGAGGTTTTTCATATGTAATGTAAATGAATTAAGGATAAAAGAAAATTGAGGTTATTCAATTAAAATTCTAGAAGAAAAGCTTTAATCGAAGAGTTAAAGAAAAATGATGAAAAAGGATATGTACGATGTTAAGATGCAAATGAGCATATGTAATAGGTTTGTAATTTTTTGAGTAGTACTATGGAGTAATAGTGATAAGAAGCATTTTTTAAATGCTTGTTGTACTTGATTTGAAAGGACAATGTAAACGTTCACATGTAATTGTTTGAAAAAGTAGGGGGTGCATACTTTTTTTTTTTGTCTTGTAAAAGTCTAGACATAGACATCAACTTGTCCCTTGGAGTTTTCTATAGAGAAGACGTGACATGAACTTGTAGAAGTAACTACTAGGGTAGGTACGAGTGTGTTTAAGCGTACTCGTATGCTAGCTTGACATGAAATCAAAGAAGTTGAGTCTTTGATTAATTTGGGAAAATGAAGTGGATTAATCTTAGAAGGTTGAAATAATATCATAAATTTGGACCAAGTTATAATGAAGAGAGAGTTTAAAATGTTGATGAATCATGTATTTTAAAAATATTCCTAGAAAACTAGCGAATAGAGCAAATGACACTCATGTGTTTCACTAGATGGATTTCTTTTTATATGGACATAAGTAATAATTGGTTAAATGAAGAACCAAAGTACAAAAAGGAAAAAGAAAATGACTACATGACAAAAAAGATGACAACAAATAAGTTGATGGCAATGATAATGATGTAGTAGAAAAGAGCAAAGAGAATAGGAGGATGAAAGAATTTGATCACACAGAGAATGATGTAATAGAAAAAAGATAATTCAAAGAGAGAGAATGATGCAACATCAAGGAGGAAAAAGTGATGGAGACACAAAGAAAAAAAAATATGATAACATGAAAATGATGTAACAACAAAGAGATGATGCAAAGAGATAGAATGTTGAGCAACATGGGAAAATGAATGATGGAGACAAAGAAAAAAGAAATATGATAACATGCAAGGAACACAGAAAGAAGAGAAACAAAGTACAACATGAAAATTGAAAAAGACTAAAGATGTAAAAAAATTAAATATTGCAGAATACTTATAAGAAAAAAAAGCTTTGAAGATGAAAAAAAGATCAATTCAAAAAGAGTTTGAGAAATATATATTGAAATCATAAGTACTGGTTGTAACCTGGTAACTAAATAATTATATATAATTATAACCTACATACATTTGGTCGAAACCTACTAACTATATATATGACTAGTATAACTTAATACATTTTTTATTTTATTTTTTGATTTTTGGTGAATGGATAAAGCATTACACGATGAGAAGAAAAAGCACTAAGATTTTATTTATTGATAACATAAAATACAATGAATATCTCCACTTGACTAAAGCATATTTTAAGGCAACCTGAGACCCTCTTCCAGGTTCGGAAACAAAAGCAATGAATACGTCATAACATACTCGAGAGTCCAACCTCGGCAGGCAGAGTAATAGATAATCCAAACCTCTTGAATATACGTGCAGCATGCCAAATGCTCAAGGAAAACGTCTTCATTACTATAACCTGCACATGGAACGCACACCTCACAAGTGTTTTTATCCGTTATTAATCACAAGCATTCTTTAATAAGCATTTTTTAAACAGAGGAGACACATTACGCACATCATGTCAAATGCTCAGGAAAAATGGCTTCATTACGCATCACCAATAACAAGCTGCACATGGGATGCAAAACCGACCAGTGTTGTCATCCATTATTAAAAAAAACATTACAAAGATACATTCAGATATTTTTTTCAATAAACCTAATTAAACAGAGAGACATTACACATATGCGTCATTTTATTAAAGATAAAACAATTGCACAGATGCGTTCTTTTATAAAATAGAAAAGCAATGCATGTATATTGACCAAAACCTATTAGTGACATTGATTCAATATAAGATATAGGATATATTCTCATTTATGAGAATATTCAGAGATAGGATAGAGGATATTGAGTAAAACCTATATAGTTAGAATGATTAAACATATGATATAGTATATTCATGAGAATGGTATAGGATACTTATGACAATGATATACTTAGGCAGGACCAATTGAGCATTTTTTCGGTTTACTTTAGAATGATTAAACATATGATATAGGATATTCATGAGAATGCTATACTTATTACGATGATATACTTAGGTGGGAACAATTGAGCATATTTTTCGGTTTACTTTTGGGGGCAATTCAAAGCCATTGCAGATCTTGGGAGGGAAAATGTACTTTCTCATGTTTTTATTTTTTATTTTTTCATGTTTATTGTCTGTATATTTTCACAATTATTAATATAGCTGATGGATTATTTCATTTTTATATAAATATGATTCAATTTTCAATGAGTTTCTATAATAGAAGGAATATAATAATGATTACGTGTGGTCAAATAAATGTTATATTATATTAATATAACACTTCAAATAAATGTTATATTATATTAATATAATCAGTGTTATATAGTTAGTCTTTCTCGTTTTGTTTAAATATAATTAAATTAATGATTAGTAATTTTACGATATTGCTTTATATGATGAATAATACAAGGTATGGCTTCACACTATATCATATTGCAATTGATAATGTTTAAAAAAATTTAAAAATGCATTCATTAAATTAGGGGTTCTAAGTTAATATGTGAATTATAAAAGTCATCTTTGGTAAATGCCTAAATGCCAAATTATTTTATAGAAAAAAATATTTACCTTTTTATTTAGTTTTTCTCAAAAAGTTTTTTTTTTAATTTTATCATGTATAAAAAAAAATGATTATTATGCATCACTAATTATTCCCAAAATAAAATCATGTTTAATTTTTGTAAGTGTTTCTAAAACATCATGTTTAATTTTTGTAAGTGTTTCTAAAACATTCTATGAGGATACTAATTGTATTCACTTAAGAAATAGTAAAATGTGAATCCATGTTACTTTAAAATTTATTATATAAAAATGTAATAGAGTAAAACTTATTTCACATTAAGATCACAACTTGAATTTGTAAAATTATATATATATACCCTTAATTGCACTAGATTTTATTATTTTTTACAAGAAAAGTAAAAAATTATATTAAGCAACATATTTTATAACAACAATAATTTTATCAAATTAGTGTTGTTAAATTATATATATATATATATATATTCTACCATAAAACAAGTAAAAAAAATGAAACTAAAAAAGTCGTCATTGAAAATAAGATATTGCCTTTGTAGAGCTAGAAGACTCCATTATTTTTTTTGACAGAGTTGGTTGCTGATTATATTCCAAAAAAAGAGGGGAGCCAGAGCTCCATTACATCCGAGTTACAAAGAGTGCGACAAAGGAGGGGTATCACACCAAAAACCCAGCCTCCTAGAAAGTGACTATTATTACTATAATTAACACCTGACTTTTTGTAAATCTTGGCAAACTAGAACAGCATGATAGTGAATTTAAAAGACATTGGATATAATAGAAATGTTTTACCTAGCCATGCAGGAAGAATGGAGTAAAGTTAGCCCCTTTGGTTTCACTGCTCGTTGGAGTTGTCCGGAGTCCTGACGTTGCTATCCAAGTTAGTGTTGGCTGCATTATTGGTGTTTGTGCTTGGCGTAGTTCTTTTTTCCATCATGTAGCGAAGGCTTTCCAGAGCTTCTTCAATATGCATGCAACGATTGCTGACTCCTCTCAATTTTTATGTAAGGGAATGAACTCTGTAATTGAGAATGTTAATGTCCGAGACATGCTTCTCTTGGGTGATCTTGAGTTGTGCCTTTATCTACTCCAGTTTTTCTTGCATGTCGGAGCAATGAAAAAAATCTCACTTTTCATGTTGACTATAGGAAGAGAACATTGAAGAGAAACTGTAGAGGGAGGAGCGAGGGGAGGGGATAATTTGAGATCCAACAAATGCAAAGAAGGTCCATGAAAGATGTTGTAGGAAGATAACAACGTTGCACAGACAGAAGGCACATGAACATTGATTTCGGAGGGGAGAGAGCTCCGAATAGTGGTGGGAAAGGAGGAGCGTCGAGTCAAAACGCTGAAGAAAAATCAGGGGAGAGTGAATGATAGAGAGGGACATAGAGAGAAATAAATAGGGGAGAGGAAGGAGGGGAGCGTGAAGAGGGAAAAGGGGATAAGAAGAGGATAGGGGGATAGAGTCACAGGATAGGAGAGGGGGGAGGGATGGCCATGACAGGAGATCGGAAATGAAATTGAGAAGGCACAGATATTGAAACAGGCCATCATGACAAGGGAGGACATGGGAAAAAACAAGGGATTGGGGTGATTTGAGAGGTACCTTGAGATAAGAGAAGACCAGGGAGTTTGGAGTAGGCTGAGCTTGGCTAGAGAGTCAGATTTTTTGTTATTGCCTCTGAGAATGTGATACAAGGCTATATCCCCTATGCTCTGATCCAGGATGCAGTTTCTGACTATAATTCTATTGAGAGCAATGTTGGGGGTCATTGAGGAGTTCAACATCATTCAGATAACAATAGAGGAGCCTCTGAACACTACTACATTTTATATTTTTAGATTCTTAATTAATTGGAGACCTTGCATCAGGGAATATGCTTCCGCCTTGTTTTTCTACATCAGGCCCAAGCCCCATTCGAAGGAAGTAATATGATTTCCATGTTCGTCCATGATGAGGCCCCCTGCACTAGCTGCCCCAGTATTTGACTTTGATGCACCATCAAAGAAGAGCTTGGGTTGATGGATACCATTGAGCCATTCTAAGAATTCCTTCTCTTTTAGTTTTACCTTCCATTGCTTGTTATAATTGGGCTGCCTTGCTGGAGGCCTTTGGTAATTAGGGAGGTGGTCGAGCACACATCTGAAAATTTGTCTTTCCTCAACTTGCATGTCATTAACATTGAAGTAGCTATTGTTCTTTGCATGGATGGCTTCAATAGTTAGGCTCTAGGTCTTACTCTACACCTTTATCACATAAGGTTTTTGATCTCGGAAGATGACTTTGTTTCTCATAAGCCATATATTCCAAAGGAGGACATAAGGCAGAGTGTCCCAAATTATTTTGATTATCCTTTTTTTCTTTTTTGTGCAGAGATATTTCTTTTTCCACATAGACATGGAGTCTGTAATAGAGGTATTTGCTTCAATCTCCATGATAAGGGGAGAAGTGAGAAATTTCCAGAAGTTTTGAGCAAAGGGACAAGCAATAAAGAGGTGTTGAATAGATTCCTCTGCAACATTACAGAGGGGACATCTGAAGGCCCCCCGGATGCATTTCTTTTGCAGGTTATATGTCGTCAGGATCTTCCCCTTTTCTAAGGTCCAAATGAATTTTTTATTTTATTTTGGGAAGTGCTTCTGATTTCGATACCTACTTCCAGATAGCCCAAGGTGGAGAGGATGAGAGTTCACCACGAAGGATCTCATATCCTGCTTTGATAGAGTAGGAATACCCAGTGGGGTCCCATCTAAAAATGTCTTCTTCTCCCATTGCCAGGGGAGAGGCACCATTGAGCATAATCACAAGCTTTGATATGTCGTTATGGATATGTCAAGGTAGGTTTGGAAGCAGTCAACCATCCCAAAGACGATTGGCTTCATTCTAGCTAGAGATTTGATTTAGTCTGTTGATGCCAAGACCTTGGAGGTGGTGATGAATGTGAAGGAGTCCTGAATCATTTTCCATGGGTGGCTTCCCCATGATCTTGTCATTTCATATGTCAATGTTGAGTCCCCCATTAGGAACTTTGGAGATGTGGTCACGCATGAAGGCTAGAGCTTTCTTCCAAAGAGACCAAATGCAGGAACATGGTACGTTGGGGATGGATTGATCCAATAAGCAGTGTCTTGGGGCAGAGAGGTATTTCCGCTCCAGAACTTGTTTCCACCATGACGGTTTCCCTGTTATAAGCCTACAAAAAATTTTACCTCCAAAGGCCAGATTTAGTAATAGAGGAATGTGTATGGAAAGGCCTCCATTCTCATACATATTGGTGACATGTCTCCATTTTACCAGATTGAAATTCCTTTTTTTTTTCTTACCTCCTTGCCATAAAAAATCCTTGAGGATTTCCTCCATTTTGTTATGAATACTAATTGGCGCTTGCAGCAAGGAGAAGTGGTATAGAGGAAGTGTTGAAAGAACATATTTTATTAGGACTACAAGCCGAACCATGTTGAGCCAAGAGACTCCCCATTGAATAATTTTCCTCTTCATATTATCAAGAGTGATGTTCCACACCTCATTACCCAAAGGTCAACTGCTTACTGGAATCCCGAGATAGTTGAAATATTTCCAGTTCCATTGTATGGGACTCCAAAAATTTGAGCAATGCTATGAATTTTGTTCTGGTTGGCATTCTAGCCATATATACATCTTTTAAAGGAATTGGTTTCTCCTCCAGAATATTGCATGAATTTTCGAGCATGCTTTTAAATCTTCGGGAAACTATGCATGAAGCCCCTCACATCAATAAGGTATCGTCAGCAAATTTTGAACCATTACATAATTTTATGCCAGTAATTAATCTCGATCTGCTAGTGAAGTCCAAAGCTCTGTTGAAGGATTCAACCATGAGGATGAAGAGGAAAGGGGAAAGAGGGCATCCTTGCCTAAGTCCTCTAGAATATTGGAAAAAATGACATGGTCTCCCATTGACCAGAGGGGAGATCCAAGGGAGAGAGATGTGTGCTTTTATAAGAGAGATGATTTCTTCAATGAAGCCCATTTTTCTTAAGACAAAGTAGAGGAAGGAGTGTCTTACTCTGTCAAAGGCATTGGCAAGGTCTAGCTTTAGCAAAAGCCCCTTTTCCATTCGTCTCTTACTAGAATGTATGGCTTCTTGAACCAGCAGTATGGAATTAGGGATTTGTTGATTGCCTAAGAAGCCACCCTGATTTTCTAAGATAAAGCTGGGGAGAAAGGATTTGATGCAAGTAGCAAGGATTTTTGTGATGATTTTGTAAGAGGAATTGCATAAGGATGTAGGACGAAATCTGGAGAAGGAATAAGGACGAGCTTCTATGGGTATGAGGGCTAGATAGGTCGAGTTGGTGAGTCCACCTATCTTTTTCTTTCTTTGGATCCAATGTATGATTTTGATGAGATCCTTCTTGATTACCTCCCAAAAGGTTTGATAGAAACTAATAGAAAAACCATTCAATCCTAGAGCTTTTTCTGGTTGAAGAGTCCATATCGCCTTAATAATATCACCTTCGCCAATATATTTGGTAAGGAGGCATTGATTTCTTCAGTGATCATGGTCAGGGTGTGTCTCAATAGATCTTCATAATCCTCTATCCCCTTGTTTTCTGTTAAGATATTTTTATAATGCTGGTGTGCTTCCAATTTGATCTCAACTTGATCATTTAAGGTGTTTCCCTCATCATCTTTTATAGTTGTGATAGTGTTTTTGGAAGTTCTGATTTTTTATTAGTTATGGAAGAATGTGGTATTCTTGTCCCCTACTTGGAGCCAAATAATTCTAGACTTCATCCTCCAATTTTCTTCCTCCTTTCTACTCAAGTTGTACATTTCACAATACAATTCCCTCTCTTGAACTTGCTTTTCTTTGGTGATGCATTTATCCTCTATTTCATTATATGTCTCCTTTAACCTCCATTTGATATCTTGCTTGAACAACTCTAGTTCTATGTAATTCTCTTTTGCCCATTTTCGAAGAGCTTTTTGGACGAGTTTTAATTTTGTCTCTGGTTGTTTGGTTAGCCCACACCTCAAGAAAAAAAAAAAAATCCAAAATAGACAAAGAAAAGGTCCATAAATATAAGCGGGGTAAGTGAGTATAAGGGTAGTATGGCACACAAATCACCTCATGACGAGCGCAGACAAAATACTGAAGGCGCTAAACAATTAAACAAAAATGGGGCCACATCCATATGTCGGACAGCCAAAAGAAAAGCGCCACATACAGGGATTCCGAGGGTACTAAGGATGAGCGAAAGAAAGTGGGGATAGACCCCCGGAGCGTATGAAGTCACATGATGGCGGAAAAAAGCATAGGATTTCCATGGGGTGGAGTGTAATGGGAAGCCCTCACAGGCCCCCGTTAGAAACTTAAGTGGGCCCATCAAGGAGTACACTTGGCGCTACGAGAATGAAAGGTAAGGTAAGTCTAGGGAACCCTGTACAAGACCAGTACAGGTATTAACCAAGCGTGTGGCTTACACCTACCTATCTCCTAATAACCAGCAACCTATTGCCATGTGTCCCATTGTGGACATCCTTATGACGTCAGCCCTACAGTTGTCACCCTAACCTCGTTTTCCACAAATCTTAGTCTGTTTAACCTTGTTTTACACCCACACTTAGTAAAATACTGGTTTTTATGAATCTGTCATGTAGCGTAGCTTGAACTCCAGTTCCAGGTCGATTTCAACCCTCGCATCGCTTTCCCCTCGAGCTTTCTCACTGTTAGTAGGTATTTAGTTGTTTTCTCCTCCTCATCGTTTTCCTTCTGTTTTACTTTTCAAAATGGTCATGGGAAAGAAAAGTCCCGAAAGTCGGAACCTGAAACCCCACAAGCCCGTGAGGTCAGGGTTATCCCTAGACCTAAACCCCTCATTGACGCTCAAGCACGAATTCACGACCCATTCTACCCCTTCAGTGTATCCCGTGTTAGACCCGAATTTTTTGAATCTTATGTGAAGGGCCAAGATAGGTTCAGGGTCGTCCAGTCAGGCCAGTATTATCAGATTGCCCCGACCACATACCCAGTTCCCGAGTTTATAGGTTGGCTCCGAGATGCCTATGAAAAACGCAGGGATTTATTCTTATGAGCTCAAGGTAATAAGATTTTTCGCATATCCCCCGAGCTCATAAGGGAAGCCCTTTGTTTCCCTCACAGTCAAATTTATGTCGAGTTTACTAAGTTATCCCTCTCCCATCAGTTTTCAAAGTTGCCCTGGAAATAACAAAACGAATTACTCAGTTTTATTTCAGACTCTTGTCTTACGAATATCCCCCCTTCAGATATTGTTCCCTTGTCTACCTACAGAGACAATGTCTAGCCGATCCTTGCATTCATTTCAGGATTACTAGGTCTCAAAGGAGGTTGAGCGGGTGTCAAAATAATGTATAGCTCTCCTCTGGCTCATGTCCCAAAAGGGAATTCTCTTGGATATCCCTACCTTCCTGGCCTCGACTATCCAAACTCAGTTCCAAGAGCTATCCTCTTCTGGGTATTTTCGGTTTTATTCATTAGTATTTTATATTTTCCTCTTTGAACATACTAACAAGTTTGAGAGTCTGGGCCTCGAGAAGCTTTCAAAGGTGAACGCCCAGCCAAGAAATGTTTTTGAATGGAACATATATGTTCGTCAATAGCCTAATGGGAAGGGATACACAAGGTTCTTGAATGAATTTATGTCCATAGCCTATGCCATAATACATGACAACCCTCTACCCATAATATTTCCTGAGTAGAAAGACTAGCTGCAATTCGATGAGGAAGATATCACAGGGGATTGGTACCTGTATGATGAATACATTGAAATAAGGGTCTATGGCATAGAAGTGCCCCCTTATCGCCTGCCGGTGTTCCTAGCTATGCGAATATTTTCCCTTGAGTTTATCCGCCAAACCCTGAAGGTTGACCAGATCCACTTCGTGCCTGCGAAGAAAGGATAGATTCTCAAGCTCCCCACCTCTGTTGCTCCTTTCACTGTAAATTCAAGACACGCTCTCTCCAGAGTGGAAACTTACTTCAAGGGATGGACCTGATACAAGGAAAAGCTTGGCCCTATGACCCAAAAGGGATCCTTTCCAATAGGAAAAAGAAAATAAAGTCGACTGCTTATATACATGAGACTAGGCCCTTCATTGAGTGGAGAGCTAACCTTCATACACGGCCTTTGGATTCACAGATGGAGGCAGAGTCTTCTGTAGCAGAAGGAAGGGGCGACATTGCTTCAGCAAGAACAGAAAGAAAAGGACATGAATCTGAGGTAGGCAAATCAAGAGGTCAAGTAGGTATGGACATAGGCAAAGGTTCCCATCCTTCCAAAAAATAGAGAACTGAGGAGCCAGAGATTATATGGGAAGAGCCCCCACGAGAGGAATTTGTCCAATACGGAGAGCCTGACATAAGCAAGGCTGGTTTCACAATTTCTTATGATGGTGCTTCTTCGTCGGAGTTTTCTCGGCTGTCGCAGGCCATTTCAGTTAACAGAGCTGAGATAAGGGAAGAAATAAGTAATAGAAACATGACTACACGGGAAAAACTAAGAGTATAATTGGCCGGATTCGTGAACAAGTACCATACTCGGCTCACCACTGAGCTAGATATGGACAAAGAACAACTGATAATCACTATTACATAGGCGGTGCTGGAGCCTACAACTAAAGGAACTAGCTACCGAACCTTGGAATTCGCTTTAATTCTGGCCAATATCCCTATAACAGACAAGCTCGGTCTGCACCAGTGTATTGGAGATATGTTCAGAGATGAAGTGGTAAAGCTTGCCCTTTCTTTGAGACAACTTGAAGACAATTAAAACTCAGTGTTGGAGAATCAGAAGAGAGAAAGAGCTAGTGCCAAAGGTATACACAACAACCTAGAAACTCTCAGGAAGGAATTAAGGGACAAGGGGGGTGACAAGGATGCGGTTCGGAGCAAGCTCATCCTTGATCTGGAGGCAGAAAACTCTGAGCTGAAGAAAAGGCTAAACATCCCCCGTGGAGAACATGTGAAAACGGACGATTTGATTCAAGTGGAAAGAGATAAATCAGCTCTCGTTGATTCATTTTCTAAAGAGAAAGAAGGTAACACCAAAATGACCGAGGAGATGGATGGCTTAAGGAAGAGATTTTCGGATTTACAGGAAAAATGGGACAAGCATGTATGCGTGACCCCAACTTCCGACGAGCCTGGCACTACCCCGGAGTAGCTGGCTAAAGCCTTGTCGGACTTGCAGGTCTCGGAAAACGAAGCCCGAACAACACACCTCAAACTACAAGAACTGGAAGCTAAGTTTGCGACAAATGATAAGGTGGTAATGGCCTTGCAAGCTGAGGTTGATGAAATTAAAAGAAGAGAAGGAGATACAAGATAAAACCATCAAGGATCTGACCACTCGGATGAAGGGCAATGTGACTCTCCTAGAAGCCAAGCGCCTAATCTAGACAGAAATCATATCAGAGGTGAGAAAACACTGGAAATACCTAACTCTAATGGACGACAAGAAGATCGCAGTCTGTTTATTCAAAGTGAAGTTGCAGGAGGGGCAGGAGGAAGTAGAAGCAAAGGTGGCAATGGCTAAAAGGTACATCAACTACCTGAATGGGTTGGACCCTGAAGAACTTCTCACTCAGGGAATCAAAGACCATTTCAGAGGAGTGATGTAAGTTAGGAGAGTGATCAAAAGGGAGACTGCACACGCAAATGCACTGAGTGGTTTGGAGCAAGTTACCAGGGGAGTTGAAAAGTTCGATCGAGAGTGGGATGAGTTAGTAAAGGCAGGTCTTCCATCATGCTGGGAGTCTGAAATGGCTGTGTTTTTAGAGCTAACAGTCTATGAACAGAAGATGATTGTAATCATGAACCAGACTGATTTACCTTTGGAAAAAACTTCCCATCTAAAGACGGAAACAATAATTGCCGCTCTAAGCAAGGATTTCTCCCTTCTTTGCCAAATTAAATAGTGTTTGGTCGTCCAAGTGGATTACACCGAGCTAACAGATATTCAGGCTCTAGTAGAGACTTTTGTCACTATGCCGTCACCAGGGGAGAGCATATGGCAGAAATACAGTGAGTATATCAACACTCCAGCCTCCATATCATCTCATCAGTCGCTACCTCCTCTTAGTCATAAAACTAGTTTGTCCACGTCATCAGCATTTCCCAGTCAATCGTCATCAGACACTCCCCTCCGTCCTAAAAAATCAAACTCATGTTCGGGCCCAGGTGGCCAATTTACTTTCATTTCCTATGTATTGTAAAATCAGGTGAAATATATTTTTCACCCTCCGCAATTTTATTTTCCTTTTACTGTTATGTTTTCGGTTAGCGCCTTCGTTAAGGCCACTACACAGATGATGAGAGGCCTTATTCCTCATCATCATTTTTGGTTTTTGATGGAGACCCCAAATAGAAATATATCTCAAGGGGGAATATTTTGTCTAAAAAATATCTTTTTGCAGGGCTCAGCAGAGAGCTATAAAAGATGAAATCTGAAGCTAAGAAAGGGTTCCAGATTTTTCAGAGCAGAAACTGCTAGTTGTGAATTTTCCTTTTTGTAAAGTTTTGAGATACGTTCATAGTGTATGTTGGAAGATCCTGCTGGGTAATAGAAACAAAGCTATTCTCTTGTGCAATGGATTCCAAATAAGATGATTTAGATTCTGTATTTTCTTAGTTATGCTTTAATATAAATGTTCGTTGTATTTCCGTCACTTTTCTTGTATCGTAAGCTTTCAGAATGCGAGTGTTGATTATTTAGATATGAATTTATCTTGAAGGGTAATCATATCTACTTGTCTACTACACTTTAAATATGGCTCGAGGCATGATATTCTGTTCATGTTTTATTTACATCACCATCTTTCTTCCGATGTTAGTGGGGTGGATTCTTATGCTAGTATAAGCCTACCTTAAGCTAATATTTCCTTTCATGTTCTGCCATTGTTTCCATACTCATTTATTTTGGTAATTGTTTACTAGTCTCACGCTCGGCCCTCTTCAGAACAGTTAGTTTATGTCTGCTTCTAATGCTCACTTATAGACCATTATGCTATATCATTGGATGTCTTTATTATCAATTTTCTATCTCTGATGTCTTGGTCCCATACTAGAAAAATTTAATCCCTTTTTATAACAAGAGGACCTGTATTTTCAGCTGTAAAAAGCCTTTCCGAAACCTCTTGTCTTAAGATGTCCTAGGCACTGGTCTTTGACAACTCAAGGTTGTCTCTAGGAGTTACAACATATTTTTGGCGTCATTTTCGGGGATCTAATTTGAAGATCTTATCCCTGGGATACGACAAAACCACATTCACCCTTCATAATCAAGTGAGCATGAAGGGTTGATGAGTTGTAGATCTCTCACCTTGGCGACTCCACTGTCTTTAAAAGTAAAAATCCATTTGCAATCCTGGATTATCATAAACCCCACCTAAGGTCAGATACCTCTCAGCTAATAACGCCTTATGTGTCTGACCCGGAGAAATTTTTGTTCAAAATAATCTGGAAGGAAAAGCAGCCAGCACACACTGATATACCCAGGTTCTCATTAGAAGACTCTCCGTCATCCTCTTAGCAAGCTCAATTTCAGGGCCCTGGTTCCACTGCTAGAGTACTTGAATACCCACCAGATAACCTTTCCACTAAACATTCAGAAATAAAGATGAAGCAGAGCCAATAGACACTTCTAGATTCTTCTCACATCCCACTCCTGAAGCCGAATAAATTAAGCAAGTGACTATCCCTCAAAGTCCACTTTCCCAAGCAAATTCACAAGTCACTTTTCAGCATATACCCATCATCATTCATCAAAACCCTACTCTAGCTCCACCACCTCCCATGGCAGTTCCTGGCTTCTTGCTGAATAAATATGCCCCCCTGGCATTACCACAGATTCTAAGTGACGTGCCGCAAGACTACATGAAACTCTTACCCCGGTTTACTGAGGAAGATAGTAGTGTTTCTCAAAATCATCTTGAAGATTTATGTGCTTTCGCAGAGAATTTCAATGTGGAACACTTGGATGTAGTGCTAAGGTTGTTTGTTCAGTCTCTAGATGGGGAAGCTCGGAAGTGGTTCAAGACTCTTGGAGACCACACCATCACTAATTAGGAGGAGATAGAAAATGCTTTCACCCGAAAGTGGGGAGAAAAAAGAGACCATGGCTACTATCTCACAGAATTCAACGCTTTAAAGAAAAGACATAATGATGATGTGTCTAAATTCATAAAGATATTCAACAAGCTATACACCAACCTACCGACTGATATGAAACCTCCTCAGACAGCTGTTAAGGTAGTGTTCGTGGGGGCATTTGAATCTGATTTCAGCTTCACCTTAAGAGAAAGGAAATCTGTCTCTCTAGACCAAGCTCAGACCGATGCATTAGAGGTAGAAGCCAACTTTTCTTCTACAGGGAAATCGAAAGGAAGGCTGGACCATGACTTCAGACGAAGGGGTAAAGAAGAGGATTCTTCTTCAAACCAGGAAAGAGAGGTAGCAAATTATAAGATTAAGGAAATGAACAATATGATTAAGAATTTTTCAAATAAACTGGTGAAATTAGAGCTTGAAGAAAAGAATGCATCATCCTGGCCATCTCATACTGCTCCTAACAAGGGTTAAAACCCACAGTATCGAAAGCCACCTCTGCAGATATTGAAAAGGGACAGAAAGGAGCAGCAAGACCACATACAACCACCTCTGTATTTGGAAGGGCAGATGGAGGGTCCTACCGAAGATGTTCCTGATGGACAAGATGATCAATACCTTGCCTATTTGGAAGGGGAGGAGGTAGATCTTTCTCTACGGAAGGAAGAAGAGGAAGAGAAAGCGAACTCCACTAAAGATCCTGGCATTGATGATTATTGCAAAAAATTCATGGATTTCATGAAAGCCCAATTCCACAAGAAATATGATCTTCGATCTTCTAGGAAAAGGACTCGTACTCAAGATCAAGATGAAGATTCAACTCCAAAGGAGTCGGTCTCTTAGAAGGTGGATAACAGAGGCAAGAAACCTGTTTAAGAGCCCTTACATCAGAAAGTTACCCCTCCCTCCTCATCTAAGTCAGTACCTGATCCCCTTGCAAATCCTAAATATATTCTTGTTGATGCAAATCCCCAAGTCCTTCCTAAAGAACCAAAAGAGACCATTGTGGAAAAGTTTCCTGCTGTGTTTAATCTTCAAAAGGAACTAGAGAAAGTTAAGATCCATGTCCCTTTAGTTGAGATTTTGAAGAAACCCTCTTATAAAGCTCAGGTGTCTCAATTCATGCTTCCTCATGGTGTAGCTCCTCCTCCTGATAGTCTTAACCTTCAAGAGGAGAGGCCTATGGTAGTATTTGGCCCACATGTAGAAGAACTGGATTCAGCAACCTCGCCCTTTTATGTATCCCTGGTCATCCATAATTTCCTGCTGCACAATTGTATGTTGGACTCAGGGGCATCGAATAATCTGTTACCTCGTTCAGTCATGGAGCAATTAAGGTTGTAGATCACTCATCCATATAAGGACCTCTATTCTTTTGATTCCAAGAGGGTCAAATGCCTAGGGGTGATTAAATACCTAGTGGTGAACTTGGCCCAGATCCCAGCCAAAAGCGTTGTTATGGACATAGTGGTTGCTGATATCGCAGCCTGGTTTGGGATGTTGTTGTCCAAATCATGGGGAACTAAAATTCGAGGTTAAATCAAGCTTGATGTCACTTATGAAACCATTCCAGTGTTTGGGGGGCAAGAAAGGAGGTTGTATTGGGAGTCAAGGTTCGTGAAGATGGCGACCAGAGCTGATGGCTCAATCAATTCTCCGATATATAGCAAGGAGGGGGAGTTTTCCTATCTAATGCTCAAGGAAGACCAAGGGTTTTTACAGGAACCAACATTCAGTCTGTTTAGACCGGAAGAGTCCGCAAACAATGAAGATAAGGGGATGTGGACTCTGCACTTCGATGGAGAAAATTTAAGGGAAGGAAACAGAGCGGGGGTCCTCCTAATCTCCCCTACTAGAAAATTGGTCCCTTTCTCTTTTAAATTGGAGTATCAAGCCACAAATAATCTAGAAGAGTATGAGGCACTGCTTTTGGGGCTAAAAACTGCCAAAAATATGAACATCCAGAGTCTCAAAGTTTTTTGAGACTCAGAGCTGGTGGTGAGGCAGATTAAAAATCAGTGCCAAGCTAAACACCCTCGGTTAAGAGCATACAGAAACGAAGTATGGGACCTAGTGGAGAAATGTTTCCTAGCATTCAACATACAATTTATGCCAAGAGATCAAAACAGGATGGATGATTCCCTTACTGTGGCAGCAAGCAATTTCCATCCACCCCAGAACCCGCTCTTAAGATATGAAGTGGAGGTGCGTTATCGTCCCTCTATCCCAGATAACGTCAAACAACGGTAGGTGTTTGAAGATGAGGAGCAGATTAAGCGCTTCATGGAGACTATCAGAGAGTTTTCTAACTTGGCCATTGATGTCGGAGAAGAAGAGACCAATGAACAACCCCAAAACAAATGGCAAGAGACAGTGGCTGGGCATAGGGTGTTGCAACTGAAAGGGAACGTGATCCCCAGAGGTCTGGTGCCTTTGGAAAGATTATTCAATAAAAATGACATCCCTATCAGCCCTAACAAATCAACCGATGAGGCTCAAGCAAAATATGTAAACATCGGAACAGAAGAGGATCCTAAAATTGTAAAATTGTCTAAAAGAGTTCCAGAAGAATACAGATAACAATACTTCGAATTGTTTCATTCCTACAGAGATGTTTTTGCTTGGTCCTACCAAGATTTGAAAACATTTGATACCAACATCTTACAGCCTAAAATCCCACTGAGAGGAGATGCTAAGCCACATAAGCAAAAGTTGAGACAAATCAACCCTTTGCTACTCCCTTCCATAGAGAAAGAAATCAAGAAGTTGCTTAAGGCTAAGATCATTGTGCCTCTGAGATATTCAGAGTGGGTGGCCAACCTGGTCCCATTCTAAAAGAAGAACGGGAAAATAAGGTTGTGTGTAAACTTTTAGAATTTGAACAGAGCATCCCTTAAAGATAACTATCCTCTCCCCAAGATGGATTACATACTGCAGAAAGTGGTTGGATCCTCTTGAATGTCCATGATGGATGGTTTCTCTGGATATAACCAGGTGGCAGTCCTCCCCGAAGATCAAAAAAAGATGGCATTTACCACACCATGGGGTACGTTCATGTATGCTCGAATGCCTTTCAGCCTGATAAATGCAAGAGACACTTTCCAGTGAGCAATGGACATTGCTTTCGTAGGAGAGCAAGACAAGTTCATGGTGGTATATTTGGATGATATCACCATTTTTTCGAAGGATGAATCTGAACATACTGAAAATTTGCACCAGAATTTTGATAAGTGTCGCAGGTATGGTCTATCCCTAAATCCTCAAAAATCTTTGTTTTCTTTAGAAGAAGGAAAATTATTAGGGCATATTGTAACTAAATCTCGAGTAAAGATTGATCCAAATAGAGTAGAGGTAATTACCGGCATATCCTTACCTCGAAACAAGAAGGAGGTTCAGGTATTCCTTGGACACATAAATTTTTTGAGATGATTCATCCCGAACTACGCAGAAATAGTTAGGCATATCACTGAAATTCTTAGAAAAAACAATGATGTAAAACGGATTCCAGAGTCAAGAGAAGCATTCAACAGAATTAAAAATGCCTTTGCAGAAGCCCCAGTACTAGCAAGACCAGACTATGGTAAGCCCTTCATGATCATCTCGTTTACATCCCCACATACTGTAGGTGCGGTATTATTATAGAAAAATGAAGATGGGTATGAGCAGCCCATTGCCTTTTTCAGTCAGGTGCTTCGAGATGCTGAGTTAAAGTATAAAATTTTGGAGAAGCAAGCATATGCCCTGGTAAAATCCTTAAAATCTTTCAGAATGTATGTGTTGTAGTCAGCCCTAACAAATTTTGTGCCCACGGCCACGGTGAAAGACATATTGATTCAAGGGGATAGCGAGGGCAAGAGAGGTAAATGGATTGATAAGATTTAAGAAAATGAATTGGACATTTGCCCCACAAAGCTTATCAAAGGTCAGGGGTTAGAAAAAATGTTTTCTGAGTCAAACTGCCAGGCTCTGGGCATAAATTTATCCATGGAGGGTGGAGAATTACTTGAAGGTACATATGAGAAGGCCGAGATAAAAACTACTACATGAAAAACTCACTTGAAGTACTTGCTCAATACTTGG
The DNA here is from genome assembly GCA_034641835.2 of Pinus albicaulis. NCBI lineage: Eukaryota > Viridiplantae > Streptophyta > Pinopsida > Pinales > Pinaceae > Pinus > Pinus albicaulis. The sequence goes on from CM076576.1 coordinate 786,383,467, forward strand.
TATAAAGATATTGTAGAATACCTTTTAACTCTCAGGTGTATGTTAAACTTCGATAAGACCAAATATCGAACCCTAAGGTTGAAGTCCCAGAAATACATCATTACAAATGGCTGATTATATTGGAAAGACCCTTCGGGAATCTTACTCTTATGTCTCACAGAGTTAGAGGTGGAGGAAGTCATGGCTGAATTCCATGAAGGCATCTGTGGAAGCCATTATAGTTGGTGATCCACCGCTCACAAGATATTGAAAGCGGGCTTCTTCATGCCTAAATTATTTGGCGATGTACATGCTCAGGTCAGGGCGTGCGAGAAATGTCAAAGGCTTGCTGAAAAATAGAAATTTTCACCTTACCTATGATTCCAGTACATATAGAAGAGCCTTTTCAGCAATGGGGAATTGACTTTATTGGAGAAATTCACCCGACGTCAAGTGGTCAAAATAAGTGGATCCTCACGGCCACTGACTACTTCACCAAGTGGGTAGAGGTGATACCCGTGAGAAACTCCACTGACGCAGTGGTCATAAAGTTCCTGGAGGAGAACATCATATCTAGATTTGGCTGCTCAATCAAGATTGTGACAGATAATGCTCAAGCTTTCAAGTCTACCAAATTCACCAATTTTTATCAACAATACAATATCACCTTGGGACACTCTATAGCCTATTATCCCCAGGGAAATGGACTGGCCCAGTCTTCCAATAAGACATTGGTAAGGGCGTTAAAGAAAGCTATAAACGAAACTCAGAAAAACTAGGACTCTCAGCTCAAATTCGCGCTTTGGGCGAACATAGTCACTAGTAAAAGTTCAACATGCAAGTCACCGTATGAACTGGTTTATGGCCGAGCAGATGTTTTTCGGATTCAGCTCACCCTGCCTGTGGCTAGGTTCCTCCAGGATAGCCAAGAAGAGCCCAACGATCTTATCAGAAGAATGAACCAGCTAGTTGAGTTAGAAAAGACTCAGAGTCAAGTGAATGACAGGTTAGAAAAATATCAAGAAAAGATGAAGGGAATGTTTGATCAACATGCCAATGACAGGGAATTGCAGCCCTAGGATTTAGTACTAGGATGGGACATCAAAAGAGAAGATAAAGGTAAGCATGGAAATTTTGACCCGTTGTGGTTCAGGCCATTCAAGATTGCCGAGGTGAAAGGTAACAAACACCTTCATACTGGAAAACCTGGAAGGTGACTTGATCGAGGCGCCCGTAAATGGGCAGTTCTTAAAACCCTATTGTCAATAATGACCAAGGTCTCAGAGGCCTGTTTTATATAGTGTATATATCTGTTGCTTTTATATTCACTTTTGTTGTTTTGTTTTTCCATAGAGTGTTTGAAAATTTTGAAGAGGCTCTGGCTCTCAAGGAATAGTCAGTAAATGGTCTGCGAAGTTCTCGACACGTTTGAGGATGAGCGTGTTGTCCCCAGGTGGAGCCAATGTTGTTTGGTTAGCCCGTACCTCAAGAAAAAAAAAAGAAAAGCCAAAATAAAAAAAGAAAAGGTCCATAAAGATAAGCGGGGTAAGTGAGTATAAGTGTAGTATGGCACGCAAATCACCTCATGACAAGAGCTCGGACAAAAGACTGAAGGCGCTAAACAGTTAAACAAAAAGGGGGGCCACATCCATATGTCCGACAGTCATAAGAAAAGTGCCATGTATAGGGATTCCGGGGGTACTAAGGATGAGCGGAAGAAAGTGGAGATCTACCCCCAGAGCGTATGACGTCACGTGATGGTGGAACAAAGCATAGGCTTTCCGCAGGGTGATGGAGTGTAACGGGAAGCCCTCACAGGCCCCGCCAGAAACTTAAGTGGGCCCGTCAAGGATTACACTTGGCGCTACGAGAAAGGAAGGTAAGTTAAGTCTAGGGAACCCCGTACAAGACCAATACAGGTATTAACCAGGCGCGTGGCTTGCACCTACCCATCTCCTGATAACCAACAACCTATCGCCACACGTCCCATTGTCGACGTCAGCCCTACAGTTGTCACCCTAACATCGTTTTCCGCAAATCTTAGTCTGTTTAACCTTGTTTTACACCCACACTTAGTAAAATATTGGCTTTTACGAATATGTCGTGCAACGGAGCTTGAACTCTAGTACCAGGTCGCTTTCAACCCCCACGTCGCTTTCCCCTCCAGTTTTCTTACTGTTAGCAGGTATTTAGTCGTTTTCTCCCCCTCACCATTTTCCTTCTGTTTTACTTTTCAAAATGGTCATGGGGAAAGTAAAGTCTCGAAATTCGGAACCTGAAACCCCATAAGCCCATGAGGTCAGGGTTGTCCCTGGACCTGAACCCCTCAATGAAGCTCACGCATGGATTCACGACCCATTCTACCCCTTCAGTGTATCTCGCGTTAGACCCGAGTTGTTTGAATCCTATGTGAAGGGCCAAAACAGGTTTAGGGCCATCCAGTCAAGCCTGTATTATCAGATTTCCCCGACCACATACCCAGTTCCCGAGTTTATAGGTTGGCTCTGGGACGCCTATGATGAACGTAGGGATTTATTCTTATCGGCTTAGGGTAATAATATTTTCTGCATATCCCCAGAGCTCATAAGGGAAGCCCTTCATTTCCCTCATAGTCAGAGTTATGTCGATTTTACTGAGTTATCCCTCTCCCATTAGTTTTCAAAGTTGCCCTGGAAACAACAAAATGAATTCCTCAATTTTATTTCAGACTCTCGTCTTACGGCTATCCCCCCTTCAGATATTGTTCCCTTGTCTACCTTCAGAGACAATGTCCAGCTGATTCTTGCATTCATTTCAGGATTACTAGGTCTCAAGGAGGTTGAGCGGGTGTTAAAAGAATGTATAGCTCTCCTCTGGCTCATGTCCCAAAAGGGCATTCTCTTGGATATCCATACCTTCCTAGCCTCGACTATCCAAACTCAGTTCCAAGAGCTATCCTCTTTTGGGTCTTTCCGGTTTTGTTCGTTAGTATTTTATCTTTTCCTATTTGAACATGCTAAAAAGATTGAGAGTCTAGGCCTCGAGAAGCTTTCAAAGGTGAATGCCCAGCCAAATTTTTTTTTTGAATGGAACATATATGTTCGTCAACAACCTAACGTGAGGGGATACACAAGGTTCTTGAATGAATTTATGTCCATATCCTATGCCATAATACATGACAACCCTCTGCCCAGAATATTTCTTGAGCAGAAATACTGGCTGCAGTTCAATGAGGAAGATAGCAAAGGGGACTGGTACCTGTATGATGACTACACTGAAATCAGGGTCTATGGCACGGAAGTGCCCCCTTATCGCCTATCGGTGTTCCCAGCTATGCGAATCTTTTCCCTTGAGTTTATCTGCCAAGCCCTGAAGGCCGACCAGATCCACTTCGTGCCTGCAGAGAAAGAATACATTATCAAGCTCCCCACCTCTGTTGCTCCTTTCACTGTAAATTCAAGACATGCTCTCTCCACGGTGGAAACGTTGCTTCAAGGGATGGACCTGATACAAGGAAAAGCTGGCCCTATGACCCGAAAGGGATCCTTTCCAATAGGAAAAGGAAAATAAATTTGACTACTTATATACATGAGACTAGGCCCTTCATTGAGTGGAGAGCTAACCTTGATACATGGCCTTTGGACTCACAGATGGAGGTCGAGTCTTCAGTAGCAGAAGGAAGGGGTGATAGTGCTTCAGTAGGAACAAAAAGAAAAGGACATGAAGATGAGGCAGGCACATCAAGAGGTCAAGTAGGTATGGACATAGGCGAAGGTTCCCATCCTTCCAAGAAACAGATAACTGAGGAGCCGAATATTATATGGGAAGAGCCCCCACAAGAGGAATTTGTTCGATACAGGGAGCCCGACAGAAGCAAGGCTGGTTTCACAATTGCTTATGATGGTGCTTCTTCATCGGATTTTTCTGGGCTGTCGCAAGCCATTTCAGTTAACAGAGCTAAGGTAAGGGAAGAAATAAGTAATAGAAATAGGACTACACGGGAAAAACTGAGAGTAGAATTGGCTAGATTCGTGAAAAAGTACCATACTCGACTCACCACTAAGCTATATATGGACAAATAACAACTGATAATCGCTATTACAGAGGTGGTGCTGGAGCCTACAGCCGAAGGAACTAGCTATCGAGCCTTGGAATTCACTTTAAATCTGGCCAATATCCCTATAACAGACAAGCTCGGTCTGCACTAGTGTATTGGACATATGTTGAGAGATGAAGTGGTAAAGCTTGCCCTTTCTCTGAGACAACTTGAAGACAAGTACAACTCAGTGTTTGAGAATTAGAAGAGATAAAGAGCTAGTGCCAGAGGTATACACAACAACCTAGAAACTCTCAGGAAGGCAGTAAGGGACAAGGGGGGCGACAAGGATGCGGTTAGAAAATGACCTATTTATAACCTATATGTCCTAACTTATTTTAGTTACGGACCACTTGATTAAACAACAAGTGTACATTTACAATAAATATCCTCCTAACAAAACTACTAACTTTTTTCCTATATTAGAGCCTAAGATACGAAACTTTTCTAGAGTCATATATTTTTTAACAATATTCTATTTCTAAGTGTCTCCAATATTAATTTAAATATTTTAATTTATCAAATATTTTATCCTAGCTTTAATCTATGATATTTGGATCATCTAACATTCCCCCCTATGATCCAAAGATACATTACAACCTATACCAAGTTCATCCTTGAACTTAGTAAATTTGATCCTGCCAATAGGTTTGGTGAAGATATCGGAGATATGATCTTCTGAAGGACAATAAATCAGCTTGATGATATCCTTTGCAATGAGTGACCTGATATGATGATAATTGGTGTCCACATGCTTTGTGTTTGAATGAAAAAAAATGGTTATTGGCAAGCTTTATTGTTGACTGGTTTTCGATGAATAATGATGTAGCTTCTGCTGGAGGAATTCCCAAGTCCTGCAAAATTTTACGCAACCAAACAATCTCAAATGTTGCTTCCCATGTTGATATGTACTCTGCTTCTGCTGAAGAAGTGGCCATTGTAGCTTTCTTCTTGCAACTCTAAGACCCGACAGATGACCCCATGTTCATTGAATAACCTGAGGTTGATGCCCTATCATCAATATTGCCAACAGAGTCATCATCTGAAAAATCCACCAAGTACAAAGTTTTTAGTCTTTTTGTAAAGAAGACCAAAATATTTTGTTCCTTGGATATAACGAAGAACTCTTTTGGCTGAATTCTAGTGGTTGTCTCGTGGTTCATGCATAAATCGAGAAAGAATACTAACCACATAAGAATGATATGGTCGATTATTTGTCATATAAATCAAGCTGCCAATCAACTGTTGATAAGTAGTGCTATCCACCATTTCCCCCCCTTCAAATTTTGAATGTTTCAATTTTTTTTTCCATGGGGGTAAGAACAGGCTTGCAATCCTGTATTCCAAATCGTTGAAGAAATTTTGATGCATACTTACTGTGAGAAATGAAGATATGATGTGGACGTTGGAATACTTCAACTCCAAGATTGTAGTGAAGTAGTCCCAAATCTGTCATCTTAAAACCTGCATGTAACTCCTTTTTCACCCGTGCAATGTGATCATCATTGTTGCCATCGATAATCAAATCATCTACATACATAACCAGAATCACCTTATTTTTACCTTTTTGGCATACATACAAGGTATCATCAGATTAACTTCGTTGAAAGACAACTTTCTGAAGGTATTCGTCCATTTTGGCATACCAAGCTTGGGGAGCCTGTTTTAACCCATATAAAGCCTTTATCAGTTTGCAAACTTTATGTCCTGTCCTTCAATTTCAAAACCTGGTGGTTGTGTCATATACACTTATTCCTGTAAATCTCCGTTGAGGAAAGAAATTTTTAAATCCATCTGATGAACTTTCCATCCTTTCTCGGCTACCAATGCAACTATTAATCGGATGGTGTTCCATTTAGCCATAGGAGAAAAAATTTCCTCCTAATCAATCCCTTCCTGCTGCGCAAAACCCTTAGCAACAAGTATTGCTTTGTACTTGTCAGTATCTCCATTTTTCTTTTACTTAATTCGGTAAACCCATTTGCATTCGATGGGTTTAACATTTTGAAAAAAATCAACAAGTTTCCAAGTGTTTTTGTCGATAACTGCCTGATATTCATCAACCATAGCCTGTTTCCATTATTATTTTTTACTGCCTCTCTATATGTAGAGAGTTCAGTGAAATCATTTGCTATCAAGGCAAAATTTCATTCACTTCTCTGTGATCCCCTTGTTCCTATTTTATTCTGCTCATTAGGCCTTACATCTTTCAAAAGTTGAACTGCCCATTTTGGCAATTGATGTTCATTGGTGTGAGATTGTGAAAAATCACCATCATTGTAAAGAGGGTTGATGTAAACAAATGTTCTTTGATCAATTGCAGATTCTGGGGGTGGAGAGTCACTGTCAAAATAATTTTTGTTGCTAGGAGATTTGGATGAACTACCAAAAGACCCAGACGATGCTGGTGAAGATGGACTGGATGAATCATTTTCAGATGAAGGAAACTCAAGTTCATGCCAATTTTGTGAATTTGGTTGACTTTGTATATTTCCTTTTATTTTATCACCTTTTGTTTCTAACTTTTGAATAAGGCTTTATATTTCTTCATCTTGAGACATAGAATTTGATTGTTTAGGGAGCTTCAAATCCACCTATCATCCCATGGAAAAGAAAACCTGAGCGCGGCAGAGACCCGTTTCAGAGGTGGTTAGGCTTAGGCACAGTGCGGGCAGGTATCGATCGGGGCTACCTGAATTGGCTGATACTCGGTACTGTTAGCTGACTTACCAAGAAGCCTAAGACTCGAATTCTCATGTGCAATGGTGGTACTTAGTGACCAAAACTAGGGCATCCTTTCCCTATAGGTGACAGTGCAGGCAACCGCTAGATCCTCTACCCTTACCTTTATAGATTTTCTTTAGCTGACTAGGGGCATCGCCAGCTCTTACGGGACATTGTGCCAGCACTCACAAGATATATTCTCAAGGCCCGGTTACATTTGAGTGTGTGAGGATGAATAGGTCTTCTAGGATTCTAAGTATCATACGCAAAGAAACAAAAACCACTTTTTTTTCCTTGCTTGATCACATCGAATTAATTTAACGGGAAAATTTATTTTTATTTTCTCTTTGTTTTATGTATGTGATCATAATTTTTCTTTGATTGTAGACTCTATCCTCTCAATTTTTTCCAAAACAAAACCTAGTCGACACCAGAATGGACCTCGTTGATCTAGGCATCTTTTGGACCTCTCCCCCATTACCAGGAGGGTTCCAGGCCTTTCGTCGTTTAAGCATTAAAGAGGAAGCAGAGGATACATAGAGTAGAGTGGAGGAATAGAGAAAAGCAAAGATTGTAGGAAGCATAATTTAGAGTGCATAAAGCATAACAAGAACTGAGGGAATAATAACAACAAAGGAGGAGATAACATGAGGAGAAGCAGAAGTATGAAGAAGAAGAAAAGGTAAGGTGCAATGGTAGGAGAAACATCATTGATTCAAGGGACAAAATTCGTTGATTCAAGTTGAAGAGAAAGAGAAAAACCAACTAGCAGCAGAAGGAGAGAGTGAGAAGATGTAGGATCGGAAGCTTGCTCAGCATATTGAAGAATTCATTGAAGTTGTAGACATAGAGTTGGAACCGAAGCAGCATGATGAGGATGTTGACCTAATTCCCAGCACACCATAGGTCACCAGTCAGTCTCCACCACCCCCAACCACAGAGTCAGCCCCGAGCAAGGAAGGGGAAATAGTTCCTCTTGATGATGATATGGTAATGGATGTGTACAATCTGTCATATGACAAAATCCAAAAGAGGATTGTACAAGTGCGGAGAAAGAATTTTTCGAATGATCATGCATCACCTGCATTCATTAGAGAGAGGGTGATAATGGCAGACATGAGAAGGAATAAAAATTCCATTGCCAAAGCCAACTTGGCCTTGGTAGGTGCAGTGATATCAAAAACTCAGTATTTGATGACCATGAATAAGAAATTGGTACAAAATTTATAGGTTTCCCGACAAGAGATAGAACAACTATGCGCAGCAACACAAAACACGGCTTCTCAACAGGTCTACTTATAGGAAATGAGGGCAGCGATACTTGGTGAAGTATCAACACTTGGAGAGACCTGTTGGACATTGGGTTCAATGTTCCCTATGTGTTTTGCGACATGGACTAACCGTCTCTCGTGGATCCTAACTCTAGCGATTGTAGCAGAGACTAACGCCCGCGGGTTTTGTTCTAACGACAATCGTGATTCCAACAAGTGGTATCAGAGTGACAGGTCTCGAGTTCGAAACTCACCTAGCTTGTGTAGGGGGGGGGGGGGGGGGATTGTTGGACATTGGGTTCAATGCTCCCCGTGTGTTTCGCGACATGGATTAACTGCCTCTCATGGATCTTAACTATGGCAATTGTAGTGGAGACTAACGTCTGTGGGTTTTGGTCTAATAGCAATCGTGATTCCAACAAGACCATGTAGGATCTCTATGAGGAGCTCATGATCATACATAAGGCAGTTGTCCCCTTGCATGGATTGCATCAACAAAGAAAATAACTTTTCAAGAACCTTAAGAATGTGCAAGCTATTATTATTGCTGTGAAAAACTGGACAATGTGATACAAGGGTTCATTGCTTACCTTGGTAAAGAAAATGAAGTCGCGGGCAGATCTAGAGAAAGTGATAGTTTGGATGTTGATCCAAATAAACAAGCAGTTCACCTATTTCATTAGTAACATTTAGGCCTCATATGTACGTTTGTACAACAACTTGGATTTCCTTGTTATAACCCGTAAGATCCCATCAGTCATCTCACTCGCCAAAGCTAAACACAAACATCAAGTCGGGAAGGAGATCGAAGAGTACTTGGAGAAGCTCAAACAGATTGCCACTAAGGGGGACTTGGAGTTGAACAGAAAGAACATGAAAAACTACATCGGTGGTCCTATCCAAATCAAAACAATGTTGCGCCTTCTTGAGAAAGAAGTTAATACTGGGTCTAAATCATTGTACCCGGATGCTATGGAGGCTACATTCTGCTTCCAGTCAGACACCATCACGCAGTTTGGGGATGTCATCGCACAATACCAAGCTTAGCATCAATATGTGACCAAGAAGCATCAAGTAGAAGTTGTTGAGCTAGAGTTCATCCAAACTCAAGCATCATAGTGTTTTGTCTTGTTAGGTTGTCAAGTTGTCTCTACCCTATTTTGTCTCATATGGGTATGAGTGGAAAATGTAATATTATTTGTAATTATTTGTAAAAGTGAAATTCAAAGTGTCCATATTGGAATGTGAAGAGTCATAATGTAATGTAATGAGTCATTTGTAAAGAAGTTGAAGAGTCATGAGGGGATTCCAAGAGTCACAAAGGGGCATGTGAAGAGTCACCCCCCTTTCGTTATAAATATATCATCATAACTCATGTAACAGGATTTTGGGAGCCAATCTTTTGGCTAGGCTTAGGCTAAGGAAGAGCATGGGAGTTTTGTGAGAGCCTTGGCTTCTCTGCAACGTAGAGGGAGTATATGTATTTGGAGGAGTAGTTGTTGTTGACTTCATGTTCCACTATTGGGGCAAGTGGTTCGTAAATGGTGTATGTACGATTGGAAATTTCACTTTTAATAAAACTTAGAGGCGACACACTTTCATGCATATTTTGTGGATATAGTAGGACTATTCTTGTTGCATTTGCAATATATGGTGTTTAACTTACACATATTCTTATGTATTTCATTTGAATTTGTATGAATCTTGTTGGATGTGTGTCGATGTATTAATTCGTCACCTTAACTTGTGGAATATTCCACATGTTAGTTTGTGTGATGTCATCATTCTCGTGTGTTCCTTCCAAGATACATACTATTATAGGATTATAAGGGTCACACTTCCTTTCCCCTTCATGTGTTGGAACCTTCATGCATTGCACTTGAACTTCCACAGGGTCACACAATTGTTTTCACTAAAGACACCGTGCACCACTCTATGTATATTTACAACCAAGGCAGATCATTAACACCCAATTGTTGGAACTCCTACTCAAAACGGTGTGAGGTATAGTTGGGAATTCATATTGGGGAGATACCTTGAATTTTTGTGGGTCCAACACCGTCAAAAGAATGACAATATAACTAGGAGAGATGTACAATATCAAGGCCTGCGATGGTTGTAATGTTTTCCTACCTTTGTTAATACAAAAGTGCCTTAGTTTCCTATAAATTATGTCTCATTTATGCATATGTATAACAATGAATCCTTGGTTTCTTGTTTAGAGTTTTTTGTATGTTCTATTTGTATGTTGTGGTTCTCTTGCTTGTTTTGGATGCATGTTGTGACTTTTAGAAATTGGATTTGGAGTTGAAGTTTGTAAGAAAGGAGAAGAGGGAACCTTGAATTGGGTTCAAAGTAGGTTTTCTTCCCATATTTCAAACTTCTATGAGTAAAGCATAGTAGTTTTGTCTTGGTTTTCTCTAGATCAAGCCACTAGGTTTAGGGAGATTGCTTATGTCCGGAGAAGGAATTTATCCACAAAACATGACTCTTAGTAAACTATTAATTTTTTATTATTTTTGATGTTTTGGCTATAGAAATCGTCTTGAAACGAATTTCATGTTTGGAAGGAAAAAGGGATATTTCCTATTAGCTTTTTAGACAACCACAATTACTAAGAGGTAAGAAAATACTCCTAGTGGGTCTCAAGCATGAGAGTTGGGACTTGCATGAGCCATGAAAAATGGGTTCTTGACATGCTATCTAAGGTAAAATATTCCAAACGAGGATGGATTTATTGATTAAAAAAAGTAAATTCTTGATTTATAGTGAAGATTAAATAAGGAAATTCTTCGCAAAACATCTAAAATAAATTAATAAAATGTTTAATAATTCACTCTTGGACAGAGATATGAATTAATTTTGTCATAGCCCTCTAAATCAATATTTATTATTAATATCCTAGTTGGGATAGTTGTGTTTTTTCAATATTTTTAATCCTAACATGTACTTAAGAGAATTTGAAGTCTTGTGTTTGGACCTCAGGATGACCATGGAGGTTGTCCTAGTCTTGGGAATGCTATGAAGCATAACCTTAAATCATTTGTGGAAGCCCAAGAGTGTCTTGGACTATTATGAATTTATAAATATATAGGTGAGAAGTTTTTTTTAGCCAATAAGAAAATTTATAGGCCTTATTTTTGGTCTTTCCCTTTAAAGTATGATGGGTTATTGAAGCCTTTTTATTGTCAAAATTCAATGAAGTAATATGTATTTCTTAGGGCTTTTTAGTTTCTAAGTAATGGGTTGTATGGCTTAAAATTGGAACCCACTAATGAAGGTTATATAATGCTACATTTATTTAAATGTAAATTATGTAATTGTATGTCTTTAAAATCTAATAATATTATTTGAGCTAACCTCTACATTGAAAGGAAAATTTTACAATAAAATGTAAACCTATGATGTAAACTCTAAAGGGAAAATATTTTAACAAGGAAAAAGTGCACATAAGTATCTGAAGGTTATCGTCATATGTAATTAGGATTTCTTGTAGAAAATCAACGTAGATTCAAAATGATATTTGTAATATTCTAAAAAAAAATACGTGAATCTACTCTAAATTGCATAAACCAATTACAATCGCAAAATCACATGAACAAGAAAGAGAAAGAATTTCAATTGCACAACACAAATATTTATCAAGGGCAAGCCTTAGCTAAAAACCCCGCTATATGTATATTCTATAAGTTAAAGAATATGAGAACAATACAATGCTTCTCTCAGGCTTGAGAGCTCTCTTCATTATCTTTGTCTGTCTCAATGATTCCTAGGAAATCTTGGTTCAATACTTAACCAATTTATTGGCCTCTGGATTCCCTGATTTCTTGCACAGTTTCTTAGGTAATTAAGCCCCTATTAATTAGGAAATACCCCAATAATGATTTCGTAATACATCAAGGCTATTCCTTTGACTCCATTCACCACCTGTGCAATTTTTTGATTATACAACTAATAGTACACTTCCCTTTAACTCCAATCTCAATTGGATGTTTCTCATAACTGACATGCATGAGTTATCTATGAGTGAATTATCAGTTATCTGATTGATCACTGCATGTGATTTAAATAAAATTTAACTCACTTTACCTCTCAGTAGTTCCTCCGTCATTTAGAACTATTTAAACTAATTTTAACTCAAATAAATTCAGTTAATTAATTACAACTCAAAATAAACTCAACCAGGGCTCCTAAAATGTAGGAGACACTCTACATGCCTCTAGTTTGACGCTCAAATTAAATTAAGTAAACCAACTAAGTCATCCTAACTTATTTGACTCATACAAACTGTCATGTGATGTGGATTACAAGTTTATTCTAATTTAATTCAAGGGAAAAATAAATTAAAAGCCTTCTTGATGCAATTTTCAAGATTTCTTGTTTCCATTTTCAACACTCCCTTTCAACAAGAAATGAATTCATCTCTATCCCAATCTGGTACCTTTGAATGTTTTGCATGCACCACTTCTCTCTAGTGTTGTTTCTATTGCAACTTCTGAACTGAAAAACATCAAAAAATAAATAAAATAAACAGAATCAACTTTGTCTCCAAATGTCTACTCGGAAAAAATGTGATGTTTTTGAATCTGCTACTGAGCCTCATGCTCTGTTTTCAACACTTATTTGCACTCTTGAGTATCTGACTGACACTAATCCTCCTACTACTGTATATTTTGGGCCCCTGTAGCAAGGTAATCATCCATGAGAAAAGACGTATCAATGGACCCTACCCAAATTTCTGCACCCTTGGGACTATTGCTTCACATTGCCCCACCTCTCACCTGGAGGTATGGCTGCATGTGCTCACTTTTCCCACTTGGATCGAAATTTCCCCCTACTGGAGGTCTCTTCTTGAGTGGAAGTCCCCACTCGGTCTCCTCTCTGATTCTCCAATTGTGGTTGCTCCATAACTTGCCCAGGCTTCTTCTCAGGCTGCATGTTAAGAGGTAATTCATGCTCTCTCTCAACCACAAAGTCTCTAACCTTTTCCTTTATCCTAAAGTATTTAAATGCATCTTCAAACTCAAGTGCATATAGTTTATTGACTCGCACACCGCTTTGTTTCACCCATCTCGTGGCGATGTGTCTCCGGAAAACCTTTCCTTTATTAAATATCACATCATAGCCACGGTCTTCCAATATCGCAACAAAAACAAGATTATTATTTAGTCCTGGAACAAACAACACACCTTTGAGTCTGAGAGGGGAGGTAGAATCCCTTTGAAAATTAATTGCATCGATTTCAGTCCTACTATACCTCCCATCATCTCCAAACTCTATGTTTTCCTTGAGGTCTTTCTCCTTCAAGTCACTAAAGAGATCTCTATTCCCTTTCATACGGAACGAGGCACTGTTGTTGAGATACTACATGCATCCCATTATAGTGCTTTCTATGCATGAAATGAGAGTGAAATCAAGTTTGAATTGTGAAGCAATATCTTCACCTGTTGCTACTACTTCAGGCTCCTTCTTGCTTGCCTTCTTCTATGGACATCTTGTTGCATAGTTCACGAACTCGTGACTGTGAAAACACTTGATGTTGGAAAATTATTTCTTCTTTCCCTCTTCGCCTTGGGACTTATTTCCCTTGGCTTTATTTCCTTTACTAACTAATGAAAATTCCTCTTCTTTGGAAGAGGTCTTGTCTCTAGTGTTTCTCTTAATCTCTTCCCACAAAAAGTTAGACCACAATCGCTCCCACTCTGATAGTTTCTCCTTCACATTTACCGAGTCCTTGTTGCTATGCCGGATCTTGGGAAGTTCTAGAAGTGCTAGTCTCACCATATCATCCTCGACATCTGTAACACCAACACTTCCAATCTCATCTCGAAATTGGGTGAACTTTTTCAAGTACTTTGGTATTTTGTCACCCTCCTCCATCTTGATTTTTTTTAGCTTTTCCTTCAGCGCCAACTTCCCATGGTCATTGTTGTTCTGAAAAAAAAATATGTTAAGGTGTTCCACATGGCATATATATTTTCCTTTCCATGGAGGTTCGAGACAATATGATATCAAACTCCTTCCAATAGAATCCTTCTTTCCTTTGCTACAATCTTCTTCCATGCCACCAGATCTTGAGCATATGTTGTTGCAGGCTTAGGAATATCATTTTCTATGAATTCCGTCATCTCATTGTCTTCAAAAAATTCTTCCATCCCGCCCTTCCAAGCTATGTAATTCGAATTACACTCAAGGGAATATTCGATTATTAATCCACATAAAGACATCCTGATCATTTTGCTGGTATTGAAGAGTAGATCTGCAAATTCGATTCACCTGCTCAAAAGAAACTCAGATTATCCTCTTTTATAGTGATTTCTACTCTGATACCATGTATAAAATCCACATAGATTCAAACTGATATTTGTAATATGCTAAAACAAAATACTTGAATCTAGTCTACAAATTATGAAAACCAATTACGAATCCACGTAGATTCAAACTGATATTTGTAATATGCTAAAACAAAATACTTGAATCTAGTCTACAAATTATGAAAACCAATTACGAACACAAAATCACATGAACAAGAAAGAGAAACAATTTCATTCACACAACACAAAGATTTATCTCGGGAAAGCCTTAGCTAAAAACCTCATTATCTATATATTGCATAAGTCAAAGAATATGATAACATTACAATGATTCTCTCAGGATTGAGAGCTCTTTGCACTATCTCTGTCTGTCTCAATGATTCCTAGGTAGGCTTGGTTCAATATGTAACCAATTTCTTGGCCTCTAGATTCCCTTCTTGCTTGCACAATCTATTGGGAAAATGAGCCCCTATTAATTAGAAATCTCCCAATAATTATTGCGCAATACATCAAGGATCTTCCTTTGACTCCATGCACCACTTGTACAATTTTATGATTATACAAATGATATTACACTTCCCTTTAACTCCAATATCAACTGGGTCTTTCTCAGAACTGACATGCATGAGTTATTTATGAGTGAATTATCAATTATATGATTGTTCATTGCATCTTAATTAAATCTAATTTAATTCACTTGACCTCTCACTAGTTCCTTCATAAGTTAGAACTAGTTACACTAATTTTAACTTAAATAAATTAGGTTAATTAATTTCAACTCCAAATAAACTCAACCAGGGCTCCAATAATGTAGGAGACACTCTACATGCCTCTAGTTTGACCCTCAACTCGAATTAACTGAACCGATGAAGTCATCCTGACTTAGTTAACTAATACAAGATGTCATGTGATGTGGAATTACAATTTTATTCTAATTTAATTCAAAGGAAAAATAAATTAAAATCCTTCTTGATGCCATTTTCAATATTTCTTGTTGCCATTTTCAACATTTCTTTAGGAATACGGGCATGGGAAATTGTCTAAGATAGCTGGAGAGGTTATTGTGTTTGAAATATTTCTATAATAAACTAAATTTGGCCTAAAAAATGCTGGCCAATTTACCTCTCTCTCGTTGGTCAAAATTTAGGAGATTGGATTTATTATGTTGTATATATGGGAAGGATCTTACAGCCCTTGAATTACCAACAAAATCCATTGAAAATGAGACCTAAATTTCAATCAATCCAATCATTTTTGAAATGGACTTGAGTAACTTTATGATGGTTCCCTATATGATTGATTTAGAGGGAAATTATAATCATGGTGTTACTTGGAAATTAAATCATACATGATTATATAGACATATGCATGCTCCAAAATGTGTATTTGGCATAGGTTGTATCACCTAGCGTAGACCAAGGTAACCATAGTACTTTGCACCAATGCTTCCACCTCTGTGAATAGTTAGACTCCCATTTAGCTATACACCCTCAAATTCATTTAAATTTTGATCCAATCATTGCATAGGTGAGGGCTTTTAACTACCTATATGGTGTTTTGGACATTATATGTCTATGTGCATGCCAATACCTCCATAACCATTGAGTGCATATCCTTTCACATGGAAAACAAAGCAAGATATGGAATTACTGGTCACAAATCTACATGGAGGCCTTGCATGGGATTGGTAGAGATAAGAAAGGACCTTGCACCCTCTACTTTAATTACCCTCATGCATTAAGAATTAAGATTTAGGGGTTGAGTTTGGGTTATTAGTTTCAGTGGTTGGGAGCATGGTTTGTTTTTTTATTTATTTGGGTTTTTAATTTCAACGTATATGTTTGGATCATTGAGACCCTAGGAAAGATTCCACTCTGGTGAGGTCATTACATCTTAGCTGCTCTTGTTAAATCATAAGTTCCTGGTATATTTAGCTAGCATATTGTTACATATACTCTTATCATTATAGTGACAACGAAAATATTTGATCCTATACATTTTCCAAATTAGTCCAACAAATTAGAGAGGAGATTAAGGATGATTTAAAAAAAAAAAAAAATTGAAAGGGCTAACTATGATTAATAGCATGGCCACATATTTATATTGGCATGTCAACAAGAATCAGAGGGAAAACATATGCCTTTGATCTTGGATTTTCAATGGAATCTTGAGATACAACATGCCAACCTCTGTGGACACGAAATGGGTGCCATTGTTGAGCGAGAGGATTGGTGGAATTAATGTGGAATGTAGGAGAGAAACCAATTTTGTGTTGAATGGTAGTATCAAACCATTTTTCATTTGGTTTTGTATTGTTCACAAAAATTATGCTCTAATATGAATGGGCCACTTAAACAAGAGTAATAGTTACAATGCAGCATATTCCTTGCCTATACTGCTAATTTAGTGGGGTCCGCATTTTGCCTGCATTTCCGTCTCTGCACATGCTTTCTCCACACAACCACTTCCGAACAACTTCCTTTTCACATGATTCTCAACACCAGTACATTTACATAACTTCTTCTACACATGCTCTGGTCTAGATTCCATTAGGGCTTTCATGGTTGTAAAAGTGTGTATCTTCCTTCCACAGATATTTGATTGTATTGTAAGTTAACTAAAATGTCAAGTTCCTTTCAGAAACTATACTTTTATTTTTTATATTTTTTTAATGATTTATGAATTTACCTAGGATGTTTTGGTCTCAATTTTTACATGTTTTTGTCAAAACATTAGCCATTAAATATTCAATTTACTCAAGACATTTAAGGATTATACTAGAGTGATGTAAAAAAGTGAAAACATAATAATAATGCAATTTTCAATTTTCATAATTTTGGCTAATATCGTAATGCCTTTTAATTTATTTTAATGTATAAATAGATTTAATTGAAAACTTCAAGCAAAAGCCTTTAATAATATTTATTGGACTTGTGGGGAGCTTACACTATGCGAAAAGCTCCACACAAGAAAATATTTGCACATTGCTTGTCTCGTATGTATGAGGAGGCCTATATGAAATATTTTATGCTATTTTGTATATGATCAAGATCATTTTGCGGAGGTGGCTCATTGCATAACTCTGCACTCAACACATTGAATCCTTGACTGTTGCATTTCTTCTTTGGCTCGCCAGGGCTTGTATGTCACCTCAGATCTTCTCGTCATTGTTTGTAACCATAGTTTTTATGTTCTTGAGAATTTAATTATTATTATTATTATTAAACTTTTTTATTCATGCATGAGTTAATTTCAGTGAACTTTGAGTTCCACTGAGTAGGTCAATAATATTCTTTGTAACCATAGTTTTTATGTTCTTGAGAATTTAATTATTATTATTATTATTAAATATAATATTGTAACTTTTTTATGCATGCATGAGTTAATTTCAGTGAACTTTGAGTTCCACTGAGTAGGTCAATAATATTCTTTTGAAATTTGAAAGGAATTTAAATTGTACGATGAGGTTAATTTTAAGGATTTTATGAATCGGTCACAAGTCAACAAATTAGAGCCTTCTTAAACACCACATATTTCTATATCAACTCTGTAAATATGGAAATTAGATATTCTAAAGTCCTATTAGTTCTTTATGAACAATCTATCCAACGCAAGCATATAACACCTTGTTATATTAGCATTGCAGAAAACGAACAGGAATTGATCTTAGCTTGTGGTGGTTTATAATTGGTATAACTCTCTATTAAAATTCATTAAAGATGTGGCCTCCTCATTTTTGTTGTTACCTTCCCCTCGTACCATGCCTATTTATTATTTGTATATCCTTATCATGTCCCATGAGGTGGGTCGTCCTTATGCTCGATAAACTTCTTTTGCGTCTAATGGCACAGGTTCCAGATATCCTGATCCTATGTGGTAGATTACTAAAAATCATATATTCAGTGCGAGCAGAGCATTCGTCAAAGTGACTTGAAAAAAAAAATAGGATCAAATTATAATCTAATAGGATCAACTATTGACAATGTAATAAACAATAAATTCCACTTTTGTTGCTCCTTTAGTTGAACCAACGACTTAATTGACAGAATAAAAAATGGGGTGCGGATTAGATGGCTAGATTTTTTCTGGCTTTATGCCTTTTTCTGGCGTGGCTTATAGTTATCATGTTCCTGCTCCTGAAGTTGCCAAGGAGGTTGAGTAATAAAAAGGGAAGGGGGCAAAAATGAAAGATAGAAGTGGAAAAAAAAGGCATAGGTAGCAGCAGTTGCATAGTAATCCGTTAACCAACGGAAATAGATTCACGCTTACAGAAGGTCCTCTATCAAAAAAATTCACCTACTATCTTCCCCTTGTCGATTGACGTGAGGTGAACGGGGTAAATTTCCTATGCTTACATTGATGGGTCTCGATCTACAATTATATTCCCTTCGCCCAACTTAAGAGGGGGGTCTTGTAGCTTAAGAACTATTGAATGAGACCATTGAATCAAATGATAATATAAATGGAATTAAGGTGTCATATGCGGCGGAAATCATGCAATTGAACATAGGGAAACCAATAATTAAATATCTCTAGCAAGTGATCCTAGAATTTGAACTCTAGTATTGGGTTATGTTCCAAGAAGTTGAATTCTGACATCGGCTATAGTTCCTAGAAGCAATGTAAGTGAGTGTTCCTACTTATTATGTGAATCTTATTGTAACGTAACCCGACCCATTTAATTACAATGGAGGGATGGGGTAAATATTTTAGGCAAAACTTTCTTTCCATTCATTATGTAATATGATATTATTATTTTTTTTTTTTCTCTCTCTCTATATATATATATAGTGATGGCTCATGGTAGCCTCTCAACGCCCCGACTCCCAATGTATGGCAACCACTAGGAAACGATCCACCCGGCTAACTTGTCACGTCTTCGGGACCTCATGTTGCTTCAAGTTACTGATCTAAACCTTCCCTGAGAACCCGACCTGTCAGTTGACAAAACACCACCTCTACTGGTAGCTTCCACATCATTTCTTCGCATTATTTTCCACAGGTATTTCCTATAAATTTTCATCTTTACGAGGTTCTTACCTTCTGGGTTTAACCTTGCCCAAGTGGTGTAAACCATACCTGGAGATTAACCCAAAAATATTTTGCATGTCATCTGTAAGTGGACTACTAGACACCCGAGATGTTGCATTAATGACACACGCGTCTTCAAGAAATTGGATTGGTATGGTCTCCATGAGAAAGGAAAAGGAATTCTTTGGTAACTGAAATTCATATTAGGTCCCCACTAGTAGTCTAACCCACGAGCTCGGGACACAATAAGGAATCATTTGCGCAACTCCATATGGTCCTGACCTTCAGGGTTACCTGGGTGGCCCCTCCTCACATCAACCTTCCCTCACCCAATGGTCCAGGTAACATAAGAACTTTAATTACCGTCTCTTAATAGAACCTCGGTGCCCTTTTGTCATTAAGTACCTAGTTTTTAATTTAAATTACCTTCCGGATTCCCACCCTATTGTATTTTACCTTGTCATTCTGACCAATCCCGTGAAGGGAATCTCCTTCCACCAATTAGGATTCTTCGTTGACTAGGGTTTGACTATTCTTGGGATGATATTGACCCAAAATTTCCTATAATTTCATGGCCTCCTACCCTTGAGCTGCAACAATTATTTCCTACTACTTCTCGCCATGACTTGGTCAAAGGCTTCTGACTTCGCACTATGCGGTTCCTTATAAGGAGGACTTGGAAACCCTCCTGACCATCAGCTATGTTGTTACGTGGTCCTTCCTGAACTAGCCTTGTCAGCCATGAGTTTCCCTCAAGAGTCTAGTAAACCACTAGATGAGACTTACGGATTCACTATGATGCTCTTGGTTGCATAGGGAATTTTATGAAGTTATCCATATTGATCTTAAGTGATTGGTTCTCCGATGAGTTATTGGCCACTGAGTCTACCCATTCTATGAGGAGAGAATGTCCCCATGGGAGGTGGAGGTTCTCCTACGTGGATTTCCTACCACGGACTTAGAGTATACTCCAGGGAGGATACAACCTCACTTACCACACTCTGATGGTGCCAAACCTTGTGTCAGTCCTGAAAATAGTTCCATGCTGATACACAAAGCCTTTAGGTGCCTCGTCTGTCGCTTTACAATGCCAACAACATATATGCAACCTGCTAAAAATGCAAGGTTGAAGGACAATTGGGTAAAGTTGGTGGCTCAACTGATACCAGGGAAAAATCCCTTGGAGGCTAAATTCATGCCCATTGAGCAACACAACAACTTGTAACGTGACTACGAATGTATCACAAGTGAATACATAACCTACTACAAAGAAGTTCTCTCTCTTTGTAATATTATATCAATAAAGGGTCATAGAGCCCACTATCAACCCAAGATTTTGTGGCTCAATGTTGAATTATGACTTGGTCTTAGCTATCATGTGATTAATATGCTTTTATGTACCTGTTATTATGTGCCTATCTCTTAGAAATTGTTAACATATTTTCACTTTTCAGCTTTCTTACACATTCGTGCATATATTCCACAGAGATACATACATAGAATTCAACCATTTAATACATCACACAACACACAAGGAATATAATTTATAAGTGAGTCTTCATCAGAACAATGAATTCCCTACATTCAAACCATTATCCATAAACATAGTAGCATCATTCATCATACGTTAAACATAATACACAATTACTTATCTTGGAGTAGGCAGGGAAATTGAGTGCGGGACAATGAATCTCCATCCAACCGTAGAATGATGTAGCCATGCTTGCAGACGTCACCCGTGAGCCAGACTCTAGAGTCCAGGGGGATGCTCACTTCAGGGACTAACACACCAATATGTCGCTAAATTTCGGGACTGCATAGGACCTCCTTCCTCAATCCCACCGGTTGGCATCTTTTTTCTTGGTCAACACTGGGAGTATAGAGGTGCACAAACTCACCCCTAAGTAATCACATGGTGATTCACCCCCTTATAGGGAGTCCATAATCCATTTTTCCATCCGAGAATTAACCATTAGTCTTCATTATGGTATTCCTCAGCTTCTACTAAAAATGAAAGGCTGAAGGATATTTGGATAAAGTTGGTGGATCAATTGATACCAGGGAAAACTCCCTTGGACACTAAAGTCATACACGTTGAGAAAAACAACAAATTTTGATGTGACGACGAATTGCTCACAAGTGAATTCATACCCTACTATGAATAATGTCTCTCTCTTTGTAATCTTATATTAATAAAGGGTCACAAAGCCCACTATTAACCAAATATTTCATGGCTCAATGCTGAATTATGAATTGGTCTTATATATCATGTGATTAATATGCTTTTATGTACCAGCTATTTTGTTCCTGTCACTTAAAAATTGTTAACATATTTTCACTTTTCAACTTTCTTACACATTCGTGCATATATTCCACACAGATACATGCATAGAATTCAACCATTTCATACATCACATAACACACAAGGAATTTAATGCATAAGAAAGTATTCATCAGTACAATGTATTCCCTACATTCAAACCATTATCCATAAACACATTAGCATCATTCATCATACGTTAAACATAATACAAAATTACTTATCTTGGAGCAGGAAGGGAAACTAAGTTCGGGACAATGACTCTCCACCCATCCGTAGAAAGTTATAGCCATGCTTACAGACATCACCCCCGAGCCAGATTCCAGAGTCTGGGGGGATGCTCGCTTCAAGGACTAAAACACCAATCTATCGCTGAATTTCAGGACTCTAGAGGACCTCCTTCCTTAATCCCACCAGTTAGCAGCGTTTTTCTTGGTCAACACTGGGAGTCGAGACATGCACAAACTCACCCCTAAGTGCTCACATGGTGATTCACCCCCTTATAGGGATTCCATAATCCATTTTTCCATCCGAGCATTAACCACTAGTCTTCATTATGGTATTCCTCAGCTTCTACTACTAGTAAGGCCAACCTATATGCTACTAGTCCTTTCCTCTCCATTATTTCAAATGTCCCATATTATCATGGTGTCATCTTGGAACATGCCCTCACCTTTAGGGAAATCCTTTTTGGATTAACCCTAATATAAACGTGTTCTACGACTTAGAACTCCTTGTAGGTCATGTTCATATCTGCATATCTCTCTAGCCACCTTCATATTTTTCCTTATGATATGAAGTTTTTATTCCATATCTTTAAGGATATCAAGTCCTACATGAAATTTGTTGACTAAGTCATTCCAGTTAAGAGGAGTATTATATTTCATGCCATATAATGCTTCAAAGGGGCTCATCCTTGTAGGATTCTTGGTGTCCATTGTTGAATGCAAATTCCACAAGTGGAAGATACTCTTCCCATTTTCTGGGATAATGCATCACATACATCCATAACCTGTCCTCGAGGATCCATTTGGTCCTCTCGGTTTTCCCATCATTTTGTGGATGATATGCAGTGTTGAATGCTAATTCTGTCCCCAAGCCTACGAGCAGTTCCTTCCAAAACATGGAAGTGAATTTAGCATCTCTATCGGACACGATACTTTTGGGAATTCCATGTAGCTTCACAATATCTCTTATGAAGATTTGTGTTATTTCACAAGAATAATGGGTGGATTTGATCGCCATGAAATGAGCTACCTTGCTAAGCTTGTCCACCACTACCATGATTATGTCATGCTTCTTCGTTGTTTTGGGTAATCCCATGATAAAATACATAGATATTACATCCCACTTCCATTCAAAAATGGGGATAGGTTGTAGTAATATTGTCATATGTCTGCATTCGACCTTCACTTATTTCCATTCCAATATTTTTTCCACGAAGTTTTCTACTTCTTTCTTCACATTTGGCTAGTAGTAGCCTCTTTTAATGGTTTTGAGGGTCTTTTAATACCTTGGGATTCTTGATTAGGTATTAGTATGGACTTCTCTCATTATCATTCCTTTCATTTCATCATTGTTAGGCACATAAATTATTCCTTTAAATCAGACTAAGCCATCCTTATTGAGGTGGTAGTCTCCATCCTTGTTTTCTCATCATAGTCCCTCCTTTACTCACTGGTATGCTTCATCTTGTTGTCTAGCGCTTTTTATATTTTCATCCAATTTTGACACACATGAACTTACGATTTCCAAATGATCCACTTGGATCCGCTGGCTCAAGGCATTATCAACCTTGTTTTCCTTTCCCTTTATACACTTAATATCGTAGTCAAATTCTTTGAGCGTGGCCAACCATCTCGCCTGCCTAGCATTCAACTTTGATTTTCCAAACAAATATTTGAACCCACTATGATCTCTCATGAGCATGAAATTCCAACCAAGTAGGTAGTTCCTTCACATTTTCAAAGCATGAATGGTAGCAGTTAATTCCAGGTCGTGGGTCATGTAATTATCCTCATGTTTTTCTCAATTTTCCTGACTCATAGCATACAAATTTTCCTTCTTGCATCAAGACTCCACCGATTCCATCCTTGCAATAATTGTTACATACTACAAACTCCTTTTCTAGATCTGCCATTCTCAACACTGGTGCACTAGTGAGTAATTACTTTAACTTCCCAAAGTTGTCTACACACTATGTGGTCCACTTAAATCTTTTTCCTTTTCTTTATAAGGTTGTAATGGGATGCTTTATTTTCGAGAAATTTCAAATTAATCTCCTGTAATATCTTGCCAATCCCATGAATGATCTGATCTCATTGAAATTCTTCGGAGTTGGCCACTCCCTTATGTCCTTGATCTTATCTGTATCAACCGATATTCCTTCCTTGCATACGATGTTCCCAAGTAGTGTATATGTGTCTGGAAGAAATCACACTTATCAAGCTTTGCATAGAGCTTGTGTTCTCTCAAAAATTGTAACACAACTGCTAGATGTTTCTCACACTCTTCCGCAGTTTTGGAATAGACCCATATATCGTCCACAAATACGATGAAAAACTTGTCCAAGTACAGTCACATCACCCCATTCGTCAGGCACATGAATGTGGCAAGAGCATTAGTGAGCCCAAGGATACCACTATGAATTTTTAGTGACCATATCTCATTCCGAAAGTAGTACTATGAATTTCCTCCTCCTTGATGGTACCCTAACCACTAGTCAATTTTGGAGAAGAATGTTGTTTACCTTAACTAGTCAAAGAGATCAGCAATCCTTGGAAATGGGTACTTGTTACTGATGAATACCTTATTCAGTTGTCTATAATCAATGCATAACCTCATAGTTCCATCTTTATTTTTCATAAATAATATCAGTGCTCCCTAATTAGATACATTTGGCCTTATGTACCCCTTTTCCAACATTTGTTTTAGCTGCAATTTCATCTAAACCAACTCTGGAGTTATCATTCTATATGGGGCCTTAGATTTTGGTTCTAATCCGGGTATTAGCTCGATAGAGAATTGTATCTTTCTATGAGGGGGTAATACAAGAACCTCTACTGAAAAGACATTTACACACTTTCATAGGATTGGGTACCTCTGGAGCATCTCAACCTCCTCTTTCATTGTTGCTCCATCGACTCCCTCATCTTTGGAAACTTGTACTGTGAAAAATATACATCCCTTCCTACAACTTTATTTGGCCTACATGGTAGTGATAAATCTCACTGATATGGGATTTTTATTTCCTTTCAATATTCTCTTCATTCCTTTCTCATCCAAGCATTCTATTTATTTTTTGTAGCCTATCCACCTTGGTCTAATGCACATACAACCAGTCGTTTCCCAACAACATGTGATATCCACCCAATTGCATCACATTCAAGTGATTTTTTTTTATCATGCCTTTGAGTTTCAATACAAATGAATTCTCCCATTGAATGATCCTTCTTTTTGTCCATGTTTCCAACCAAACCAGCCATGGTTCTTCATGCAATTCCTTGTCCAATTTGCACCTTTCGACAAGCTTTAGGCTGACATAGCTATAATTAGAACTTGGATCAATCAAAATAGTAACAACTTACTCTTTGAGCTTACCTTCCATCTCAATTATGTATGTCTAGTGATCTTCTTGGTGGTTTTCGATAGTTGCATAAATTCTGGGCATAATCCAGGCAACTTCGCCCACCATGTTTTCTTCCTGAGCACTGTATATTCTAGTTCAAAACTATTTTTGATGAGGAAAATCCCTTCTCATGTGGTTCCCACCATAGGTCCAACACTTCAGTGGTTCTCTGCCTTCAATCCTGGGTTGTGTTGGTTTCGGTTGTTGTACATTCCCTTTAACAACTTTATTTCCCTTTCGTTGACACTGTCTTGTTTGAGATGGATGTTTCCTCTCTTTTCCTTTTGGGTTCTTTCTGGACCAACTCACATTTCGCCTAGCAGTGCTCTTGGCTATCTAATTACTCTTAGTCTCAGGCCTACACCTTTCTTACTCATAGCAATGCTCTAGATTCTTAATAATTTCCTTCAAAGTCTAGGGTTCCAATAATTAAATCTTATCTCTAAATATCATAGGAAACCCAATGATGAACCAATGGATTTTTACCTTATCATCCTTGAGATATGTAACATATCTCAATAACCCCAAAAACTTGGTGACATACTCCTCGCTAGTCATCTATCCCATTTTGAGTTCATTAAATTCCTTCTCCTTATTATCGCAGTAGCATTTAGACAAGTATTGTTCCCTAACAATCTTCTCAAACTCATCCCATGTTATCTCCTCCTCAGTGATGGCTCTACTATTCCTTAAGTCCTCCCTCTAGATATTGACTTTAACCTTTAAACTATAAGAGGTAAATCTGGCTTTCATATTACCAAAGTATTCATGTATTCTGAAGAAATTCTTCATCGCTAACAACCATGATTCTATGTCCTCTTCTTGCTTCACATCCTCGTAAAATGTCGATGTATTTTCCTTTTTAAATTCCTCAGGAATAAGCTCCCTCTCCTTGATCCTAGAGCGACGGTAGCAGCAAGAGTGATGATGTCTTCAGATGGAAGAACTAGATGGGTTGCTTGAGTGGAGTGCCTATGTTCTAGCCATTCCCTTGGGAGTACTTAAATATTTTCCCTCTAGCACAGTGTCGACTACCCTACTTGGGCCTCTTTCAGGATCCTCTACCATCTACTCCATTGGCATTTTTTTCTAACTCTCAAGGTTTTATCATGTCTCTATGATTGGTCCTTACTTCAAAATTCCTTTGCCTTTGCTAGTCCGAGAGACTTTGCATGATGACCACATTAATCTCATCCTGCCTATCTTGGGCTCTTACCAGCATCTCATTATCAGCCTTAAAAATTCTCACCTCACCATGAAGGCTTCTCAAAATTTCCATCCAATATTTGGATTGAATTCCTCCCTCTTGCCCAACTAATTCCTCTTCATCATTGGTTCGAGAGGGTGATGATCATTTTTAGTTAAAGATAAGTACATTTTATAATTATTTCTTCATGAAAATATTCTTGTTTATATTTATTGTTTTGATTATTGCTTAGCCTCCCTGAATTTTTAAGTATTTGAATACTTCTAACATGTAGATGAAATGTGATAAATAGATCCTTCTTGAGGATCATATCAAATGCGGGAAAATAAAGCTAGTGCAGGCAGAGAAGAGCTAGTGCTGGAAAAGGAAAGAGGTGCATGATGGAACATTGAGAAAGTGCTACAACTGCCAATGAAAAATAAGTGATACAAGTTGCTAAGGTATCTATAGTGCATTATTATTTGCAATATTAGATGGCAAGGTAGTACCTAAGTTATGACGAGAATATCACCTTCATAAATGACTCATGCATGCACATAAATGTAAGTTTGATTTTTATTACATGTGATATATTGGTGCACTTAATATTTGGTGGAATTATTGATTTTATAAAGCAGGCTAAAAATCAATTTTGATATTTGGTAACTTGATACTATTGTTAATGCTTATGATAAGCATGGAAACCCTGATAATAAAAGTGAAACAATAAGATTGATACTTTTGTTAATCTTGGTTAGGTTTTGATAAGCTTAGTAAATTTTACAATGTATGCCATGACTTGATGGTTGAGTAATGTGATAAATAAGTGAATTTTTTATTATGATCCTTGAAGTATGAAGATACATGTATATGACATTAACCTTTGAATATTTGATGCAATGTTCATATGTGATAATGAAGCAGTTGATGATGATATGTTATGATATATGTCTAAGAACTTGATAGTTCGACTCCATGATATGACAATTATAATGATGCATAACAATATTATGGTAGACAAGTTGATATCTTGATTGATGATGATTAAAGAGGCTTCCCATTCAGAGGTAGAAAATCCCCATGATATCCCAACATTATTTTCATTAAATGAATAGAATATTCTTGATTGTTGAAGCAAGTTTTATGGACATGAATATATGATCATCTGATGTTGTTGAAGTTCGGGTCTGAGCAGAGAGTGTTTCTCCTAGTCTAAGCCCCAACTGCTAGGAGAAAGGCTTAAAGGTGCCACTATAGGCCTCCAAGTCATACAGAGGAAAGCATGTGAGTGCAGTTGAGATTGCAAGATACAAAAACTAAAACCTTATTCATGAAACCAAGAGTGCACTAGGAGTGTGACAGATCTAAAGACATCAAGTAGATGATATAAATTTCTATGAACAAGGAAGTTAAGGAACAATGAGATCTACATAATGTCTAACCTGTTGCAGAGAATGTGAATTTCTTAATTCATCTTGTGATTACAGGGTTATGTAGTATGCATATTAGTATGTTATTTGTCTTTATTTGATCATCGAAACTAGTATGATAGTAAAGGATAGGTCCTTAGTATGTAGTAATTTTATTCTATCTATTGCAGAAATCTCATAATGAATGGATGGTATAAATTTATACGACTTGTCCTTGGTATATGCATTTACATTTAGTGACAAAAATTATTCATATTATGATCATGTAGATGATTTGATGAAGTTTGGCTTGATATTGCTTGGTAAATGATAGTTTTTTTCATGATAATAGACAAGGTTGTAACCTGCTACTTGGGGACTTGGATTGAAATGTTTAACAATGATGATTGGAAAAAAATTTCATGAATTTGATAGTAATTTTGGTTTGACATTTAAGGCTTGATAATAAAACTTAGTTAACTTTATTGCAAAATATTTATTTGTTTGAAGTTGGGTATATTGGTTTGGTTAGTGTCATGTTTGCAGAAATATTTGTATGGTTTGAAGCAAGCTCTCCAAGCCTAGTATGTCTACATTGATAGCCACCTCATGAGTCTTGGAAGTCATGTCAATATAAACCTATACTTCAAATTGGTCCAAGGTATGCCTTTGATTTTGGTTTTGTATGTTGACGATCTATTCTTGAAAAGTAATGAGCCTTTGATGATCAAAGTAAGAGGGAGTTGACCTCAGAGTTTGAGATGAAGGATCTTGGCATGATGAATTAATTTATGGGATTATAAGTTTGGAAAATACCTAGATAAATCTTCCTTTCTCAAGGAAAATGTGACATGAAGCTAGTGGAGATATTTGGAAAGATGGAATGAAAATCCTTGGATACCCCGATGGAATTTAATTTCAAGAAATTATGCAAAAATTTTGTTGAACCTCACTTGGAATACTTCTCTAAGTACTGACAGTTTATTGAAGCATTAATGTTCCTTTAAATCACTCGTCTAGATATATGCCTTGCAGTGAACACCTTGAGTACAAATTGGGTTTTCGTTGAGCACATTTTGAAATAATTTGCATATACTACAAGAGATGTATGATTGCATGGATGCACTGATGCTGGCTAGGTTGGAAAGGTTATTGAGAAGAAGATCACATATGGGTGTTTCTTTAGCTTGGGGTCTTCCATGACATCTTGGATGAGCAAGAAATATATGTTAGTATCTTTAAGCACGGCCGAGGTTTAATACATTCTTTCTAACATGGCTATATGTGAGAAAATTTGGGAAGGAAGCTCTTTGGAGAGTTGTTTGAGGAGGCTCTAAATATGACAGTGATATATTGTGACAACGAGACTGGGATATTTTGACCAAAAATGAGCATGGTTATATATTTATTATCTACAAATAGAAACATGGATTTATGGATGTGACCCTCCTAAGTAAGGGACCTAGCTTATTGATAAAATTGAGCTAGATATTCCCCCTTTTCTGAGCTCCTTAGGTGAAAATTTCAGCTGAAAAGATCTTGGGGTTGAGGGAACTCTATACAATAGGTGGGCATGATCCCTACCTTTTTAGTAGGTCAGGTATCTTCCCTATTGCCACCCATATGGTGTACATGGTCCTTTTCTATTTTGACAAGTCAGGTATCTCCCCCTATCTCGATCTAGTAAAGTATGCCCCAATTGGAATCATACCCACAAGTCGAGCTTGTTGGGTTTGTCCCTCCCCATTTGGCCAACGAAATAAGGAGGCTTAGGGGTGTGTGATCCTTACCTTTGGTAAGTCAGGTATCTCACCCTAGCTAAATTTTGATGCAGGTGTTATAGCACATGACTCTTAAGGGTCATTGTTGGGAAGATCAATAGGAAATAGGAAGGTTGTGATCATTACCTCATATAGAAAGTGGTACCTCACCCATTGATTTCACAATGGGATGGTTGTGATCCTTGATTGGTAAGTGGTATCTCATATATTTCTCAATATAAGGTGGTAGTTAGATGCTACCCTATATGAGATGACTTGGGGTGAGAGTATCCCATAGGACCTTCCGCATTGTTGCAGACATGAGGTGAGAGTGTCCCATAGGATCTTCCTCATTGTCAATGGATTTTGGGTGGCAACATTAGCTCCTTGACGAATTATTTTTCTGAGTTGATTTGGGCTCCCTGATGTGGTTCTAGGTTAATCATGACTCCTTGATGTTGTTCCAGGTTGAGCTAAGCTCTTCGATGTTGATAGGTTGATTTTGTCTCCCTTATGATGTTACATTCTTCAGATTCAAAATTATTCAATAGATGGAAATAGGAAAAGATGAGTTGAGACGAGATATGACTTGATGTTGATGATGATTCTACTTCAAATGAATAGAATAATTATTTAATAGAGGGTGGTATCTTAGACTCCCCTCTGATATAAAATTCTTCTTCTTTTAGATTCAAGAGTGTTCAACATATGAGTATAAACAAGCAAAGATAAGTCGGGATGAGCATATATGAGCAGAGATGAGAAGATATGAGCATATATGAGCCGAGACGAGTAGAGATGAGTGAAGACAAAAATTTTTGATGAGATATTTGTGATGGTTCATATGTTGCAGTTGGTAATTTCTCCCTAGCTAAGAGGGTGTGTTAATTTGGAAGCTTAGGGACAAATTCCCTCCTTTGGACAATCTTTCTCATCAAGAAATACCCCTCCTATCCCTTGGAAGGATTGAATTTGATTAAAGAAAAATGTATTTTTAATATGGAAATCCACATGTGCACAAAAGGACAGGTCGGCCCTAAAAGGAAATTGGACACACTTGGATGGATATAAATACAAGTCAAGTAACCCTCATTTATACATTATCATCAAAAAAATTTATTTTTCTCTCTTCTTTAGTTTGGCTTGCACAGGTCTGAAGTTGGTTCACGATTGGTTCGTACAGGTCTGAGATTGTAGGGCTTGAAGCTCGCACGTGTGAATTAGGGTTTTGGTTCGCAACTACTATTTTGTTATATAAAATATTCAACAGTAGTTGCACACACCTATTCATGCAGCCGGAATGTTTCAACCGCAGTCATCATCGTTAGCTCTGTGCGGCTAGATATTAGGGTTTATTCTAACAATTGACCGCATATTCTGATAGTTGACCACAGATTATGACATTTGATCGCAGATGTAGATAGTTTACATCATTCTTGTGAAAAATTATTTTGATTAGTAGTGTCGTTGGGTTCATCTCTGGGATATTGTTTGGTTGGTTTACTAGATATTATTGTGAATGAAGAATTGGATTATTGTACTCTCTCTCTCTTTGCTGAACATTTAATGACAATAAAATAATAGGAATAATTTTAAAGGGTTTTCCCCCTTGGTGGGGTTTTTTTCCCTGGTCTCTGACTAATCCTGGTGTCTCTAAGTGTGAATTATTTTCTTTTATTGTTCCTTTATGTTCCCCTACATTGTTGATGATATTTTTCTTTCTACATAATTGCATATGATGTAATGATATTATAATGTTGTGGGGTGAATTCTATATGTAAATGATGAAATGGAATTATATAAAGAAAAGAACAATATAATCTTAAGAAAAACAATTGACTATTGATGTAACTTCTTAATGGCAGAAGTGTCCTCACACACATAATTTTATTAATAGGAAAAGAAATTACATGAGAAATTTGAAAGATTTTATACCTGTAGTCTCCAACACACTTACAATTAGGAAATGACCTATTTATAACCTACATGTCCTAACTTATTTTAGTTATGGACCACTTGATTAAACAACAAGTGTACATTTACAATAAATATCCTTCTAACAAAACTACTAACTTTTTTCCTATATTAGAGCCTAAGATACGACACTTTTCTAGAGTCGTATCTTTTTAACAATATTCTATTTCTAAGTGTCTCCAATATTAATTTAAATATTCTAATTTATCAAATATTTTATCCTAGCTTTAAACTATGATATTTGGATCATCTAGCATTCCCCCCTATGATCCAAAGATACATTACAACCTATACCAAGTTCATCCCTGAACTTAGTAAATTTGATCCTGCCAATAGGTTTGGAGAAGATATCGGAGATATGATCTTCTGAAGGACAATACATTAGCTTGATGATATCCTTTGCAATGAGTGACCTGATATGATGATGCTTGGTGTCCACATGCTTTGTGTTTGAATGAAAAAAAAGGTTCTTGGCAAGATTTATTGCTAACTAGTTGTCGATGAATAATGATGTAGCTTCTGCTAGAGGAATTCCCAAGTCCTATAAAATTTTACGCAACCAAAAAATCTCAAATGTTGCTTCCCATGTTGATATGCACTCTGCTTCTGCTGAAGAAGTGGCCATTGTAGCTTGCTTCTTGCAACTCCAAGACCCGACAGATGACCCCATGTTCATTGAATAACCTGAGGTTGATGCCCTATCATCAATATTGCCAGCAAAGTCGGCATCTGAAAATCCACCAAGTACAAATTTTTTAGTCTTTTTGTAAAGAAGACCAAAATATTTTGTTCCTTGGATATAACGAAGAACTCTTTTGGCTGAATTCCAGTGGTTGTCTCATGGTTCATGCATAAAGCGGGAAAGAATATTGGCCGCATAAGAATGATATGGTCGAGTAGTTGTCATATAAATCAGGCTGCCAATCAACTGTCGATAAGTAGTGCTATCCACCATTTCCCCCCCTTCAAATTTTGAATGTTTCAATTTTTGTTCCATGGGGGTAAGAACAGGCTTGCAATCCTATATTCCAAATTGCTGAAGAAATTCTGATGCATACTTAATGTGAGAAATTAAGATATGATGTGGACATTGGAATACTTCAACTCCAAGATAGTAGTTAAGTAGTCCCAAATATGTCATCTTAAAACCTGCATGTAACTACTTTTTCACCCATGCAATGTGATCATCATTGTTGCCATCGATAATCAAATCATCTACATACATAACCAAAATCACCATATTTTTACCTTGTTGGCGTACATAAAAGGTATCATCAGATTCACTTTGTTGAAAGACAACTTTCTGAAGGTATTCGTCCATTTTGGCATACCAAGCTCGGGGAGCTTGTTTTAACCCATATAAAGCCTTTATCGGTTTGCAAAATTTATGTCCTATCCTTCAATTTCAAAACCTGGTGGTTGTGTCTTATACACTTCTTCCTGTAAATCTCCGTTGAGGAAAGCACTTTTTACATCCATCTGATGAAATTTCCATCCTTTCTCGACTGCCAATGCAATTTTTAATCAGATGGTGTTCCATTTAGCCATAGGAGAAAAAATTTCCTCATAATCAATCCCTTCCTATTACGTAAAACCCTTAGCAACAAGTCTTGCTTTGTACTTGTCGATATCTCCATTTTTCTTGTACTTAATTTGGTAAACCCATTTGCATCTGATGGGTTTAACATTTTGAAAAAAATCAACAAGTTTAAAAGTGTTGTTGTCGATAAATACCTGATATTCATCAACCATAGACTGTTTCCATTATTATTTTTTACTGCCTCTCTATATGTAGAGGGTTCAGTAAAATCATTTTCTATCAAGGCAAAATTTCCTTCACTTCTATGTGATCCCCTTGTTCCTGTTTTATTCTGCTCATTAGGCCTTACATCTTTCAAAAGTTGAACTGCCAATTTTGGCAATTGATGTTCACTGGTGTGAGATTGTGAAAAATAACCATCATTGTAAAGAGGGTTGATGTAAACAGATGTTCTTTGATCAATCACAGATTCTGGGGGCAAAGATTCATTGTCAGAAGAATTGTTGTTGCTAGGAGATTTGGATGAACTGCCAGAAGACCTAGACAGTGCTGGTGAAGAAGATGGAATGGATGAATCATTTTCAGATGAAGGAAACTCAAGTTCATACCAATTTTGTGAATTTAGTTGACTTTATATATTTCCTTTTATTTTATCACCTCTTGTTTCTAACTTTTGAAGAAGACTTTATATTTCTTCATCTTGAAACATAGAAGTTGGCTGTTTAGGGAGCTTCAAATCCACCTACAGCCCATGGAAAAAGAAAACCTGAGCACGATAGAGACCCGTTTCAGAGGTGGTTAGGCTTAGGCACAGTGCAGGCAGGTATCGGTCAGGGCTACCTGACTTGGTTGATACTCGGTACTATTATTTGACTTACCAAGAAGCCTAAGACTCGAAAACTCATGTGCGACGGTGGTACTTAGTGACCAAAACTAGGGCATCCTTTCCCTATAGGTGACGGTGCAGGAAAGTGCTAAATCCTCTACCCTTACCTTGGTATATTTTCTTTGGCTGACTAGGGGCGTCACCAGCTCTTACAGGACGTTGTGCCAGCACTCACAATATATATTCTCAAGGCCCAGCTACATTTGAGTGTGTGAGGATGAATAGGTCTTCTAAGATTTTGAGTATCATACGCAAACAAACAAAAACCACTTTTTTTTTCCTTGCTTGATCACATAGAATTAATTTAAAGGGAAAATTTATTTTTATTTTCGCTTTGTTTTATGTATGTGACCATAATTTTTCTTTGATCGTAGACTCTATCCTCTCAATTTTTTCCAAAACCAAACCTAGTCGACATCAGAATGGACCTCGTCGATCTAGGCATCTTTTGGACCTCCCCCCATTACCGGGAGGGGTTCTAGGTCTTTCGTCGTTTAAGCATCAAAGACGGAATGCTTCCACCATTATTGGTTCGTCCTTTATTGGGGCATCCATAGTTGGGAACCCTAGTTGGTCTCCCAACACCACACCACACACCACTCCTCCCACAACCCCCAGGGGGCAGAGGAGTGAGTCCCATTCAGGAAGCCAGCCGAATACAGAACAGGGTATGTCACAAACCAACCCTCTTCCTAGCCAGAACTTTGTATTTTCACACATTGCAATGGCATCAACCTCCCAATCACCTTTCTTAGCTTCGTTGAATCTGCCCAATTTAACCAAGCTAATGAATGAACCCATCACACACGACCCTACATGGCCTCCCATGCCCACGAAGCTCCCTTCGAATATTCCAAAGTTCGAAGGAAAGCAAGCGAAAGACCTAGGTAATCATGTCATGACCTTCCACATGTGGTGCTCATTGAACAATATCATCGATGACACTATTTGATTGAGATTATTTCAATGCACTGTGACCGGAGTAGCCGCGAAGTGGTACATGGAGAAACTCTTAGCTTCACATGGAATCTTTGGTGCCCTCGCCACTACTTTCCTAACATATTTTTCAGTTACCCATTCACCATGATTTTGGAATGGAATTACTGACACATTTTAAACAAGCCCCCGTCGTCCATATCTCATACCATCTCCACGAATCGAGGTGGCGTCGTAGTTTATGTAAAGAAAAACTTGACGACTGGGTTCTTTTAGATTTGTTCCTGAAAATTCTCAAAGTAGAGATTTCAATGGATTTGGCGCAACAAATTCCCACATCCGAAGAGGACACCTTCAGCAAATTCCAACAGCTTGAGCTGATTTATACGCAGATAGGATACATTTGCAACATCCTTCCTAACACCCCGTGCCTGCAAACTTATCAAGAATTTCCAGGCGTGTCGAACTATGAAAACAGACTAATTGGGTCATTGATCCAGGGTTACATAGGTAGAAGTAGTCAAAACCTCAGTTATAGGTACAGTTCTGCCCAGAACATACCTCAACCCAGTTTTCAAAGTCATCATATGCCTCAGCAAAATTTGACCAATAGGGTGCCACCATATCACTAGGGAGGACCTTATCCTCCAGCTCAGGGGACCTAGTACGCAGAAATAAACACTAACGAAAGAGCTCCCCTCCAACATCCAGGTGCAAACCAGGGACCGCGTTATGCTCAGTCCCCATCACAAGAGCCACCTATGCAAACCAATGCACAGGTGAACTTTGTGCAGCTATCCCAAAACCAACCCAACCAATATAACCAGGAGAAATACCCTCCTAACGTGGTGAAGAAAAAATCAAAAAACAAGACAAAAGGGAACCCTTGACAGGGGGAAACAACTAGCAACGCCCTCCATGATCCTAGGTTGGAGGCAACTCCAACCAGAATCAGAGCCAAGAGCCAAGAAATGCCCAGCGGCAGAGAAAAAGGCCACCTCTTTGAGCAAACCATTCTCGTTCAATATGTGGTGAGTACATCCATTATACTCACCACTATCCTGATCTCCTTGAGCTGAAGAAGCTACAGAGTAACCAAGGACAAGGAGGATCTTCCCAGCAACCAGTTGTGATGCAGGAACCTTTCCCCCATCAAGGGATGTAAGCACTCAACAGCAAAATACAGACGAATCTGACAAAAGCAGCCATGAAATCTACATGACTGGCAAAGAGATGTTTTTCCAAACACGAAATCACAATTACGACACCCCACCAGACACCAATATGTCAGGGGCAAGTGCTACTCTACCGACTGCACCTTTGACCATTTCAAATATGCCTATCGAACCATTTCCAAAAATGGTGAAGGGACCCAATAGGCGAGTAGGAAAGTACTCCAAAGCAGCCCATAATTATAGCATCGTGGACAATTTAGCACAATCTTTCGTTGCTATGTCATCTTTGGAAGTATTGCAGTCATGCCCAAAACAACAGAAAGCCCTACTTTCTGCGTTAGGTGCTATCGACCCTGCTGATACACGCCTAATGGCTTTTGACTTAGACAAAGCCACCCTCAGGCTTCCTTGCATGGTCACCTTCCAGATACCAGTGTCGTTCCAGAATATCACAATTCACCGATGTGTCATAGATGAGCGTGCATCAACGTGCATCATGTCCAAAAAAGTTTGGCAGAAGTTAGGGTCTCTCGAACTAAAACCCTCAGTCATCACGCTTAGAGCATACGATGGTCGTCCCTCAACCCCCATCAGCCTCTACCAAAACGTCATGGTTTGCTTAGCCGGAAAGATGGTCCACATAGACATTGAAGTCTTGGACACTCACTTGGACTAAAATATACTCCTTGGGAAGAGTTATATGTACACCATGTCTACCATAGCCTCCTCCATATTTTGCATCACGATGTTCCCCCACGAGGATCGCATCATTACTGTAGAGCAATTGAAGCATAGCAAGAAGCGACCCCTAACAAACACTGATGTAATTATACCCTATGTACATACATCCTCAGATGCTCTCTCACAGTACCAAGAATATGGTGTCGTCCAATTCAAACCGTCGTCCATTCTAAGGTCATTCCTAGGAGATTTGCTAATAATCCCTGTGTCATCACCCAATGTGACAGGGGCTTTGGTGTGCATGATGTCCACATCAATCACCGAAGCTAGTTAGGATACGGACACAAGCAGTAATGACACTGAGTCATCGGCCACGACAGCCTCTCTAGCCTACTCTGCCTCCCAAACCTCTTTCCTCTACCCCCCAGCTAGTTTCATCTACTAACAGGTTTTGGCAACACTGGTATTACCAAACATATCATTGGCAATACCAGTTTGGTACCTCATTCTCCCAGCGAGAATAGGAGCCACCCATATCACTACCACAGGATTGAAGCCCCTCAGTCCTGAGGAGGCCCCACCCATTCAAAAAACAGTCAAAACCATCCCTGCAAAGGAAATTTCCATTGCAAAACTGGTGATCACGGCTAAGAAAACCGAGAAGAGAGGAAAGAGGACGGTGACCCCTGCCATACAACGAGAATCACTATTCTGCGCCATATGCGACGTAATAGGTCACCTTACCCATATATGTCAGGATATGGATGAATTAAAACTACTGCTTAGTTCTGAGACATACATCGCGACGTCGTGTTCCCGTAAAAAAGAACCTACCACCAAAGGTAAAGGAAAATCATTGTGTACCAATCACGCATGCTCTCTCTATAGCAACTACGAGCATTATACCCATCATTGACTAGATATCCCAAAAATATGGATGTTTTACATGCCATTGAGCGATACTATCAATAGAATCCCTCCACCCATGCATCCGGAAATGAACCTCGTACCATCCTATACCTACAGGAAGAACGAAGGGCACCAGAAAGACCCCCAGTCATGCCCCCGCCTGTTATATGTTGCACACTGTGCGATGAAAGTGATCACTTCCTTGAAGAATGTGCAGCCTTGGAAATCATCCACAGATGGTATCCTATAGAATGGGTTTACTACGTTGGATTGCGGGCAACGCAATTCACATGTCCGTTATGCGCCGATAATCACCTGCTGGAGAATTGTTACTATATCTCCCAATTCCGACTAGCCCTCGCTAGTTTGCGCTCAGCCATATTCCACCTCTCCCAAGAAGATGAGATGGACACAGAATCCACGAACAGCTCCACAACCCAAGAGGATGTGACAAACAGATCCATCCTATTCTTGTTAGCTAAAAAGCGACCAATGAGGGAAACCCTAGTTACCCCCAACCGCTCTCTACAGAAAAGACCAACATGCACGTTATGCAAGATGCCCAATCGCCACTTTCCCTGATTTATCAACGTTACGACATTTTTTCCTTGCCAGGACACAAACTGAGCACGACAAGACCCCCACATCTAGGATATTTTACCTTATATGTCAAGGAAATAATTATGAGTGGCACTGCACTTATGCCTCGCAACTCTGTCCTACCATCAATATGATTCATACCATAGAGAAGAGAGAGGACGACCTCTGTAAGTGGTATAAAAGGTACACCACCTCCGGTTCAAAAACCCCACGCTCGCATAGGCATGATGGGTGAACTAGGACAACACACGAACCTAGCATGACACATGCCAAGCCTAGGATAACATGCGGATTATGTGATATGAATGACCACTTATTCAATCAGTGCAGAGAACTGAAGCCCCTTGCAAACATTTTTTGCATAGTCTCTTCTCTCCCTCATAAAATTATCTCTAACCAAGAGAAGATCACGCGTACCTATTGTCGAATTTGTTCACACTTTTACCATACGATTAAATGTGTGCACCTCCCCAAGCTAAGAGAGGCAAGAGTAGTGTTGAGTATACAGTCCCACAAAGGGTCAGATGCACCTAAGCCAACAACATGGAAGTGGAATCAGAAGACCACCTCTTCTACAATAGATCCCTTCCAGGCATCCACATCTAGGACGTTGAGTAGCATTGATTCCCATAAAATCTACTCTATTGGTACAATGATACCATGCACTATATGCACTAGCCAAAATAACACACCAGAGGTATGCCTGCTAATGTAAAAATTCAGGCACCTCTGCAGCAGGCACAATTACCACCCACAGTAAATTGACCATCCTAGTAGGGAACCCAACCTTGCGCTCACGCAGAATCCCATCATATAAATTCTTCCCCCACCGAACTCTGATGAAACGATTCACCATATATGATTTGTATCATCGCATACTGGAAATAGTATTGTAGCCCCCCCCCCCCCCACATCCCAAGATTTCCACCTTATTCCTGTCGCAAAAGATCAAGGTAATTTTCACTTTTGCATTGATTTCCACAAGATCCCAAATTTCCATGCTGCCATTGAACTACTGGATGATACCCAGCCTCTAGAACAGCGCCTAGTACAACTAGAGTGCGTCAACAAAAGACGACGACAGTTGCTGTAACACAACGAGGCCCACAAGAAAAGGGTAAAAGCATCATTCGACCACCACATCAACCCTTGCTCATTCACCAAGGGTGAACTAGTCCTCCGCTATGATGTCACAAAAGAAGCCCTAGGACCAGGAAAGTTTTAAACCTTGTGGAAAGGACCCTACATCATCAAGCATTGCCTCCAACAGGGGGCATACATCTTGACGGAACCGTACGGGATATGCATCAACAACCCCATCAACGACCTTTACCTCAAGAAATTCTACCCATAAGGACCAAAACGGCCCTTCCCTAGAGTGAACGTACACAAATCTAACCATTGAAAAATTTTGACCAAAATACTTATTAAACACGCTCAAAGTGCCACCATGGATCACCAACTTGAACCTTACTTTGGATTTGCTGATGGAGCATCAAGATGGTCTCAAAGTTTATCCACAGCTACCTGGGTCATCTACCACCCTGACTGATCGCCACTCTGCTCAAACGGTGTGTGCATCAGTTCAACAACAAACAATCAGGCATAATATGACACCGTCACCGGACTTATGTGTGATGCCCTCCATCGGGGCATACACCATATGCATGTCTACCTCGATTCCTAGTTAGTAGTGTCGCAGTTAAACCAAACATTTGAGGCAAGAGTTACACATCTATTTAGAAAATATTTGCATGCAAAAAGATTAAGCAGACAATTTGACTATATTACATTCACACAGGTACTAAGGAGTCAAAACTAAGTAGTTGATCGCATAGCCAACAATATAATAAACTGGAATGCATCTTGAATAAACCATCACACATAAAAAACCAAAAATATAGGTATCCATCAGCATAACATCATCCATAAACCGAAACAGGTGACACAACATGTAGAGCCGCAAAAAATATCTCTCATATATATATATATATATATATATATATATATATATATATATATCACAATGTATATGTCTGAGTACAAAAAAAGTGTCACTGACCCAACGGCCAACCCAAAGATAAAAAAGTCGTCAAAAATAGGGGAAGCATCCTCATAATGGGTGCTTTTCCCATGTAAAAGTATACTCTAGGGCGGTGCCCCCTCAGGAGGGCCACCTGGACCCACAACTGCTCTCGGTGCCACCACTAGAGCTGTTGTCACCACCGAGACTGCCACCTGACATAAAATAGGCCGATAGTCCCTCTCGCGGGCCATCACAGTCTCTAGCCAGACCTCCTCGAGATCATCCATAAAACCTCGAGCAGGCATCCCCTGGGTCAAGCGGTCCACTCAGCCCCAAGCATCCTCTAGAACTGACACCCGAGCAGTCAGTTCCACCACACAAGCCTCCACCATATCTGCACGTGCCACTGCTGCGTCTACACAAGCTTGTTCGACCGCAACGTCGGCAGCAACCGAGTTGCTTCCCTCTCCTGAAGGGCCAGTACCACCACCAGGTCCTCCAGCACCCCTAGGTCGTCGTAGAGGATCATGGCCAGCCAACCGAGCCACGGGGCAACCCACCTCGCAACAATATGCAAGAGTGACCAAAACTATGTCAGTGTCACTAGCAAAACACCTAAGAACATACATACTCAAATAAATGGAAAAAACATAGAAAACGTACCTATTGGCCCCCAAGCATAACCAGGAGGGAGACCCATATCTGGATCCCCCTAGAAGTCCATCCCCGCATATTGGAATGGAAATAACATATGTGGGATCACCTCGAACCAGGCCTCGGTCGGGGCATTCCAGTAATGCCCCACCATGCCACCACTGCCTCGCAAAATCCTCGGAGCCCACCTCCTCAGACGAGGCTCCTGTGGCCCCACAGGAGGCACCGCCATCACTGGCCTTAGCAACACTACCCTCTTGTACATAATGTTGCACAAAATGCTGGCGTATGCAAACAACTTCAATCCACTATGGACATTGTTGAGTTGTGCCACCATCCCGTCATAGCAAAAATGGGAAAAATCATAAAAAATCCCGAACCTCAACTGGCGCAATACTCCAACCTGTAGGCCTGATGCCTGATGTGGAGCGGATGACCCAGCAAGTCACACAATCACTGCCAGAGCACATCACTCTGCCAAATCTGTGACTGATGCAATGTTGATGCATCCCTATATTAGAGGTGCCCCACCACAGTGGTGTCTCTGAAACCTCTCCAAGTCCACTCTCCCCGAAGGGATTAGATACCTCAACGCCTCACCATGAGGTAGTAACCCGGTCACAAAATAGACATCCATCTCAGGACGGATGACCAGGTTCGTCCCACGAAACATGAACTTGTTGCGCCTCCTGCGCCAGTGTCGAATCAAGTAGCGTAGCAATCGATCCTGTGACCAAAGAAGCTCGTTCTCCACGAACTTCAGGAGCCCCCATTGCACCAACTGATGGTGCACCCCAGCATCAGCAGCCAACGTAGTTCAGAGCTCGGGCCAATCCCGCTCCCTCCGCAACAACCTGACATCAAAACAGGTACCCATCAGTAATAGAAAAAACATCAAAAATAGGCAAAATCCAAAAAAAAAATCGCCTCTGCTTTGTGCGCCTGTATTTTCCATAGGCGCGCTTAAATCACGCCAAAGAAGGGGAACATAGCACTTTTAGCATGCTTATCCCTGGAAAATGCACACAGAGGGTGTGCCTTTTCCCCGATCGCCCGCGCAATCTAGGGCAAAAAACACTCAAAATCCGTACAAACCAAGTCTGTATGGACCTTGGCACCATCAAACTGAAAAAATTAAAGTGCAGGACGTCATGGAGGTTACCTGGGCATGATCTCGCATGGAGGTTACGCAGAAGCTTCTGATCTCTAAAAGAACTCAACAAGTACAAATGAATTGAATTAGGGCCCTATTCACCCATATATCACACTTTTCAAAAACTTGGAGGACCATAACGAGAGATTAGAAAGTTCGTTCTCCGAACCGTAAGATGCATCATGATCAGCACTCCATAATGAACAGAGGCGATGCCACATAATCACACTCCCAAAAAATTAAATTTTTAGCACCGGCAGGTATGCCCTCTCTTATATTATTTTTTAAAGCTCATGAATTTTAATAATATTTGATAAAGAAGATAATTTCACATGAGGTAGTTGTTTTTGCAAGAAAAGCTCACAAACCATCCACAACTCCATCTACTGAAAGTTCCAGAGCATGTATCATTATACCCCCAACATGAAAGATTCCCAGTAAAGTCTGCATATCCTGACATCATTTCTCCATCCAAAATCAACCATAGGGTCCTCATATCCGACCGTGTTTATCATCACCTCATACTGCACATGATAAAAATCCTCGTTGGTCGATAAAGCCTCCCCTCCATGGTGCTCGTCACCCACAATAGATGATATATCACAGTAAAAGTGACACCATGGCCATACCACTTTAGTCCGAGAAGCACCTCATGCCCATCCATTCACCATGCATAAGTTCAAGTTTATCATACA
Organism: Pinus albicaulis; assembly: GCA_034641835.2. Taxonomy (NCBI): domain Eukaryota; kingdom Viridiplantae; phylum Streptophyta; class Pinopsida; order Pinales; family Pinaceae; genus Pinus; species Pinus albicaulis. The sequence continues at coordinate 786,426,393 of CM076576.1, forward strand.
AGCTAAAACCCCCTTCCCAGACCATCAGGTTGTACAAGCAGATCAAAAGTGCACTATCGCGCCTCGCATTTGTCCCACCATACCTCCACCAGCATAATCCCATATGGGATACTTTTTCATCTGCTTCATCAACCCCACACATGAGACCAACCAATGGGACTCCTACCCTCAGCAAAACACCTTCCTCACAACATCAGTGAACGAACACTTTCATGTTTTGGAGTACCCGTCTCTGTGTTTTGTATAAACCAAACCCAATTATTTTATTCTTTTGGTAAGTGTACAAATACCACGAATGGTGCAATACATCCCCCCACCCTCTTATCCATCTTTTTCTCCCATGGTCGTAGTCCATGAACACCCTTGGTCGGAGTGTTACACCCCCACACAAGCCACCATGACATTCATAGCCAATTTATACGCACCCTAGAAGTCCTACCGACTACAGGTATTTCCCCATCAGAAATGACTATGACTGCCGCCAAGCTGCTGAGTATACTCTGACCTTGGGCCATTGAATCCCCATTGTCAGTTTTCAGTCATCCCTCACCAACATGCCTATGTTAAACCCATCACATCCAGGTCCCCGACCCCTCACGTTGGCAACCCCTCATTCGGTTGAGGCTTCCTTTTTGTCGACTTCGACACCTATTTTCCAAAAAGGAAGCGGTACCTTGGATTACCCCTCTCCATAAAAGCGGAATCCTCGTGTGGCACTATGGGAGACATCATTGCCCATAGATGTCATCGATCCTCCTGACATTCGACTACAACAAAATATTTCATGTCATGATGGTATCGTACCTTACAACCATTGCAATTTGTTCAAATTCGTCGAAGACCCATAAGCATCTCTTTCAGAAATTATTCCACGGGAAGGTCCCAATCAGCACCTATGTGTACAGTGCACAGCTATATGCCATACCAAGTTTACGCATATGGGTACCACATTCCACCTATTGTCAAAGAAAAAATGCCCAGGAGGGCATCACTGGTCGTCGCCAAAAACCACCAGATCACTATCATATCAGTGATATAGACAGAACATATATCTGTCAAACAGATTTGTTTAACTAGCCACAGCATCACGAGCATGGGACATGCCCGCCTCGTAGAAAATTTGTATATGTATTGTATTATATTTTCTTACAGGGGTCCCTTAGGACATGGTCATTCTTGGAACTGGTCATTCTTGGAACCGGTGCAGGGTGTTTCCAATTCCAAGCTTCACGCAGGTCACTCTCTCTCTCTCTCTCTCTCTCTCTCTCTCTCTCTCTCTCTACGCATGATATACAGAAAAGAAACTATAATGTATTTCGGCTATACATTTCTTCCTAGACCTCACACATTAGGGGGAAACTGTTAACACTGGAAAATCGTACAAGCAGAAGACAACATTATTTAATGTCAAGCAAAAGGATTTACAAAGCTGGAAGACATTACAGAATCTGGAAAGTATTTAAAAATCTCTAAGGTCTGAGGAAAAATCAAATTTGAGCAAGTCATAAATGCTTTTGTGTGCATTATCCTTCATGAAGAGCTCCTTTGCGCGCCTTATGACCCAAAATGTGCGCAATCCTAGGAGTGGTGAAATGTCACTTTCCAGGACCACACAAAGCATAGGATAGTGATTCCTCACTTGAAGCGGCCTAAGGACAGCCACCGACGCCTCCTTATACATCAAGTGAGCACACAATGGAATATTTGTAGCACAAAAAGGAATCGCACCCCTCTATTGGGTCACCATCCACAATGTACCAAGAGAGGGAAGGAGGATTTGAATTCTCCTATATAAGGCCACCATGAGATTAGGAAGTGGTGAACACATTGTTATGCTGGCCAGAATTTCCCAAGCAATACCAGCAGTGTGTGATCCGGAGCTAAAGATAGAGGGGACTCAATTGTTGGCCATCCAACAAGTTCAGTTCATCACAGTAGAGAGAGAGAGAGACTTTGCACTGAGACAAGCTTGGGGTAAAAACATCCTTGCATCAGGACTTAGAACTCATGTTCTAGGGCCCCTTTGGCAAGAGGGTAAATTTTCATTCTTATTTTCCTACGAACGCTCAATAAGAGGGGCCAAGAGCCACCGTTTTCATTATTGTTTTCGTTTGACTCTTTTCAGAGCTCGTGTTTATTTGTTTTAGTTTTATTTTATATATGCATGTTATTTCTCTATCTAGTATGATTATGCTTATAGCTTGTTCTACTAACTTGCTTGACTCCACTTATTTTTCTATCTGTTACCAATAACTTAAGTGGGTAGACCACACCCCTTAATTTGGTGTGATTTCATACATACGTGCACCAAACACACTCCAACACTCATTAAGATAGTGATGGCTTGTTAAATAGTGAAGAAAGAGAATCTGATCAAGATATTAGATTGCTCATGGAATTTGAAAAAGAGACTAGTGAGGCTAAAGCTACTTTTATGGATGGTTTAGAAGAAAATTATTTTCTTAAAGAAATCACTCAGCTCAAAATATGCTGGGAAGAGAAAAAAATAGCCATAGATACTCTAAAGAATCAACTCATAGAAAATGAGAAGAACAATGAGAAATTAGAATGTGAAATAGTAAGTCTAAGAAAGGAAATTGAGAAAGTAAAAACTATAAATCTTAGATTTTCTAAAGGATATGAAACCTTAGACAAAATTATCAAGGTTCAACGCTCTCCTCTTGTAAAGGCAAGTATTGGATATATTGGTGAATCTTCTCATTCATAAAAGTCCTTAGCTACAAGCTATCTAAATGTAGCAAAATCCAGCCAACAAATCTTCACTCAGCAAAAGAACAAAGATAATGTCCAGGTAAAGCATGATCATTCAAATTCAAGGATGAACAATAACAAAAATTTCAGTCAAAAGGTAAACAACACTAGAAGGTTCTATGATCGCAGAAATTTATTATTTAATGGAAAATGTTTCTCATGTCATAATTTTGGTCACAAAGCTGCTCAATGTGTTGCATACAAAACCATCATGACCAAAGAAGCAAGAAAGAAAAGAAATGAGCCAGGAATAAAGAAGAATAATTATAACAATTTTTCTCCTCTTCAAGAAGAAATTGAATGTTCATTTTTCAATAACTTTGGACATGAAGAATCTAAATGCAAGAGAAAACTTCATCCAAAAGAACAAATATCCACAAGTTCCAAGGTATGGAGAGAGAAGGACTTATAGTTTGAAAGTTGCGGCATAGCTTTATTTGCAGAAGGAGAAGAAAACCAATGGTACATTGATAGCGGATGTTCAAAACACATGACAGATGATAAAGATAAACTTATTTCATAAAATGAATTAGAGAAGGAAAATAATGTTACTTTTTGAAATGACTCTCCTGCCATCATTAAGGGTAAAGGATCTATTTTTCTAAAAGAAAAGGTTAAATCTAACAATGTTATGTATGTTGATGGATTAAAGCATAACTTGTTGAGTGTTAGTCAAATGTGTGATCAAGGAAATGAAGTTGTCTTTCGATGAAAAGAGTGTGTGGTTCGTGAAATTAACACAGGAAAGACCGTAATAAAAAGAACAAGAACACCAAGCAATATGTACATATTGAAAGGTGGCCAAGAGAAATGTAATCTAGGTAAATCTATAGAAAACTGGTTATGGCACAGAATATTGGGACATTTGAGTTGTTCCCAAATAAGCAAATCAAGTAGGCTCAAAGCTGTTCGTGATCTACCCAACATCACTCTACCCGAAAGTACCATATGAAAATCATGCAAATTTGGTAAGAAAACCAAGGTTCAATTTAATGCCAAAGAAGGATTAGTAAGTAAGCCTCTTGAACTTATACATACTGATTCATGTGGACCTGTAAGGAAAAATTCACCTCGTGGAGAATAGTACTATATCTTATTCATTGATGACTTTTCTAGAATGTGTTGGATCGGTTTATTGAAACATAAAAATGAAGAATTTTAAAAATTTAAGGTCTTCAAAGCTTTAGTAGAAAATGAATTAGATCTAAAAATCAAATAACTTAGATCTGATCGAGGAGGAGAGTACATATCAGATGAATTATTTCATTTATGTGAACAATATGGCATAAAAAGACAGTTTTCTGTAGCTAGAACTCCACAACAAAATGGCGTGGCAAAAAGAATGAATAGAATAGTTCAAAAAATGGCTTGTGTTATGCTTGATGAATCTGGGACTCCTCACACCTTTTGGGGTGAAGTTGCGCATACTGCAGTAAATATTCTCAACAAGGCTCATGTTCATGTAAATAGTGATAAAACTCCTTATGAACTCTGGTATGTTAATACTCCCGCTGTGAAGCACTTTAAAGTTTTTGGAAGAAAATTTTATATCAAAAATAACGACGAAAAACTTGGTAAGTTTGAACCTAGAGTAGATGAAGGAATATTTCTTGGTTACTCTTCTAGAAGTAAAGCATACAAATGCTACAATAAGAGACTACGAAATATTGTTGAATGTATTGATGTTGTGATTGGTGAATCTCTCACAGTTCCCAAAAGGGAAATAACAAAAAATGAGGATGATGATAATGAATGTTTCCCTCATAAAATAACAATAATATAGAAGGAGAACCTAATGAAGCACAAGAAGAAGATACATCAGAAAGAGAAAAGGCTCCATCTAGGTATGTTCAAAATAATTATCCAGAATCTCAAATTTTTGGAGAAAAGGAATCAAGGGTACAAACAAGAAGAACTCTTGTAGGATCTCCTAGTTATCTAGCATTTTTATCCACCATTAAACGATACAATGTAAATCAAGCTAGTAAAGATGAATGTTGGATTCATTCCATGATTGAAGAACTTGATCAAATTGAAAAGAATAATACTCGGGAATTGATTCTGAGACCTCATGATAAAATTATAATTTGAACAAAGTGGATATTCAAAAATAAGTTAAATGAAAATGGAGATGTCATTAGAAACAAAGCCAGACTTTTTTGTAAAGGGTATGCTCAACAATAAGGTATGGACTTTGAAGAAACATTTTCACCAGTAGCTAGACTTGAAGCTATAAGAATGTTTCTTGCATTTTCAAGTTTTCAACAATTCAAGGTTTATCAAATGGATGTAAAATATGATTTCCTTAATGGTGATCTCGAAGAAGAAGTTTATATAGAACAAACAGAAGGATTCATTCTAGGAAATGATGAAAATTTTGTTTTCAAACTTAAAAAGGCCCTATATGGTCTAAAACAAGCCCCTCATGCATGGTACTATCGTCTTGACAAATATATTCAACAACAAGGTTTCATAAAAGGATCTGCAGACAATAACTTATACACAAAAATTGAGAATGATAAACAATTAATTATAGTTGTTTATGTTGATGACATCATTTTTGGGAGTAATGAAGAATCCACGAGTCAGAAATTTTCTTCAGTTATGCAGAAGGAATTTGAAATGTATTTACTTGGGGAACTGACATATTTTCTTGGCTTACAAGTGCAACAAGAAAAATATGGCATCTTTCTCTCACAAGCAAAATATCTCAAACATATCTTGAAGAAGTATGGGATGGAAGAATGCAAACCTATGAGCACTCCAATGGTGACCAGATGTAACCTTAGTTCTCATGATGATTCTCCCATGGTAAACCAACTAGAGTATAGATCTATGATTGGAATTTTTCTTTATCTAACAGGGACTAGACCAAATATCATGCATGCAGTTGGGATTGTTGGATGATTCCAAGCCAATCCAAAGGAGTCACATCTTCAGGTTGTAAAAATAATATTCAAATAGCTACAAGGAACTCAAGATTTTGGTCTATGGTATCCGAAGAATGTTGATCTTACTCTTCATGGTTACACAAATGTGTACTGGGCTGGAAATGTTGATGACCGGAAAAGCACTAGTAGTGGTGCATTTGATATGGTTGCCCTAATTAGTATCCCAGTTCAGCAAGATAAAAAGTTTCATTTCCTTATCTATAACAGAAGAATAATATGTGGTTGTTGCATCATGTTTCACATAACTTCTTTGGATGATGCAAACATTACAATGTATTAAAATTAAATTTTCTCCTCCCATATCTATCCTATGTGATAATACAAGTGCCATCATTATCTCTAAAAATCTTGTTATGCATTCAAAAACCAAGCACATTCCTATCAAATATCACTTTTTACGAGAACAAGTGCTTAAGAAAATGGTTAAATTGGAGTATGTTCCCTCCAAAGAACAAGTTGCTGACATATTTAGTAAACCTCTTCCCAGGGAAGCTTTTGAATATCTCAGACAGAAGTTGGGATTTGTCTCTACCTCACTTACCAAATTTCTTTGATTTCAGAATTTTAAATTCAGTGCGCAGGTTGCATGAAGCCTAGTCACGTATATACATAAGTTTCTCTTTATACATTCGCGTATGGATCTTGTTGTCATAAAATCTATGGATTAGCCTTCAGAACAGTCTTTGTCATATATAGTTTGGCTCTGTTGCTCAGGTTTTGATGGGTACAATCTATGGTTCTGGTGTTTCAGCTTACATTTCCTTTCCTAGATATTTATCTGCTTGATGAATATGCTTTGATGAATTGGTTGTTGAAAATGTTCAGGATGCACAGGTGTAGGGGGGGCATTAGCCTTTCTGGGAATAATGCATTATTGGCATTATGTTGGTTGCTGAATTATGATCTCTGTCATGAGGTTCTTTGGTCTTGGTTATAAGATTCATATCTGAAATTTGATGTAAGAGTCATGTTGAGACCTGTGATGTATAAATTGTCATATTTAGTCATGTATGGACTTTTTCAAAGTTTCAAACCCACTTGGTTTGGTAGTTGATTCAAAAAATGTAACCCCACTTAGTTGGGCAATTGATGTATGTAAGTGTCCTTGGTGATAGGAAAGGTTATAGAGTCTTTCAAAGCTGTTTTGAAGCTTCAGCATGTGTTTAGGGGGAGTATGATTCATATTGTGCACCACAGATCTCGACATTCTTGTATCGGTTTGTCATTTTCTCTTGATGTCAAATGAGGAGAGTATAAGAGTGTTTGAATAATGCTTATGATTGATTTGTTTATCAGGTATATACAAGTTGTGGTGATAAAACACCATCATGGTTGCCATCAAGTCGAAAGGGGGAGATTGTTGGCATTATGATGTAATATGTTGTTATGTTGTCCTTGAAGGAAACCCAGTCGATGAGTTTCCTTTTGATAGCAACCTATTTGCTAAAGATTTAAAATTGATGTAAAATTTTTAGTTCTTATAAGACAGAGAAAGGAACTTCAGTCAAGGACAAAGGAATAATAAAGATAAATTTTCAAGATGTATACGCAGGTTTAATGAAGGCAGCCTGTGTATACTCGCAAGTTTGATGAAGGCAACTCGTGTATACATCCATAATTAGTGTATACATAGTTGTTGTGAAGAAAAGTCGTGTATATATGCGGTACAAAGAAGCCAAGTCGTATATGTAATTACGCACTCCGTTTATGATACCAGAGGTCCTTACCATGGTTTTAGCCCACAATATTGAGCGTTGTGTCGTTTATTTTATTTCATCCAAGAATACCATCGGCACTTGTGTGGTTTTGGCTCATGGTATTGGCTAAGGCTCAAACTATATAAGGAGAAGAAGATCATTTAGAAGTCAATTTGGGCATCATCCCTAGGACCAATGAAATAGGGTCTATCATCCCCTTATATTCCTGTTAGCTCCCTGTAATTAGCAAGATTGGAAAAAGTCCGACTGCAGGGAGAAACACCGTTTCAACCACTTTGGGATTCTAGGATCTAGCCCTCCTGAATCCGGAGAGGGATCTCTCCAATAAGTGCGAAGATGGATTTATCTTTAAAAGCTTTTGGGTAATGATATTAGGCTAGTTATGAAGTCCGATGGTTTTTGTTTGTTTTGGATGGTTGAGCATGATTATTGTTTGAGTGGAAAGTTCTAAATGGAAGGAGTTTCGAAGGTGTGAAGTTGCAAGCAATCAGAACAAGCTTTGGCCAAAAAGATAGATAATTTCTGGTTTTAGTCCATTGGTCTATGGAGTCATAATAGGGTTTAATTGAAACAACAAGGGGCAAGAGTGGTCCATGGGGCAAGTCATCTATGTCTAAGGATATCTTTAAAGTTGATTTTATGGAATGAAATGATACAACAAGAAGGGGAATTAAACAAATGAAGAACAAAGAGCAGCCTAAGATCTGGTAAGTACTTTGAAACTAGCCAGCTTTTGATGCAATTTCAATAGAAAACATATTAAACACAAGGGGAAACACATATTATAACAAAGAATGGTCTATGATCTGGTAAGTACTTTGAAACTAGCCAGCTTTCAACACATTCTTAGGGAAACTTTCAGACAGTCTTTTTGGATGAAACGAGGACAGGGCTCACCATAACTTCCTTAGTTCATCTCGACTTAACATAAACTGAAAATAACATTCGAGAATAACAATTAGCTTAGAGAGTAGGACGAGGGAACAAAAAAATTCCTAAACTGCTTAAACTGAATTAAATCATTCCTAATTAACACAATTTGGAAGAAAACATTTAGATAAAGCTTATCAGTCAGAGAAGGGTACTGATATACAGTAAATCCTAACTCTATGCTTGCTGTTCTTTATCAGAGAAGATGGACAAAGTGAAAATAGAAATAAAATAAAAATTTACAATAAGAAATAACATCACCGTCGACATAGACTAGGATCCCATAAATCAGCTTGTATTGATGCTTCAAACCAGTTACATCTTTAAGTCCAACGTTTCAGTTCAGCAATCATCTTTTCCTCTCAGCCTAACTTATCTAATCACAAGCAGAGCTTCAAGAGCCCGTGAACACTATTTACAAGTAGAAGTTCTAAGCTCAAGTATATTTCAAAATTCAACAACCAACATTTTCTCATCTTCTACAGGAGTTATTATAGAAGAAATGAGGAGGTGGGATCTGATAAAAGATCTCCTGGGTTAATTAATACAGACTTGATACTTCTTGGCCGATGGAGAAGTTTACAGATGTTCGTCTGTATTAATTGTTTTACATTTAATAATTAAGCTTGGTGGGAGCTTTTGTTGAATTTAAGGCTCTGTTTCATGTTGTAATAACTCTGCTGATATTTTTTGCATTAATTTCCTTTGGCAGAATTAACTATTCGGCTGTGCTGAGGAAAATATCTTCTTTTCTGATCATAACTCGGCCTATGTTGAATGCTTTAAGGCTACAGGTGGATTTGGGTAGCTGAGAGGAATCAATTAGCTTCTGATGTGGCAGTGGAGGCGTCCTCTGACTGATAAATTTTTCGATTTGTCTGTAATTGTGTTTTAATTCGGAGGATTAGGCTTTTGATTTTCAATCTTAGCCGTAATCCCTAAAACTGTGAAAAAAATCTTCAATCCTCTGTTCTACTGTGTCTAAGTCTTCAATAGTGATACTCTTTAGCTTTGATTTAATCGTCTATGTCTTGTTAATGTGCAGGTGCCGCAAAGGGTCCATATGGCATCAATGCCCATGAATCATCGACGAAACGTGGAGGTGAACCCTGCGAATGGATATTTGTCAAATAAACAAAACCTAGAGGATCGTCATCCTCGGCTTTATGATTTCTTTCAAAATATTTGAAATTCATTTGAACCTGCAAAAACACACAACTGTTATGAAACCCTGCATTATTTTGTAAAACTTCTTCAGAGGCTGTGGGGAAGGAGGAAGGTCGTTGGATGGAAGCATCCAACGGTGGAGATCTACGCATAGTGTTCAAAAGGAAAGTGGTGGGAAGAAATAAGTCAGATCCGTCGATATGCAGAGATCGAAGGTCAAGATTAGTCGGGAGAAAAATAATGCAAATGGTCACATTATGGAAATTCGGAAGAAAAATAAAGGAATTAGGCGAAATTTCCTTTGGTGGAGGTAAAATGCAAAAAAAGTGAAATTGGGGTTTCGGGATGATCGTGGGCTGTCGGATGAGATTGGCCCACGAGATCAATGGTGGAGATTTCTCATTGAAATCATTTGGCGAGGGTGGAGGGCGATAGCGTAATGAGAAATTAGATCTGAGCCGTTGGTTCGCAAAGATCAACAGCAGGGAGAGAATGCGATGGATCATAGTGTAAATGGGAAAGGCGGTTTTGGCTAAGAAAACCACGGGTTTCACGCTACGGAAGGGTGGGAAAATGGTTTTTCCTTTTGGAACGCGATATGCATCCCCGCCTGACACGTGGCATTAGAAAACTGCTTATATTGCGTGATTTTTGAAAATTAACCTTCGTGCTGAAAGTTACACGAAAATGTGCTTGAACCGTTAGATCTGGGGTCTCAGATCTGACGGCGGAGAGCGAGCGCGAATTTGGAAAGCTGCACGGGCAGAAGTGGGAAGGGTGGTTTTACTATGGACCGTCCAATCAAGGATTGGACGGCTAGGATTAAAACTGAGGAAGGCAGGACCCACAGGAGGCAAGCCTGTTGGGATTAATAAGAACCGTTAGATGGAACAAATCAAAAGTTAGGATTTGATCTAGGGTATAAATGAAAAAATGAACAAGGCGGAAGAAGGGTTAATAAGGGTCGTTGATTTGCAAAGATCAACAGCTACGATTTGGCTAAAAAACATTATGAAGCGGGACACATGATTTAAACCAAAGTTAGGAAATGTGATCTAGACTGTCCGATCTGGACACGTGGATGGTCCAGGTGCAATTGGAGGCATGCGATCAGCGGGGAAGAACCTCGACTGGTGCCGATGCGATTGAGCGCTGGCCTTCAATCTACAGATCATATCAATGGTGGGGAGTGAATCGGAGGAGCGATCAATTGGAGAGGAAACAAAATGAGACCGATAAAACTTGCGATGTGATGTTGCGCAGGCCGTTTGATCGGCTCATGATCAACGGTCGGGAATGGGTTGGATTAATGAACGGCGGGACCCCATTAATACTTTATAAAAACCCAAAGTTCATGGTTTGCAAAGGTTTTATATGGCTTGGGGTGGATTTATATATGAAAAGGCGCCTGGTTGCGGGGCCTATGGATTATATGGAAAACAAAAGGGCCCAGGGCTTATACATGGAAAGGGCCAATTGCATCGGAACTTCGGTGTCAGTCTTTCAGTCTACCCATTTAGATTTCTCCGATGCGATTAGCGCTTCGGGACTTTAACTCTTGGTCCCGGGCATAGGTTTATATGGAATAAAGCGGAAGGTGGGGGTTTATACAATGGGCTCAATCGCATTGGAACTTTTTTGTGCGGGTCTTTCAATCTATCCATTTTTCATTAAAAAACATTGTTTCGGCGGGTTTAGACCAAACTTAGGAAAAAGTGGGTTTATGAACTTACAAATGAAAATAAGCATCGAGGATGTGTTTATACAATGTTTTAGCGCCCGATTGCGGGCCCAAAAGTTTATGAATCGGTGATAGAATTGGGAGTTATGAAATAAAGGGCCCAATCGCATTAGAGGTTTTAACATGGCAAACAGACTTGCACACTCCGATTTTCCCGATGCAATAAGTGTCGAAAGGGCCTAGTGCTTGGTTCCAGCACCAAGGCATATGTGGGGAAGTGGTTTAGGATTTAGCCCAAAGGGGCTTAAGTCCATAGTAAACAAACTTATTTTTTATGAATTTTTTCAAGGTTTTTGATGGATTTAGGGGTTTCGGCAGAGTTTAAAAATGAGTTTTAAACTTTGTAAAGAGGAAATTATGAAGGGGAAAATGGGAACAAATGTAAAATGGAATAATTTCATAGGAAATGAAGGGGTAAAAAATGAGGTTAGTTTTGAGTGGAGGAAAGGAAAAATGGTGTTTTGCAGTAGTCTTCTCTTCATAAAATCAGCAGAATTTCAGAGTTTAAAATGGAAACAACAGTGAAAATTAAACAGAGGTTATGATGTCTTCATGAGTCTTCAAGAGATAACATTTTTAGCAATAAAAGTGTTTCTTGAAGGCTCCGAAATTTTTTGGCCACCTTTTGATATAACAAATTTTATAGGTGGCCAACAATTTCAATTGCTATATGCCCTAAGAGAATAAAAATTAATTCATGGCTTCTATTGTGAGATTTCCAAGGTTTGAAGTATATGTTCTATCAATTATTGACTCACCAACACAGCCTCTAAAGGGATTAACTACGGTGTAGTTCAAAATCCTTCATTCAAGGGTGCATTGCAGTGCACTTCCTGACATTCAAGAGTGTGTTGTTCACCTGGGAGTAGAATTATCATTGTTCCGGGAATCTCCACATGGCTAGTGCCTTCTAGAAGAGTCTATATGTGTCAAAATTTGAATCCAAGTGTCTATTTAACAACTCTAAACTTGGGAACATGTCTTTTCTATTATTAAAAATTCATTCATTGAGAAACTACCATTAGTTTCCCTGTAAATTGAACACATATCCTAGTGTTAGGGAAGGAAGAATTTTGGTAACACTATGTTTTTGGATTCTCATTTGAGAGAGCGAAAGTATTGATATGCTGGTGGTATAATGTTGGATGTGATGAGGCTGGAATGAAGCTGGAGCTAGTTGGCAACAAATCGATCCATTGGTTGTAAACTTCCCCTTCTACTCTTTAATAAATATTGTTGTTCATTTTCCCATACATGTATCTATTTCTTGTGCAATGGATTCTTGAATGATATATGTATTTCATATCTAATCGATTTGATTGAGTAAGATAAGTAGATATCTGTATATTGCATGTTGTTTGTTGTTCTTTGTTTGTGTTTGCAGGAATCGATCTGGCGATCTAAGTTGGATTGAAAGCGAGGGCAACAACGACAAAAGGAGAAGGAGAAGCGATTGAATCACAAGTAGGATCCTTTACCATTTTGTATATATTCTTGTTTTAGAGAAAGTGATAGAAATTCTTTCCTCTGTTGTTCTAAGTGACTAGCACCACACTTAAAGAATTTGGTTTATCCGTAGATTACAATTCCGCATAACAAATTAGCGACTCTGCTGGGGAGTATCCTATTATTCCTGGTGTTTTTGCCTCTGTTAATCTTCATCAGTAGCATCTACTTTTAGTTATTAGACATTTGAATGAAATAATTGCATTATAAGTGTGTTCTACTGCTTGGTTTTTCAATCCTTGTTGCGTCCAATGCACTTTTGGTCATGCATCTACTTTCAGTTATTAGACATATAAATGAAATAATTGCAATAGAAGTGTTTTTTGATGCTTCGTTTTTCATTCCCTGCTGCGCCCAACGCATTGTTTTTGATAGTGCACTACAGTGCATTGTCTCCCACTCAGGGGTTCTCTGTGTAGGTTTTAACCCTGTACAGAAATTATCTACAAAATAATCTTAAAGATAGAAAATAAAAAATAGCGAGAGCATAAAACATAAAACAGATAAACACAGATATTTTCCCCTGGATCCCAAATCGGGACGACTTGCTTGATTTTTCGTTATATTCCTTTTAGTGTTACAACACATATATATACATGCCAAAGCATACGTAAACCCCAATCCATTAACCTTGGATTAGAACATAACCGTAGTTCCCTTGACTGGATCTACAAAATACTAGGGGCCGAAAACCATCATGCCCCAAAACCGTGTGCAAACCCATGCACAAAACCATGGGCAGGTCCGCCCACCAGAAAATAAGGACCAAAAAAATTCTCTGGGGCGCTGCCCTGGACCCCGATAGGGGGGGCTACCACCCCCCTGTTACCCCCCCGCGCGTGACTAGTCATGGAAAGAATATAACACAAACCCAACATTCTCCCACTTGTTATTTTCTTTCCGCAGGGGGCCACAGGAGAGCTGAGTCATTAGCCCAGCTTTGCAACACCCATTGTTTCTCTACACCAAGAGAACTTCTGAGTGCTCACAAACTTTTTCAATGCATCTGCAACATTCTTCAAAGTGTCCACCTTTACCAACAACACCCTTTTAGCCTCAACCATATATCTCACAAAGTGATATTGAACATTAATGTGCTTGGTCTTTGAATGATAAGCAGGGTTCTTAGCCAAGAAAATTGCACTTTGGCTATCACAGTCTATCCTTTTAGCTTGCTGCACCAACCCCATACTTGAACACAATCTCTACAACCAAACTGCTTCCTTGCTTGCATGAGTGGTTGCCATGTATTCTGCCTTTGTAGTTGAAAGAGCCACTACAGACTATCTTTTACTCAATCAACTAACTGCACCTCCAAATAGGCTAAACACATACCCACTTGTAGATCTTCTTTGGTAGAGATCTCCAGCCCAGTCTGCATCAACAAAACCATGAATGTCGAACACTCTTTCCAATCCTGGTCTTCCCTAGTAGCACAAGCCATAATCACTAGTGCCACACAAATATCTTATAACCCGCTTCACTGTTGTCCAATGCTCCTTCCCTAGGTTTGACATAAACCTGCTCAATACTCCCACTGCATGTGCAATGTCTGGTCTAGTATAGACCATTGCATACATCAGGCTACCCACTGCACTTGCATAAGGAACACGGGACATGTCCTCCTCTTCTTCTTGTGTCTTGGGACACTATTCAGCAGACAGCTTTGTACCTACAGGAATCAGAACATTCACCGGTTTACTATCCTGCATATTGAACCTCTACAATATAGTCTCGACATGCTTCCTTTGGTTTAACCAGAGCTTCCTCTTTGCCCGATCTCTCTTAATTTCCATGCCCAAAATATAGTTTGCAGCACCAAGATCCTTCATGTCGAATTTGGAGAACAATTGGGTCTTCAAATCTTGGATAATTTCTTTGTCATTTCCAATCAACAACATATCATCCACATACAAGACTAAATAAATAACATGGTCACCAATTAATTTAAAATAAACACTGTGATCCTCCTTGCTTCTGTTAGGGTCCCGTGATTTGGTTGATTGGCAAGACAAGTGACAGGGTAACATCAAACCAATCTTTGGAGCCCAAGGACCTAGCCTTCCTGGACTCAGAGAGGGCTCTCTCTATTTGTATAAGGGATGTTTATGTGTTTTGTTTCTTATGTTTCTGATTTTAGGCTAGTTGTGAAGTAGGTTTTTATTTTTTCTTTTAGGTTTTTGAGGGTGGAACTGATCAAAGACTAATATAGCTAAAAATATTGTCAGATCAACTGGGCTATGGGGTCAAAAAGGTCTAGAAAGCCTCAGATGGTGATACAAGGTATGTTGAAGGGCCAATTTGATCAAGGTAAAATGGATCTTAAGGTAAAATGAAGTGAGATGGACACTAAATTTGTGAAGGACAAAGGCTTTCAAACATAAATAGTTCAATAGATGAAATTTATATGGTAGGGCTAACCATTAATCATGATAAACGTAACTTCAAACTAATAAATGCATAGAAATAAACATTCAAGCAATACATAGAGATATATGACTCTCTAACTTTAGGAAATTGCTATCATACTTTGGGGAAAGACAATTAAGACAAACAAATAACTCAAACCACTATGAGGAAACACCTACACATAGTATTTCAAGCTATCGGGCACTTTGAACTAAGATTGCAGAGTTTTAGGCAAAGGGCAAGATTGATACAAGACCTCTTTGGTTCAACTAGGACAATCAAACATTCAAAGAAAGGTTTCAGAGGTGGAGCCATGACTAGCCATGTGTAAGCAGGGCATACTGTGAATCATACTTAACATGCATAAAACCATAAATGAAACAAGCAAACAATTTCTTCAGTGATCAAAGAGAAATCAAGAATTCTTTTATATGACTAAGAAGGAAGAAAAGATAGAAGCGATAATGAAACAGGAAATCTGATGTGCCTCCAAGGGCATGTCTCAAATTTATTCTCTACTATCTTATAGCAAGCGAGAGCATGAAATATGTATGAAAACTAAGAAGCATAACAAAGAGGGACACTATACCATTTTACCAAGTCAAGGAATCCAACAACAGTCCTCTTTGATCATCCAAAACATTCAAGAAACTATCCAATGCATGAGACAAGTATTTTTTCCAGGCTTGTATAACCATATATTGCTCTATATCATCAAGTTCAGCCTTCTTTACAATGAATTCTCTCGGAATTTATAGGCCAAGATGAAGGAGAACCTCCTAGTGCAACTTGCAAGCTCATTGGCCTATCAAAAATATCTGATTTTGTCTTTGAGGCTTTGCAAAGCGCAAGGCATAAAATATCTATAAAAATATCCTAAAAATGATAAAAAAGGAAATTAAATTGAAGTTTCCTAACTAAAAATGGCCAAAAAAGGCTAAACACACATTAGGAAAAGCCACTTCAGAAAACTGTATTTTTTACAAAAATACTTCAGAAATATATCAGCAGAAAATCCCCTGTCTTGTGGGAAAATTTTGGAGGGCTTCCCGATGTTGGAACGAGGCTTGTGATGGCTCGTTGGAAAGCTTTGGATGTCTACTTTCTGAAAATGATTTTTTTCCCCAAACTGATCACTAGAATCCTACGAAAAACTGACCTATGTGGAAAAACCTAGATTATTGCCTTTGCTGATATGCGAGGCAGAGTGTTGAAAAAGTGACTGTTTTTCGCCACTTTGGGGGACCAAATCATATTAAATTGATCTAAAATTAGATGAGTAGATGCCCCTAAAATTATGGCATCCAATGATACCATTTTAATTCTTTGAGGATGCTTCAAAAAAAAATGGCGATGCCCATGATTTTTAGCAAAAAGCCCAAAAATGTCCAAAAACCAAAAATTGTCGAATTTTTCTCAATGTTTGCGAGCATGACCCTCATGGGTTTTCAGAAGCATGCTGAGAAGCAGAGGCCAAAATTTGAAGCCTTGATATGTCTTTCTTCATTTTTTGTGTTGGGTGCCTCTTTTGAGCCTCCTTGAGCTTTTATTGTGTAGCCTTCAATTTCTATCGGGCGAATTGATTAAGCTTCTTATAGTGCCCAGTCATTTTTATTTGAAGGTCCAAATCTCTATTGGCCTCTTCCAACTTCTTCTCTAAGAGTTCATTCATCCTTTCAAGCCATGCTTCTCTATTGTTTTCTATCTCTTGGGTGAATAAGGTAGTAAGAGGAAAAGATTGGAAAATGGCAGCCTCTTCCTCTTTTTGTTTCTCCAAAGCTCTTCTGAGTGCCATGGTCCTTGGCCTCTTTCTCCTTGGTTGATCTTATTCTTCACTATCATTGAACTCGCCCATGAGTTATTCCAACTTAATTTGCGCTTTGGAGGCATTTTTTTGATACTTGATAGCACATGTCTCATACACCACCATGTGGACACTCATCTGCTTGTTTTGTGTTTGCAGAAAATGAATGAGGTTTTTAGACCTCTCTAGATCTGCTCTTAGATCATGAATTTTTTCTTCTTTATTTATCAAGAGAGACTCTAGGATTCTGGCCTCATTGTCGCTGTCATCACTATTTATTTGAATTATGTCAAAGTTACTCTCTTTCTCATGGCTACTTTCTTCCTTCTCCTTTCACTTGCTTTGGGTGGCCTTCTTGGTCTTCCTCCTCTTTCGCAATTCAAAAATGGATTGCTTGGGCAACTTCCCTTTGCTTCGGAGGGCTGTAGTAACATTTGGAGTTACAATTTGACTCACTTTATTTCTTGATGTTTGGGGCTTTTTTACCTTTGGAGAAGAAAGCATGGCCCCTTGCCTAGGAGAGGCAGCTAGCGCATGCTCTATTTGGTTTTTTCCCTTGCTACTCCCCTCGTCATCCTTGCCACTGTTCTGACCCTCTTCATGAATGCTTCACTGTCACCTTGCATGTCTCTTTGAGGGCTGCCTTTTTCACTTTTGTCCCTACTTTCTTCAGGACTTTTAGGCTCTGTATCCTCAATGTTTTGTGCTTCATCCTCATCATGTTTGCTACTGTGAGGGCTACCAATATCCTCCTCTTTGTGACTTTTGTGTTCCTCATCAAACTGTTCCATTTCTACATGATTTCCCTCTTCACTTTTTTGCTCTTCTTCATGGTGTTCTTCTTCATGACTGTGCTGCTTTTCATCACTATGATTTTCTTCACTTTGCTCCTCTTCATTTTGCTTCCTTTGACTTTGATCCTCTTCATTATTTTTCTCTTTATCACTATGCTGCTTTTCCTCACTGTACTCCTCTTCATCATTGTGCTGTCCTTCTGCACTGTGTTTTTCTTCCTCACTGTGCTCTTCTTCTTGATTAGTCATGGGAGATTTTTTCTTCTTAGGAGTGGGTTTACTAGAAGAAGGAGAAAAGGATGAGTGGAAGGTGAAGGAGATGCATGGGATGAAGAAGCAATGGTGAAATCGAGATGTGAAATGAAAGTGTCCCAAGAAATTCCTTTCTTCTCAAGTTGATGGACAATGACAATCTTGATAAGGGAATGATGGAAAAGACAAGCTGGCTACTGAGAGGAAGGTCTCTTTTGAATAGTGGAAGCCATATTTTCAATACTTCTATGGAGGAAAAAGGGGAGGTTTAGCAATTGGGTTCTTGTGAAGTGCATGACTAACCGGACATGGTAAGCATAAACCTGGGAAAACCTTCCCTCGCATGTGAAATATTTCATGATTATTTTCATGAGGGGAGCATAGCTGGTCAAAAAATATGAAAAAAGAAAGATGGATGTGCATGCATCCCGATGCTCTGGTTTAAAAAAGGGTTTGTATTGATCTGAGTCTAAGTAACTCTGCTTAAACCATTTTTCTCCAACATATGGAATTTTGGTAGCTCTGGAAATGGATCTAGGAGAAGGCTTGAAGTCTAAGCCTACTAGATGAGCATGTTTCCCTTGCAGTTTTAAAGCAAATAGATGTGTCAAGGGAAGATAAATTTTCATCTCCTAAACCCTTTGACAAAACTCAAAACATCGAACTTCATGAAAGTTAAAAAGTACTGCAGGATGGGCATTTACTTCCTCAGTTGAAAAAGGTTCATACCTTTTGTGAGGGCCACTTCTGCTATCTTGCCTCAGAGGAATTTTTCTTTGGATACTCTTTGCTGGCTGACCAAGACAAGGTTTATTCAAATGGTCTCTAAAATAGTTTCCCAACACCACACCCTTTCCTCCTTGAAAGTCACTGTGCTTATTTGACGCTAGCAGACAAGTATTTGTCAAATGATAACCAAAATCACTTTTATCACTGTGTTTGGGCAAAGATCTTGAATAAGATATGTTTGTGGTTCTTTGTTGAAAAAGGATATCCCTTTGTTTTGGCACAAACACCTTTACCTTCAAACACTGCTCTTTTGTTATCATTGTTTTTGAAAGGTAATTAGGGCTCTTTCAGAACTGATAAAAAACCTTCCCTTATCATTGTGTTAATACTTGATACCTACAGCAACAAACTTCTTTGATTTTGACCAAAGGTCCAAACTCTTAATCACTGTGTCTCTCTTTCTTTTTTTTGATGATAAAGTGCCTTTAAAGCCACTGTTTTTTTAAAGAATTCATTTAATGGACAAAAGCCTTCGCAAAACACTGTTAATATACTTCCCAAAACTGATTTGAAAACCTCCAAACACACTCTTTTTTTCTTCTAGCAACTGTGTCTAACCTCAGCTATCTTATAGCACAAAAGACCTCTTTTAATTTTGACAAAAACCCTATCCTGCGATCACTCTTTCTCTTAGTTTTTTAGATTATCAAGGCATCTTTGAAATCAATGCTTTAAAGACTGCATTCAATTGACAAAGGTCTTTATCTTCTAAGCATTGTTCTTCTCTGAGTTTAACACACAAATGCCTTTGCAAACACTGTTAAGACACCTTTTACATCGATTTGAAGACCTCTTAAACTAACTCTGCTCCTCTAATTTTGGATATTGCACAAATCCATTATTCTTTCATAACACAAGAAAACCTCCTTCAATATTGACAAAGCTCTATCTCTTTTACCATTGTTGCTTCCTTCAAAAAACAGCAAGAAAACACCCCCTTTTAACCTCAAAATTTATCAAGGAGTGAAGAAATACCTTGAATATAGTTTCGTGAACCTTGTTGATCATTTGAACATCTTTCAAAAGAGTTTTTGGAGGCCTGGTGGATGAGCAGGCCGTTTGCAATAGAAGGCGCCGCGTAGTGGAAGCTGTCGGGTCTTTTTCGGGCGCCGGTGACCGCAGGCACAGGCACACCACACGCATCTACAGGCGCACCACGCCTCCATTCAACCTCTTCATTCGGGTGCTCACAGGCACACCACACATGTATACAGGCGCGTCGCATGGAGTTCAAGCATCGAAAACCTTCAAATTTGCCTTGAAAATGTTTTCTCTCTTCAGTGTTCAACCAAAGGATGTTTTCTTTGTTGTTTGAAATTGCATAATGGGCCCTTTAAATGGTCTCTTCCACCTTTTAAAATTCAAATAAGCTCAAATACCTTTGTAGTTTCTTTGTAAGGGTTTGGATGCCTTAAAAATATAACTCACTGCGCTCAGTATTATATCACCTTAAAAATACCATAAAGATCCATTTTCTTAACTGTCCTCTTTGTATACAATATGCAGAGGCTATTCTATCCTTAAAAAGGAAAATTGCTCAAGAACCATATTAAAGACTGTTGATGCATCCTTTACCTATCTCACGGAAGGAGGTGATTGACAATTCTAGAAATTACTTTGATATTTCAACTCTCTGGTGTTTGACGATTGATTATGCCCATTGTTGATGTTTTTCAAACACTGTTAGGCACCTTATATTGAGAATTTTCTTTTGACTGTGGATAAACCTTTATTTGCACTCACCAAGCTTTGACCTACATCTGTTCATCAAGGAGATGGCCTTTAAAAACCCTTGATGCAATCATATAAACAAAAAAGTTTGTTTTTAAGTACATTAAAAGGTCCTGTCTATGACTGCGGTATGTTTTATTTCTTTGAATGTTGTCTTGAATTTGAAACATTGTGTCATATCGTTTGTGTCATTTTGATGAGCTTGTTCCAAGTTTTGGACATTCTAGCCTCTGGCTACTCTTCGAAGGAGGACTTTATGGATAAAAGAGAAGAGACTTATTTTGACACCATTGTATCACTGCTTTCATGATGTCACAAAGGGCTGTAAACCATGAACCTTCAGTTGCTTTCACTGATTTTCAACTTTGTCCTTTAAAGAGTGAACTTATTTAAACACCTTTTGAAACACTGCTGACATACTAGTTGTTTCATCCTTTTGGAAGAAGTGGTGTAAACAAGTTTTTAGGTCATTTGAAACACTGTTAGTCTTGTGCTCTTTGAATGAGGCTATACCTTTGTTCCTGACCCTCTGCTTTTTAAATGAAGGATGCCCTTATCATGTTCCTAACCATCTGCTTTTAAATGAAGGAGGTTAACATAATATTTCTAAACCATCTTCTCTTTATACTGGAGGAGGTTTTCAGCATGTGACCCAACCATCTACTCTTGCTAGGAGGAGGTTTTCAACATGTCACCCAACCATCTGTTCATGCTTGGGGGGGTTAACATAGTCATGAAATTTAATCCATTTCTCAAACTATGTCATCTCTCTTTGTAATACATATCTCTTCTTGGTATATCAAAATAAGTAATAAAGTGAAAATTTGACAATATGCTATAAGCGGCATGTTCTGAGATATGTATCCTGCTGTCAGAATATCCTTGTGAATATTTTGAAACCATGAGCCACATGACTTGTATTTGTAGAGTATATGCTTGCTAGTCATTACTTACTAACCTTTCTTGACTGTGTTTGCAGAGGCTTATTGAATTTGCTCTCTAACTAGTATTCTTATCCCACGCTCAGGACAACATGAGAAGCAACTTTCTTCTTATGTTTAGTTTGATAATGTCTTCTGGAATACTTGTACATCTCTTCTTTTGAAAGAGACACTAAAACACTATAGATCAACATTATATCAATTTGGCTTTTGAAAGATGTATTACTGAGACATCAAGACCTTTTAGTGGCGTGACCTATAGGTGTATCAAGCTTTGTTTTTTGCAGAATAAGCACTAATCCAGGGTTGGATGGTATTGAACAAAATATTTTGGCTCAGGATGTTTTTGCCAAGGAAGGGATTCCCTAAAGTGCCACTACCTAACTTAGGGGAGATCTTTGACAGATTTTGAGTATTTTCTTTGGGTAGGATTAGATCTCGAAATGACATATGACCAGAGGTAGGGTGGCTGACATTTTATCAACACTTGGATAATGAATGACCTGGGGAGGAGGGTAAATGAAAATAGATAACTTTTAGCTTATGACATCTCATGGACAGGATTATATGACTAAAGCTAGATAAGACTTGACAACTAGGTTTTTCCTCATCATAGGCTGACTGGAAAAGGTAGGAGGATAAAAATTGTTTAGGGGTGTTTTTTAGATGATAGATTTGACAAATTGGAGATCAAATTCTAGAAAACTTGGCTTAAGAAACCAATCATCATCAACAGGTGAAAAATACTGATGACTAACAGGATGGACCATAAGGAGCTGAGGAACCTACTATCCCTATATGAAATACACGTTTGAATTGGACAAAAATGATCCCAAACACACTAAAAGAAGAGTTTAATGTTGGATTCAACTATGATACTCATCTTGCATGGTGATGAAATGTCCATCTTAGAGATCTGATAAAACGTTAGAAACACACAACTGTTGCCATGTTTGAGAGATGAAAAACTTGACATGTAATCCATGGATACTGACTCAGAAGCCTTATCAAGGGTGTGTATAAAATTGTACAACAAATTCTTCTTGATGATTGGTTTATTAGTGGCATAGGAAGTAAAAAATATAATGTATCAATTGACATTCTATCAAGGATTTGAGCATTAGAAAAAAATCTAAATTTTTTCTAGCATTTTCTCCACAAAAAAATTCCATGTCACATGACTATAATTTTCTTCCTAGATAAGCTTGTAATGCTCACTTGAAGGACCACAAAGGTGTCCCAAGTACCACAAGAGGGTGTCTTTTAGGTGTAATTCTAGACTTCGTTTACTTATGATCAATCTCTAGTATGTGGAAATGAATTCAGAGTTTCTGCTGTATAAATTTGGCCACTTAGAGCTCTCATTCTAACTAGAGTTAAGAGTTATGGTTGGTACCACAATTTGGGATAACTGGGCCATTTTGGAAAATAATTTTTTCTACCCTTGTAATTTATGTTCAAGTGTAATTATTGTAGCTATGTATAATATTTTTTATTGTGGCCATTCTATAAGTTTCCATGTTTTTGGGTGAATTTAAGAGCCCTCTAATCAATGTGGATGACCTTCTACTTCCATAGAATATAATAATTCCATTGTTAACAGGCCTGCAAAATTGAATTACATCTCCTTTTTATAGCAAAGGTATCACCAGAAAATATTAGATATTGTTTCATTATGATATGCTAATAGATATACTCTTTTAGTGAGGAATGCAACTATATCATATATAAATGGATCTATCTCAATCTAAAATAATTTTTCTAGGTTTTTTAGGGCTAGGAAAGTTGTAAGGCTATGATGATGTTTCTGATGCTAAAATGATTTCTGTTTTAGAGCAGGAAAACTTTAGTTATTTCTCTACCTTAAATGACTTTACTTAAGGGGAAAGAAATGTTAAAGAAGTCCAAAATAAATCCTAGGTAGAATTTAGAAGCCCCAAAATGTTATGGAGCTCTATTATAGTTGTTGGGGTGAGAAAATAATAATTACTTGTATGTTGGTTCGGTCCACATGCACCCCATGTTCATCCACAATATATCCCAAATAGTTAATTCTTTGCATGAAAAATGAGAATTAATATAGTTTTTCATACAACTTGTGTTGTCACATGGTGCCTATGTCGTACTAAATGTGGTGCAAATTTTATACACAAGTGATAATATTGAGGATGACGATGTCATCCAATTATAAAACAACAAAAGAGTTTACGAAAAAATACAAGACATAATCCATGATGCACATGAAAATTGTTGGAACATGAGATAAGTCAAAGGACATCTCAAACTTCTCAAAATGAGATTATTTATATTTGAAGGTTTTCCATACTTTAACATGTTCCTATTTAATTTTTTGGTCGATTGAATTTAGATAAATATTAATAAATAAATTGGAACTCTTAAGTCAAAGAAGATCATGAATTTTGAGGTTAGGTATCCTTTATTTATATTGCTTCTTTTCATGTCTCTATAATCAATAAATAATCTTATTATCCCATCGTTATTCTTCATGAACACAATTGGAATCCTAGTAGGTGAGGATTTGGGTCAAATGTGTGCACTTTGGATGATCTCATAAACATTGTGTTTTACTTCCTCATTTTCCAAGAGAGTGAATCCATACATTAAATCATTAAATAAATGAGCACCAAGCGTGATGTCAATTAAATTTTTAATTTGGAAGCATAGAGGTACCCTCACAAATGGACTGCATATATCGTTGTATGTATCAAAAATCGTGTTCTCTTTCTTATTTTGTGTAGATACGACTACTATTTTGGCTATGGTGATCATAATTACCTTTCTTTCACTTGAATCAACCATGAGGAGAAAAACGTTTGTAATCTAACAGATTACATTTTGGCACTAATTTATTGATATCAATGAAATTGTAGTAGTTGGAACTACTTCTAGTGACGTAGTCTAGCTGTAATAATACCAAAATGCACTGAAAATGTGTGTTTTATGATTCCACACAAAATTTCCCTTACTCACAGCAGGGTTTAACCTTTGAATTTCTTAACATACATACCTGTGCAAATCACAGATGAATCCTACACAAACCATACATAAACCCAAACAAATGCAAATACATAGGATTTAGTACCAGAGGGTCCCACAGTAGTTCTGACCAATCACAGGTGATCGTATTTCGCGTGGTTTACAATATAAATGAAACACTAAACTTTATTTCTTGCTATTTGTGATGTTGCATGCTAACAACACATGTCTCCTCCACTCCGCATCGCTAAAAATTTAGTTTACCTTTCGATGATTCTTAATGCTAACCACTAAACATTTCGATTTGTAAAATATTTCACAACGTACTTTCAATCTCCACCGTTTAATCTCTACTGGATCTGACGACCCATGTCTGTCTCTGCCACATCAATTCGCATCATAATTCAAACACTTTAACTTGTGAACTGAACTGTAAACGCTATCTTTCGCTATATTTGATGTCCTCCCGAATGCGATGTGATCTCTCACTGTTGATTGGTGCTGGATATAATGGTCCTCATTAAGCCTGCAAATCCGATTGGTCTTCATTCTACGATTAACACGATGTTCAATTCAAGAAAGGGGTGTGCAATATATATGGTCTCATGGTGGCTGCAAATCCGTTTAATCTTCTTGATATTAATTTAAATGTAAATGTTTGATTTTAACTGAGATTTAAAACAAGGAGCCCGATCAAAGCGCAAAACACTTGGAATTTAGTTTGGAAATGAATTAATGTTTTAAAACAGAGAGCTTGATCAATCATAAAACACTTGGAATTTGTTTAGAAATGAAAAATACAGAGCCAAACCCTCACATGGCTAATTTTACATTTATTTATGCTTCTATGTTCACTCCTTTCTTTCCATGGATGGCAGAATCCCAAAATGGTGCATTTGGTTTCGTTTTATGCCTTTCAAAAATCCCATATGGTTGAGAAACTATCATTTAGTTTCAGAGCATTTTATTCCACTAAATACTTAATTGATCCTAATTTAACCATTCTTTTAATCTGCAAATTACAATGGTTGTGTTAGCCCAGATTAACTTAAAGAAAGTAAAGTAGAGTTCAAAACTTCTTCTTCTGTTTAGTAGAAGAAATCAACTCTAGCCTTAGCCTTTTAGTTGGATGCTCCTGCATCAGGCTCCCGAGGTAGATTAAAATCATGGTTCCTGTCCATGAGCTCTTCAATAGAGTATCCTGCATTTTGAATTTGGGAAGCATCTAACCAAGAACAATCTTCCAGAGGATGGTCCTTCCATTTGACCAAATACTCTAAATATTATTTCTTTCATGTCTTCCTAGCTACATGTATGTCCAAAATATGTTCAATTTTCGAAGGTTGTGTTAAAGGCATCTGTTTAATCCATGAACTCTCCTCATTTTGGGCGTCTCGTGTTCGCCTCTCTGAATTGTCTTCTTCATCAACATCAGTGTATGGGTAGATATCTGGCACATTAAAAATGGGTGAGATTCCTACACCTAGAGGTAACCGCAACTCGTAAGCATTTGCAGAAAACTTCCAAAGATTCTATAAGGCCAGATCTTTTTCATCTTCAATTTTTTGTATTCGCCTTTAGGAAACCTCTCCTTGCCCAAATGTGCTAGTATTGAGTCTCCTACTTTAAATTGTACATCCCATCTTTTCAAATCTACTCTATGTTTATATTTTTGGCTACTGTCTAGTAGCTTCAATTTGACCTGTTCATGTAGATCGTTGATTTCTTTCGCAAAATATTTGCCATCAACACTCCTACACTCCAACTGACCCAAATCCCACAACTCAAATAATCCACATGGGTGCATTCCATATCAGATTTTGAAATGACTTCTGTCGATGCTTCTGTTGGGCAAGTCATTGTATGGAAACTCCACTTGTGCAAGCACACGATCCCACTATCTGGAATTTTCACCAACCAGACTCCTCAGCAGATTCCCCATACTCTTGTTCACAACATCAGTTTTCCCATCTAACTGTGGATGATAAGCCAAACTGAAATTTATTTTGGTGTTTAAATTATTCCACAATGTTCACTAGAAATGGCCTATGAACTTTACATCCCTATTCGAGATGATGGACTTCGGCAAGCCATTAAATATGACTATCTCTGAAAAGAACAAGTGTGCTACATGTGTGGCATCACTTTTTTTTTCTGCAGGGAATGAAATGTGCCATTTTGGTGAAATTATCCACCATCGCCATGATGGAATCAAATCCCCATTGTGTCTTCAGTAGACCTAAGACAAAGTCCAAGCTGATTGAGTCCCATGGTCTATTCGGAATGGGTAAGGGTGTATACAACCCTACATTCTGGCTACGCCCCTTTGCATGTTGACAAAATTTACACTTGATCATGAATCTCTACACATCCCTTCACATTCTCGGAAAATAGTGAATGTGGCTAAGCTGATACAGAGTCTTATCTATGCCAAAATGTCTGGCCAAACCTCAACTGTGTTTTTCCTGGATTAATTTCACTTGCATAGAACATTCCAAAATACACAACTGTCCTCCTTTGAACAGTAACCCCTCCTACATTTTATAGTCCAACCATGGACTATTGTCTTTCAGCAGTGGATTTTGGCAAGTTTCATAAGCTTCCTTAAAATCCACATCCACCTCATACAAGTCTTTGAGATGCTCAAATCCCAACACTTGTATTGTGCTTTCTTGTAATATCAATATTCTTCTTCTAAACGCATCCGCTACCTTGTTGGCCCAACTGGTGATGTGTCTCAACATGAATGTAAAGCTCTGCAAGTATTCCACCCACCTCACATGTTTATAATTCAGCTTGTGCTGATGCAAAATGTATTGTAATGCAAAATTGTCTAAAAAAAAGACAAATTCATTAGCCAACAAATAATGTCTGCAATGATACAATGCTTGGACGACTGCATAAAACTCTATATCATAAGATGTATATGTATTCCTTCTCTCATTTAACTTCTCGTTGAAGTATGCCACTTGATTATCTTCTTGGTTGAGTACTGCACCAATGGTTGTCCCACTGGATTTACAATGAACTTGGAAACGTTTGTTGAAGTCTCGCAGTTTTAGGATTGTTTTTTCTGTGATCTTCTTCTTCAAAAAATGAAAACTTCTCTCATCAGATTCTGTCCAATGAAAATTTTGATTTTCCTTCTTACTGGTATTCACCATAGGTGAAAAAATACCACTGAATTTCTTAATAAACTTTCGATAGAAACTTGCCTATCCATGAAAAATTCTTACTTCAAACAAATGTTTGGGAGATGGCCAGCTAATTATGGCTGCAACCTTCTCTAGTTCAATCATCAACTCATTTTTAGAAATTACAAATCCTAGATAAATCAATTATTTCTTGAAAAAATAACCTTTTTTAAATTCATTAACAATCGATTTTGCCGCAATTTTTCCAACACATACCTGACATGCCAAAAATGTTCTTCCTTCGTCTTGGTGAAAATAAGTATATCATCCAGATATATGCTCAAAAAATTTCCAATGAATTCTTTCAACATCTCATTCATGAAATGCATGAATGTGTTGGGGGCATCTCTTAACCCAAATGGCATGACCAACCATTCATACAAGCCTTCATTGGTCTTGAAAGTTGTCTTCCATTCGTCACCTTCTCTAATATTGATCTAGTGATAGCCGCTTTGCAGATCTATATTTGAAACATATGCTGATCCATTCATAAAATCCATCATATCATCCATCCAAGGTAAAGGAAACCTGTACCTTATAGTGATCTTTTTTATCACCTGGGAATCAGTGCACATCTGCCATTCACCTCCTTTCTTGGGAGCTAAAATGGTCGGAACAACACAAGGGGTCAAACTCTCCCAAATCAACCCTTTATCCAACAATTCCTATACTTGCTTCTTGATTTCCTTATTGTCTTTTGGACTCATCTGATAATCAGTATTATTTGGAAAAATGGCTCCTGAAATAATATGGTGATTAATGCTCCGCTTTGGTGGTAATTTATCTAGCAGATCATCTACCATAATATCACTAAACTATTGTAGCATGTCCTATATTTCCACGGGAAAATCAGTAACTTTTGTATGCATCAATACTACTATTGGCCTCTGCACAACTTCATAATTCACCTCATTCTCCTAAATCTGTCGCAAAAACTCCTTTCCACCTATTAACAATGTTTTAGTCCCACTAGTTTCTGCAGTATCTTCTTCTCTCATGGGAACTAGTGTATGATTTATCCCATCCTTCAAAAATATATAATAATTCTTTTCCCCATCATGGATGGCCTTTCTGTCATATTTCCATGGTCTTCCTAGAAAAATATGGCACACATCTATAGGCATGATATCAGAAGTTACCTTTTCCTTGTACTTTCCAATGTGAAACTCCACCTCGCACTGCTCATCTACCAGCAGTTTGTGTCCTTTCTAAAACCAAGAAACCTTATATGGAGTTAGGTGATTCAACTTATTCAAACCGAAATTTTCCACCATATCATTAGCTACCAGGTTATCGATGTTTCCACTATCTATAATCAATTTGCAACATTTTCCATGCGACTTGCACACAGTCCGGAACAATGATTTCCTCCATGTCAGGTTAGCCACCTCCTTAGTTGGTTAAAGTAAAACCTTGTTCAACACCAAGGCCTCTTTTGTTTCAGGCACATTCTCCACCTCTGTCCAGCTAGCTCATTTTCAGGTTGAGCAACATACGCTCCCCTCTGTCCAGCTGGCTCATTTTCGGGACATTCAAAAGACCTGTGCCCCCATTTGTGACACTTGTAACACTGGTAGGAATTTCCTCTACCTCTGCCATTACCTCTTCCTCACTGGTATGGCCTTCTGCCTCTGTTGTTACCTTCCTTCTCATTCTATCCCAAACTCTTCAAACTGCCTCCCTCTACATTACTATCGGCAGTTATACCTCTACCAAAGGATTTTCCTCTTCTTCTACCTGACTGCGTCCTCTTCTTGCATTCTTTTTCCTCATAATATTTTCTTCCACCTTCAAAGCACATTGGTATGCCTCCTTGTTACACAAGAATTTGTCACCGTCCTTACCATTCCCCATCCTCGCACAATGGAGGACCCATTCTCATGACTCGTGAACATTGTCATGCCTTGAAATCATCATCAATGCATCCCTCCGAACATGAGCTTCATTTTGCCCTTGAGACATCTCCTTGCAAAAAGTCATGAAAAACAACCCTTTTGGCATTGGCGCGTGCGATCGGTCTCAGGCACTCGCGCCAATGGAGAAATTACTGCAAAGGGGTCGCGCTACTTGGCTCTCTGTCATAGAGCCGTAGTCGCCCCACCCATTTTGGGAGTTGTTTTTTAAATAAAGATGGCGGAAGTTGAGTTCTAACAAATTCACAAACCATCACCTATCTTGAGTTGGGAGGTTGGATGCGGGAGTTCTATGGAGGGAAGTGGTTTTGCCACCTCCCATGGAACCTTCCTTGTTGATAGGGCCAATCCCATAATTATAGGGATCCCAACTCCTCCTTCCCCCATCTATAAAAGCTTGCTCAAATCAATGGCAAGCTAGTCTTGAAGTGCCTAAGCTACGAATCTCCATATTCCCAAGAGCCTTTGTGTTGTAAAGCACCCTCTCTTTCCCTTAAGGTCGACTCAAGTAAGGAGACCATTGTCACGAGACTCGGAGAGGTTTTCCCTTTCTCTTGGCGTAGCTTTGCGAGACGTGGACTACCGGAGACCCGTCCGAAGGAGACCGCGACGTCGAACTTGGTTGTAATCTTTCTTCGTCGGTTATTTAATAGATGATTATGATTATGGTTCCACTCCGTTTTCCATCATGATAATGCGAGTAATGTCCTTTCGATCGATGTTTAGTTACGTATGCTCGGTTTCTATGCTTGTATCTGTTCATTTCTTCCATGTGCGTGTTCATCCAGCGAGATCGTGGAGGGATTGTGATCCGCCAAGGGTCCGAGAACGGGACGCTTCTTCTTCGGATCCTAGCGTTGGAATCCAGTGTAGGCTTCTATCTCCAAACTTTTTCATTCGTAATTAGAACCCGCGTCATGACATTGTTTGTTTGTTGCTAGACCCCTCGCTCTGGGCTAGTAGGGATCGCCTCTATCCGCAGAGGGGGATTTACCTCCCTCAACAAATTGGCGACTCCACTGGGATCCAGACTTTGTTGTTTGATTTTTGAACTATAGACTGAGTCCGAAGTATAGCCAGATAGCCTTCGAAACGCTTCCGCCTTTGCATTAGCGAGTAGATCAACGCTACTTCAGCTCAATCTCCGGTTTGGTTTACGGACTAAAATGACTTGGAGTCTTTGTCTTGCCTTGCCATTTGTGATCTTGCTTTTCCTTGCTTGATGAACCTCTGCGGGTTGGGTTTTTTTGTGTGTTTTTGCTTCTTGGATTGCTTAGCTTGCATTGGTCCGTTTCTGGAGTAGCTTATTTTTAATTTTTTGTTTGAGAAAATCGATCGAGCGCGGTTTTAACTCTGACAGATACGCCACTTGGCGCATGTTGCCTTTGTAAAACCCGCGCCACCGCCTTTCTCGTGCGCCGGTTCACTCTACAGCCGCGCCACCTCCGTAAGTTTTTTGAGTTTTCTCATTTTTGAGCTCTCCGAAGTTGATCGGTGTTTTTTTCTTCTCGATTTTTCTCGACCGCTCGAGTGTGTTGGAGTCTTGTTTGACGGGAATTCACCTCTGTCCTTTGGTTGTTTGCTTCTATCTACCGATTTCACGCTTTTTAAGCCCTAGGTCATCTAGTGGCTTGGTGTATCGAGCCCTCCTTGGGAGTTTCGGGTGTTTGATTGTCCCGTCAACTATCCGATTGATTCTCCACATTCTCTAAGTAGTTGTTCATTGTTTCATTATGATTTTTTGGGTGATTTTTCATTTCTTCATTCGAAACTTGTTTAGTCTTGCTTTGGACCTAGATCACACGGTCCATTGGAAGCTTTTGAGTCTTTTCTTTGCTTTGAGAGACTTTGGTCGATTTGGGGATCTGATTGCTTGTGTTGTTGAGTGAAATGTGTTTGTTTCGCTCTCTTGAATATCGTTTCTCAAGTTGCTCCATTTGTTTTCAAGTTTGATTAGTGCATATTAGCCATTAAACATTGAAAATTAAAATCTCTTTTGCTTTTGTTAATTAGTGCAAATTGTGATCTTTTCCATATCACTAGTGATTAGTGTTTTTGAATGAAAAGTTGTCAATTGCGTTAGTTGACATTAGAGATCTCGTTGCTTGGTTTCCGTCATTTCGCTTTTGTGTAAAAGCTCTCAACTCTTCTCTAATTAGTGTTCATCGAACGAAATGTTGCACCTGTGGCATATAGCTTTGCATTTAGGAGACACTACATACGATAGGGGCTCTGAAATTGAAACTTAATTGAAGATCAACCGTAAAATTTATTCAATTAACCAAAGGCGACATTGGAACTTAACGAAACATATTTAGAAGGTCTAGGCTAGAGACATGTTCAGGGCGTCGTTAAACCTAGCAATTTCGTCGTTCGCTGTTGGCTTTAGACGAGCGCTAGTACGGACTTGTGCTCCTCGTACCGTCGCGTGTATAAAGGGAGACCCCTATAGGTTTTCAATCCTTTATCCACGGGAAAGTCGAGTCCGTCGCCCTATACCCGTGATACACCGAATCACGCATTCGGGGAGACTACCTCGCACGTGACGGAAAGTCCTTGATCGATTTACGTTTCATTTTTGAAACCAAGGTGTATATTGCAGTTCATGGATATTTGGTACACCCTTTTGTGCTTAGTTTTTCTCCGAGTGACGTCATTTGGTCTTTTCGACTCCCTAAACTTGAAAAGACCGTCAAGCGCTTGTCCTTTCACGCTTGTGTCAACTCTGAAAGAGATAGAGTCATCTTTTTATCGTTTCTTGACTCTTAAAACATGAAACGGTAGAATCTCTTACTTTCCAATGTGGTAAAATTAATCGCCCACGATTTCACACCCGTTTAGAGCATTGCTTGTTGACCGTTTGATCGTGTGCCCTTAACTCTTTTTCAGCTCCGTGGTGTGGTTTTGAGTTTGATGGCAACTTTTTCAGAGTTTACCAACCAAGGAATCCCCTCGATAGGGGAATCCCGGTCATTTTCCTCCTTTTGGAAACGTTGGTGCTCCTTACATGGCGACATTGTCCCTTCCCCGGATTAACGGTTGGGTTGCTCGTTTGGTTGTTCTCAACCTCCGTAGTTTCGAATGTCTCCACTCATCGTTCTGCGCAGTTCATTCGATGGAACAACATCATGTTGATTCCAAGGTGGACCTCTCCTCTCTTCGCCTATTTACGCGTCCTCATCTTCTACTTTGCCCGGTGAAAGCCCGGATTCGAGTAACCGGGTGGCTAAAAAGAAGAAGAAGAAGACAAAGAAGAAGAAGTACTGATAAGCGAGAGGCTAAATGTACGGCTACCGTTCGTGAGGAATCTCTCGTTGATAAACCTTCCAACCCTCCATGGAAAGTCAAGTTCCCTTGCCGGTTGTGCATGGGAGACCATCTTCTTCGAGACCGCCCGGCATTCCCAAGGTGCTCGAAGTCCGGTCCAACGACCGCCCACCATTGCCTTTGGCTTTCGGAGTCGAGTCGGGGGCACGTCTTCGACTAGCCGTTGATAAGAACTCTAAGAAGTAGGGTAAGATCACTAATCCCTCGTAAGTTGTGTGAAGGGCACCATGCCATTCACCTTTGTCCTTATATGGATGAAGCCAAACTAGTTTTGAGGCAACTCGACGGTTCTACACCACACCTTCCACTCTGGTTATAATCGTCTTTCTTTGAGTCCTCCACCAGCTGATCCAATGATTGGTCAAGAGTCATCCTTGGTCGATCCCACTCCCCAGTAAATTCAAATTCACGAATCCGCTCGACCAACCATTGGTTGTAGGATCGGTTGAACTAGCTCCATCCGGCACCGGGTCTCTTTACGTCGAGAGTGGATCTCACACTCCCTCATGTCCTTCGATCTCTTCGTATTCTTCGCACTTGGAGAAAGATTCTCCTGTCCCTGTACTTCAAGAAGCCCCCTCCTCCGCCTCCCATGATGGAGGCTCACAGAGGATATTCCTCCCGCCTTCGAGATGGAGGTCATGGAGGAGGCTTCGCCTCCGTAACATCGAGGGAAGACCTTCGCTTGTCGATGGTAGCCCCCTCCGAGTAGTTTGGTCGCTTCCTTTGACTGGAATCGATTTGCGGGATTTCGCCTTCCGTCTTAAGTGCCTTTCGAAATTACGATGCGATGTGCTCTTGGTCCGGTCGTACCCAGCACCATTATCGATGAAGGTGCCTCTGCTAGTGATATCGTCATAAACTACCCGGCAAGCTTTCGGTTCACCGCCGCTTGCGCCATACGCAGACTGTTGACATTCAATAGAAGAATGAGTCAGCAGCTGGGGATCCTTCCAAGGTTACCCGTTACTTTGGGAGGCAAAACCATCCATATGGACATGATGGTTTTTCCAAGCCCCTTGGATTTCAATCGCTCCGGGCGAGATTACACTTATGCCATGGGAGCGCTCGTCTCCTCCTCTTTCGCGTGATGTGCTTCCCACATGAAGGACGGATCGTGACCATTGATCAGCTTTCGTTCTTTGGTCCTAATGTGTAGCACTGCTCCACCATCACCCCCTGCGGGTTTTTACCCACCCGTTGTATTTGCTCCACCGCTGTGTCAACTATGTGTCCGCTACCCCGTGCACTCGTGCTCGGTGATGATGCCGTCGTGCATCAGTGCGAGCAGTTCGGGTCCTCGACTTCCGAGGATGTTTTCCTTCCATCGGGAGTGGAACTCTTGGAAGCGCCGCTTTCTTGTTCATTTTGATGTAAGCGTGTTCGAGCACGCTCCCTCCCCGTGTCAAGCTCTTTAAAAAATGAAACCAGAGTTGTCTATACGCTCATTGTCTTGTGTCAAGCTCCTTAAAAAATGAAACAAGGTCGTTGGAGCATAGTTCCTCCACTTGTGTCGAGCTCCTAAAAACAATGAAACAAGTTGTTTGAGGACAGTTGTTTTAAGTGTTTCAACCTCGTTAAAATAATGAAACACGAGCATGTTCAATTCGACTTTTTGTTTTGAACCTTCACTCCATTTTCAATGGACTGAAGCTTCGGGGGCATGCACCTCGAATTGAGACACCATGCTGGGGGGCATGCCCGTCTTCCTCATTTCAAGCATAGTTTGCATATGTGTGTGTTCATGTGTGCTTTTAAGCTTGCGTAAAAATGAAATGTGTGATTAGGTACATTGTGTGAATACATTTCGCATTGGGACGTTTGTTATGTAACTGATACATTAGATTACATTTGTATTAGACATTTGCATGACATATAAAAAGCATCATCACATGTACAAGATCCATCCAAAATAGTCATATGTATATATATATATATATATATATATATATATATATATATATATATATATATGTGTCGAAATGTTTGCACAGTGTGCATCACAAAACTCAAAAAATATACATAATTGTCTTAGTACATCCTGAGACACTATGTCTCTCAAAAATAGGAGTGGCATAAATCCTAAGGACTAATCCGCATGGTGCTCATGGTAGCATGTCATCGCACGCACTAGGCGCCTTAGGATTCGGTGGATCCCGATTCGGAACTCCCACCGTGTGGCGCTGGTATGCCATCGGTACGTCCGATAGCCGGCCATGAGTCCTGGGATCCCATGGGCAATCCCCTCGAGATTTTGGATTAGTTCCTCTCCTCCGTGCCTTCCCCCGAATCTCATGGGCGAGTTGTGTCCTCCCGGGAGATTGGAGACATCCCGGCTGGTCTCTCGTGTCCTACATCTGCATGCATATATAATTGTGTTAAGACGAATGTGTATTAACAAAAAAAAACATATAAACATAATAAAAAATATGAGGTCTTACCCTGCCTCCCTCGTCCCGACTCATCTCCTTCGGTAGTGGGAGATGCGGGTCCCCGTAAAGTCGCTCTCGAATAGGGCCAATCTTCCATGATGATCGCTGGCGCCGTAGCCACCTGAAAGAACTATGGCCTCCGGGGACATCCGTTGGCCACCTCCGGCATCGGGCATCGGTCTGCCCGACGAGCCATTCGTGGCTCTCGTGGTGACGGATTTGCCCTGCATCGCGGCCCCTTGGTCTCTGGAAGATTGGTATGCGTTCCGTAATGAACGATGCCAAGATGGAACCATAACCGAACTGTTTCGCGCTTCCCCCTGTTTGCACCCGGTGAGTCGGCTTTTCATGTTGATAGTTACTACTTCGCCCAGCTGAACGATAGGGGACCCACTGCATTATGAGGCCGACAGAGTTGAGTCTTCATGGCCTCGTGCGGAGCCTCCGACCCAGCAGCTCGTGTAATGGTATGGAGAACTACTCTCGGTGCTATATCGTGGGATGGTGAGATATCCACCTTCTTGCTTCCCCGATCTTGTTTAGTGCCCTCTCGGCACACCCGTGCCATTACTTGTTCCATCTTTTCCGCGGATGGTTCTGCTCCCGCCAAGACAGCGATTGGACCTCCGTTTGGACAATCCGGTAATGAAATAAACATCATGTGACCTCCAATTCTAACACTGGTCTTGTAGCGTGAACACTTGTTCATTTTCATCCGAGATGTCTGATTAGATATTGGAGGAGCTCTGGGCCCGAGCTCGTAAACATGGCGTGAGGAAGAACTTCTTCAATCCACGAGTCTCTAAGTGTGTTCATGCAAGCTTGGCTTTGCATGGCCTGTTCATCCTCGTCTCCGTGCTCTCGTTCCTTCCATTCGATTGCCATTTTGAGTGATTATCTGCACTCACATGGTCAAAACCCTTGATTAGATCTTTGGTGAGCTTCAAATTTCAAGAAATTTGGTTTAAATACCGAAATTTTAGGCGAAAATTTAGCTTCGGCATACTGGCGCGCTGTTTTTTCTAACAGATCACGCCATGTGGCGCGAGCCCTTTAGTAAAAAGAGCTCATTGACGCGGGCCCATGCCCGATACCCGCGTCAACTGGGCCCGCCCTAAAATTTTAAAAATGCCCATGCAAAACTGATTTTTAAGGGAAAATCATTAAAAAATGAATGAAAATGTAGAGCAAGGGAGCGCGTACTATTGTGACAGACTGAGAAGTTTGAATGGTTGCCTGGATTGGTCGCAATCGTCGACGGGAAGTTTCTGCTCCAAATGGACCAGTGTTGTTTTCTACCAAGGTAAATAGTAAAAGTAATTTTATTTTTACCAATTAGACATATTTATAACTTTTTTCGACATTAAATGAGTTTTAAAAGTTATTTTTATCAAATGTTTGCATATGTTATGTCGAAAATGGATTTTACGCTTGCTTGGTATGTGCGTAATGCAGTGTTTTTTTAGCGACTTAAAAAGATGGACACGAGTTGTATTTTATACTTTTTCGGACTCGGTAAATACACGAAAAAGTTACTCGGAGTCATCTTTCGGCTCTTTTCGACTCTCTAAATGTGAAAAGATCGCCGAGGCTCCTTTGTCGTTTCGATCTCGTTAAAAATGGACACGAATCGACATCCACCCAGAGTATACGCTTTAACCCTTTTTCTGGCTGGGATGGATTGATTACGAAAAGGAATACCCTAGCCTATTGTGACTAGGAGGTTTTCTCGGATATTGTTTTCTACCTTTTCGGATCCGAGGAACTATTTACGAAAAGGGACCCGTGGAGTTTTCTTTTCCGCTGTCTTTTCAAACTCTCTAAACATGAAAAGACACCGAGTTCTTCCTTTGTCAAACTCGTTAAACCCCCGATGACATCGGATCTAGTCGAAATGACGTTCTCCGAGTTTCTCCTTCCCCGGGACTCGTTAAATGCATCTAGGATGGATTCGCTCGAAGGGCGGACTTATATCGCAAGCATATGCTATCCCCCTTCAAGCTTGTTATTAAAAATAATTGGGGTACTCGCTGTAAATGGTGGGGGAAAAATGGAACCATCGTCGTTGTCGTCTGACGAGTATGTCGCTCTTGAACATGGCACTTGTCTCGCATCCGTGTCGGGTTGGGGACATCTCATCTCGTTGCTTCACTTTGCCTCCATGGGTTTGGGTAATCTCTTTTGACCTCTCATCTGCTTTCCACCGCCCTCGTCACCATGACCTCCGATCCGTTGATGCCAAATACGCCAAGTCCACCTTTGTCGTGTCGTTCATGTGTTCAAGAGAAGTTGGCCTCCGCAAATATCAACCTTCCTCTGCTTTCTCATACGATCCTCGATTCACAACAAAACATCATGTTCCTTCCGTATCGTGTCGATGATGTGGGAATCACTATGGCCCACCTTCGATCAAGATCACTTCCCTGTTGACATCAACTCATTATCTAGGAAGTTGGTCTAGAGACTCTTATGGTACCTTGGAGCCTCGCATGCCTCAATGGCGTGTTCGTCGCATATCGACGAGAGGTTTACATCATTGGCCTCCGATCGAGTGATTCTGCAGGGTGTTCGACGTCAACTCATTTATTCGCACGCCGTGGATTGTACACGTAGTACCTTGAGGACCATTATCATTATTGGTGGTCTCTCTCGCATCGGTTAACGCCTTTCATCCTTGGGCCGTAATCCGACGATGGTCTTGCATGTTCGACTTCCGCTCACATATTCGCATGCTTGAACTTGTACTCTATTGGGTCGAGATGGAGCGCAAGACCCTGGATCGTGTCCGTTGTAATCCAGGGCTCGCGATTGTGGATTATTATCATTATGTACATGACTCACTTACTGGGATGGTCGTGACCATACTCGAGTCTATTTATTTGATCTTAGTTGGATGGCTACGCCCATACCACGGATCCGGATTATAGCATACTGCGTTTCGGATGGCCGCGTCCATACCACTTATACATCATGTACTTGAGATATCAGCTTGTATCTTTCACGCGTGTGCTTTTCCGACGGGCGGGCTTTCAGTTGAACATGTTCTCGTAAAGCATTTCACCCCTCTCCCTCTCGGGCCCTCATACTTTAGGGGGCATTTGTTACACAAGTAATTTGTCACTGTCCCTTACCATTCCCCATCCCGCACAGCATGGAGGACCCATTACTGTGACTGTGAAAATTGTCATGCCTTGAAATCATCAACAATGCATCCCTCGAACATGAGCTTCATTTTCCCTTGAGACATCTCCTTGCGAAAAGTCATGAAAACAACCCTTTTTGGCATTGGAGCGGCAAAGTCGGGCCTCAAGCACTCGCGCCAATGGAGAAATTTCACGCAAAGGGGTCGTGCTACTTGGCGCTCCGGCATAGAGCCGTAGTCGCGCCACCCATTTTGGGGAGTTGTTTTTTAAATAAAGATGGCGGAAGTTGAGTTCTAACAAATTCACAAACCATCACCTATCTTGAGTTGGGAGGTTGAGTCGCGGGAGTTCTATGGAGGAAGTGGTTTTTCCACCTCCCATGGAACCTTCCTTGTTGATAGGGCCAATCCCATAATTATAGGGATCCCAACTCCTCCCTTCCCCATCTATAAAAGCTCTGCTCAAATCAATGGCAAGCTAGTCTTGAAGTGCCTAAGCTCGAATCTCCATATTCCCAAGAGCCTTTGTGTTGTAAAGCACCCTCTCTTTCCCTTAAGGCTCGACTCAAGTAAGGAGACCATTGTCACGAGACTCGGAGAGGTTTTCCCTTTCCTTGGCGAGCTTTGCAAGACGTGGACTACTGGAGACCCATCCGAAGGAGACCGCGACGTCGTAACTTGGTTGTAATCTTTCTTCGTTGGTTATTTAATAGATGATTATGATTATGGTTCCACTCCGTTTTCCATCATGATAATGCGAGTAATGTCCTTTCCGAGTCGATGTTTAGTTACGTATCTCTGGTTTCTATGCTTGTATCTCGTTCGTTTCTTCCATGTGCGAGTGTTCATCCGCGGAGATCGTGGAGGGATTGTGATCTGCGCAAGGCCGAGGAACGGGGACGCTTCTTCTTCGAGATCCTAGCGTTGGGAATCCGGGTAGGCTTCTATCTCCGGCCCTTTTTCATTCGTAATTAGGAACTCGCGTCATGACATTGTTTGTTTGTTGCTAGACCCTCTCGCCGGGCTAGTAGGGATCGCCTCTGTCCGCAGAGGGGATTTACCTCCTCAACACTCCTGTATAGTTTTAGGGGAAATAATACTGATCTCATCTAATATTTCCATCCATAGACCATTCACAAATCTTGTTGTTTTCTCAGGGGTATCTTCAACATACCCAGCCTTCAAGTTCACTTCATAGAACTCCTCAATGTATTCCTTTATATTCATCGTTCTTCGTCTCAGATTCTGCACTTTGCTGTAAATGGAAATTTGGTAATATTTAGGGAGGAACTTGCTTTTCATATTTGCATTCATCCTATCCCATCTCTTGATTAAGGGCTTGTTCATTATTCTCCTTTATGCCTGCACACTATCCCACCACAGGGCGGTGTGTCCTTTCAATTTAGTAAGAAAAAAACTGATTTTCCTATCCTCACTAACTTACTCATACTCAAAGTATTTATCTAACTCACTTATCCACTCTAACAATGCTTCTGTTAACAAAATGCCATCATAATGGACGAGCTCTGGTCTTGGCTTGCTGCTAACCGTCAAAAAAAATTTTAGTATTTTGATTTCTGGTGTCGCGTCCTCTGACCCATATATTTGTGCCATTCGCTCACCATCACAGTCATCTCCAACTTTAGGATCCCTACACCTTCGTTCTTCCACTATTTCTAAATGTGCTAACAACACTCTAATCTCTTCACGCAATCCTTCATATGCTGCTCCCTTTGTAGCTCTTCCCCGACCTCTTTTTCCTACTTCCATATTCACTTAGGAAGAAAACTTCTCTTATACAAATTGATGCAGACTAGCTACAATAATACCAGAATGTGCCACAGAACTGTGTTTTATTATTATGCAAAAAATTTCCCTTACAGTAGGGTTCAACCTTGGAATTTCTTAACATACATATGCGGGTGAATCACAACAGAATTCTACACAGACCATACATAAACCCAAACCAATGCAAAGATGCAAGATTTCTTACTGAAGGGTCCCATAGCAGTTTCAAACAATCGCAGATGATCGTATTTCATGTGGTTTAGAATATAACTTAAACGCTAAACTCTATTTCTTTTGATTTGTGATGTTTCATGCTAACGACACATGTCTCCTCCACTTCACATCATAAAACTTTTAGTTTACCTTCCGACAATTCTTAGCGCTAACCCTTAAGCATTGAGATTTGTGAAATCGTTCCTGGCGCACTTTCAATCTCCGTCATTTAATCTCTATTGGATCTAACGGCCCACGTCTCTCTCCACTGCATCACTACGCATCGCAAGTCAAACACTTTAACTTGCAAACTGAACCGTAAATTCTGTCTTTTGCAATATGTGATCTCCTCCCGAATGCGATGTGATCTCTCACCGTTGATCGGTGTTGGATCTAATGGTCATCGTCAAACCCACAAATCTGATTGGTCTTTGTTATACGACTAACATGATATTCAATTCAACAAAGGGGTATGCAAGATCTATGGGCTCATGATGCCTACAAATCCGTTTAATCTCATTTTTGTGCATTTAAATGTAAATGTTCGATTTTAATAGAGATTTAAAATAGGGAGCCTGATCAAAGAACAAAACACTTGGAATTTAATTTGGAATGAAATACTGTTTTAAAATAGAGAGCCCGATCAAGCACAAAAAAATTCAAATTTTTTTAGAAATGAAAGATACAGAGCCAAGCCTTCATATGGCTAGTTTTTACATTTATTTCTACTTCTTTGTTCACTCCTTTCTCTCTACGGATAGCAGAACCCAAAAATGGTGGATTTGGTTGGGTTTTATGCCTTTCCAAAATCCCCATATGTTTGAGAAATTGTCATTCAGTTTCATAATAGTTTATTCAACTAAATACTTAACTAATCCTAATTTAACCATTCTTTTAATATGCAAATTACAATGTTCGTGTTAGCCCAAATTAACTTGAACAAAGTAAAATATAAATTCAAAACTTCTTCTTCTGTTCAGCAGAAGAAATCAACTCCAGTTGTAGCCTTTCACTTGGATGCTCCTGCATCATCTAGTATCTTCTATAGATAACCTTGAAGAGTAATAATGACATTATGTTGGAAACTTGTGAGCACTACTAAAGGAGGGGGGGTGTGAATAAGTAGTGTGATCTATATATCAAATTTTCCTTTTATTAAATTTTTACTGAATCACACATACATGCACCAACAACTCATTATATTATTGATGCATATAACATATAGGCAGCTAAATCATAAAACATTTGAGCACATAAACAATAATCAACACATAAAAATTACATCCACACAAGAGACACATGATTTTTGGTAGAAACCCTTTGAGGAGGAAAACCACCCTTACTGCTATTGCTCCTCACTGAATTTTATTATCTCAACAAATTGATATTTTACATAGTGTTTTGAATCCCATCAACATGGAGAATCGACCTCAATCATGCCAACCACCATTGGATATGAGACTCGATATTACTAGATCAACTTGGAATACTCTGTTCTCTACAGATCTCTACAGACTACCATTCATTTAAGGCCACCATGAAAAGTCAATCCTCGCCCAGCTACCATTGTACTATCCAACCACCATTGGATTGAGAAACTTCTTCCTTTATATGAAACTTTACTATCATTTCTCCATCTCCATAAAGTCAATGCTCCTCACAACCATACGAACCTCCTTTCATGTAGTGTGAAACTTGATCCCAATACACTATGCTCAACTAGAATCATCTATGTATACATTCTATCAATAGAAATATCTAATAATCAATAAATATAAAAAAAATCAAAAAATATGTGCTCTCCAATAGAGATTGTATCGACACAAATATGAATATCAAATCCTCACAACAACAAATTGTTGCATACTACATATAACATCATAAGACTCATGTTTATGTGCTACAGGAATAAAAATATCATGCAAAACATGTGTGAATATCACCAAACATAAAATCCATCCAAAAACATACACGACTCATCAAATCAAACACTACACCATTAGCTTCAATTCTGATATATTCTCCAACATGCTTCAAATAATATGCAAACATAACCCCCACACAACTTGAACACAATACTCCAATATCTCACTCACTCTGTACAACAAGATAATCAACCAAGTACACTGAAATACCTCCTATATGCATCATTTTTCTTGAAGTCAATTGAATATGGAATTGCAATTGGGCAATTTTTTGAAAATAGCCACAACAAAAAATTGGAATTTTTTTCCTTTGAAGAACCTTTCATTTCTCTGAATATAGACATAGTTTTTAGAAACTCCTTTAATGTAATCTAATTTTTTCTGTTAAAAAAAAAATCATGTCTTATACTTTTGAGACCCATCCTCATTTTCCTAGAAAATCCAATGCAAACCTGTCACTTATTTATCCAACGAGTTTTTGAGTTGGCATGTTTGAAAATTTTCTCACACAAGATAACCAAAACCATTGAGAAACCTTTCTCCACATATTTTAAATTTATGAAGATGATTAAATAAAATAATTCCAATTTTTTAGTGGACCTTTGTTCATATGCCAAAAGTGGTTTTTTTTATTCAATGCTTCTTCTCTCGCAATAATATATGTCAAAATATCCTCAACAATCTACCATCAATACCTTGGAAAAATACCATGGTTATTTGAATACCATATACACCTATACCATGGTAATCTCTGAGTCAATATCACAAGTGGATACCATTGTTATCTCAATACCACAGATACCTAAACCATGGTAATTTCGTAGTCAATACCACAAGTAAATACCAAGGAGTTTGCAATTTTTTTATTGTCCCTCAAGTTATGATAGTATGAGACACTCCATAAATTAACCATATTTGCATTGGTCCATACAATGGTTTGTGCTAACTCAGTGTTCTTTGGAGAGGTATTATTCACCATTTTTTGAACAATTGTGGAGGATTCTCCAAATATAACCGGGATTTTAATGTTTTCCTTCCTCAAAATTTGAGATCCTAATAACATGCCATAGGCTTCTACTTTGTTGTTTTATGTAGTGATAATACGCCATTCAAATTCCATACTTTAATTTTTCTCCCTGTTCCATATGTAGCCTCTTACCCTAGCTTTGTCGAGATTATATTTTAGAAGCACCGTCAAAAACTATTTTGGAACGCTTCAGAGTGTCGATCCACTTGAGAAATTATTCTTCATTTAATCTAAATTTCCATTACTTTTTATTAAGGTTGGTTTTCCTAATTTGTAATGGTGAGTGTATATGTATTTCAACAATTGAAGAAATCCAAGGTCTTTCCTTAGATTGGAGTAGTGATTTATCAACGTTTTTTACTCCTTTTGAGAAAAGGAATTTATTTGCTAAAGCCCAAGCCATGTCAGTAACATTCCTTGAATTTGGATTTATATCTTGAAGGATTTATTTGTTTCTTGCGAGCTAGAGTTTCCAAATGAGAAAAGAAGGCAAGCTTAGCAAAAATATTTTAATAGTATTCTTATTTTTAAAAGATAATGGAAATAAATTCCTCCAATTTCATTAGAATTCCTCAGTGCTTTGGGTGAATTTTAATTCAATTTCCATAGTGCCAATGAGGAGATTCCAACAAGACTTTGCAAAATTACAACTCGTAAACAAGTAATTTATGATTTTTTCTTCAATGTTGCCCATGGGGCATCTTGAAGGACCAAAAATGGCTCTCTTTTTTAAACTATAAGTCATTAATATCTTACCTTTTAGGACAGTCCATATGAAAATCATTATTTTTGGAAGAGATTATGTTTTCCACACTATTTTCCAAAAGGGCCAATGCTGATTGATCCCTTGGTCTTTGAGCTTGATCTAGCATGAATTTACACTAAACGTTCATGTTGTTGCATTCGATCTAAATTTGTCTTGCTCACCCTGTTTGAGTGGGGACACAGATTTTAAAAATCACGTTAATGTTTCCCATTGTAGAAAAACGGTCGAAGGGATAGGAAGGGTTTCCAACCAGTCCAAATTCCATTATCTTGACACCAGTAGGTGATCTGATCTAGCTTTGTTATTCCATTCTTATTCATTCAATCCATTAAAGGCTGAATTTATTTATGCTCTATGATTTGTGGTTGTCCCATTATACTATCCTTCGATATGTGAATGTCTTTTCCTCCTTTTTGGATTCTTGAAACATTCTTGGAGATCATTGGGATAACTTTCTTAATAATTTTCCAGAACTCAGAACATGGTATTAGAGAAATCCTTTTTCTTAGA
Organism: Pinus albicaulis; assembly: GCA_034641835.2. Lineage (NCBI taxonomy): Eukaryota > Viridiplantae > Streptophyta > Pinopsida > Pinales > Pinaceae > Pinus > Pinus albicaulis. The sequence continues at coordinate 786,471,132 of CM076576.1, forward strand.
AGAAAAAAGCAGGATAAATTTAAATATTTAGCCTCTAGGATTTCTTTCCACTAGCTTTGTGTACCGTTAATATTTCTCCAAATTATTTTTTCTCCTAGGGAAATATTCATCAAGCCAAGAAGGCTTATTTAAATTCCCCCCTGCACATAGGGTTCAGTGAATTTATTCCGATTGACAAGATGAAATTTTTTACTTTTTGTTTTGCCTCTATGCTAAAGGAATCCTCTTATGACCAACTCAATATGTTTATGAATACTTGCAAGAGCTTATACTATAGAAAACTGATAGGATGGTAGTGCAGATAAGACAACCTTAATTAAAATAACTCTCTTGGCTAGGTTGAGTCAAAGGATTCCCCACCCAAGAATTTTTTTCTTCATTTTGTCTACAATTTTGTTCCATATTTCATCTTTCAAATTATTTTCTATTATTGGTAGTACTAGATTTTTAAAGTGAGTCCAGTTGCTTTGAAAGGGAACACTGAAAATTTGGAAATTCGGTGAAGCGTTCTGATAGTCACATTCCAACCATGAATGCTACACTTTTAGTGGTTGATTAGACATCCTAACACCTCCAACAATTCATCCAAGATATTTTTAAATTTTTGACAAATTATGCAAGAGTAACGCCTAAGAAATAGAGTGTCGTCTACCAAAATAGAGTGGCCAATGCTTTTTATTCCGGATTTGATAGATATACATGTAATGGAGCATTTTCTTCTACAGTGATCTAAACTATTGCTGATATTTTCCACCATAAACATGTAGAGGAAAGGTGAAAGGGGACAACCATTCCTCAGACCTCTGTTACTTTGGAAGAATTGGCTTGATATTCATTTTATTAAATGGGCTATCGATGGTCCTTTAGTGCATGCTTGAATCATGTCAATAAGGTCTTTGGAGAATCTAATTTTTTTAAGGACAATAGATAGGAATTTTAGATTCACTAGGTCAAAGGAATTGGCCATGTCTAGCTCTAGAACAAAACCTCCCTCTCCCTTTAAAAGGATTTAATGAAGATAATCTTGAGCCACTAAAATGTTGTTGATTATTTTTCTCCCTGGAATGAATCCCCCTTGGTATTTTGAAATGAAACCCTATAAGAGTGGCTTGATCCTGTTGGCCAATTTTTTTGAGATCCTTTCGTATGATGAATTGCATAAAGAGAGAGGCTTGAAGTGCAGGAAGGAGGCTAGTTTCATATCATTTAGAATTAAGGAAAAAAGGTGGAGTTGGTGAAACCTCCAATTTTATTTTTCAAGGACCACTGGATAATTTTTAGAACATCTCTTTTAATGATATTCCAAAAATACCTATAGAAAGAGAAGGATAAGCCATCTGGCTCCAGTACCTTGTCTATTTGAAAGGACTAGATCACACATATAACCTCCTCTTCTTCTATTTCTCTCTTTATTTTCTTGTTTTATTTAACGGTGACCTTGGTCAGTATGAAACTTGTAAAATTTCCACTGCTTGATTGCTCGAGATTAGCGAACAAAAAACTCTTGAAGTGTAGATAAGATTCTATTTTTAATTCTCCCTACCCTCTAATCTCTTTTTTGTCTACTCCTACAATTTCTACTATATGTTTTTTATTTTCTTTTTCCTTTGTTGAATTGTGGAAGAAGGATGTGTTTTGGCCTCCTGCATGAACTAGAACATTTCTCACCTCCAGTCTCCAATTTTCCTCTTCTACTCTATTTCTTTTATATATACCCCATTGAAGGGATATATCTTGCAAGAGATTTTTTTTCATGTCCTCCTAATCTTCCATTGTTTTTTGGAGGGTGTCTAATTGTTTTTGTGACTCGACTTTCTTTTTTGTGGCTCCCTGTATTTTTCTTTTGCCCAATCCTTTAATTGGATTCTGGATTCTCTTATTTTGGTTTCCTATATGAATCTTGGGGATCCATTTATTATATTTTCCCATATTTCCTACAAGATAACATGAACTTACCCATGATTATTCCATAAAGGATTCTATTTGAAGGGAAGGGGTTCGACGTTCTCTCCCTCCCACAAAAAGATGGCAATGAGATCGTGATCCGACAATGTTGAAGAAATTACCCTTGATGTTATTATGTGGGATTTTGCAATGATGGAGTCTTGAAATGAGATCTTGTATATAATTTATTCAATATTTCCCATGTCAAAACGTTTATTTCTCCATGTGAATTTTTTGTTTTTGGGAACAATTTCCATGAGGTTGTTTTATTCCATGATCTGTTATAGTTTTTGTCTATACGGATCTGCCTGAAAACTAGATTCAAATTACCACCTAGAATAATGGAAAATAGAGTATAAGATCTGAGTTGTTCCTCCAAATATTTCCAGTAGTACTAGTTATCTCTATAGTGAATTGGAGCATATATTGTAAATAGACTTATGTTGATTCCATAAACTATGCGTTGAATATCGGTCCTTAACCAGTTTGAAATTTTGGTGTGGGCTATTAGCACCCATGATGCCTTATCTCAAAAAATATACATCTAATGCTCCTATAGATGAGACACAAATTCCTTCATATTTTTTTTATTTTTTTGAATGTTTTTATCACGCCTTATTTGAATATTTTTTTCTCCTTTACATGAGAAGTTCCGTAGATCAAGTGTTGATTAAAATCTTTTATAATGCTCCACCTTTTGAGAAGTGACCTGCCAATCCTTATAATTCCAAGATACTATATTCATTATTTGTTGTTATAGTATTTATAGACCTTCTCCAATAATTTTACTCCTTCCTTGAATCCGGACATTTTCCCCCATAAATATTTCCACATGGCTTGTTGCGTTAGCTCAATGGAATTTCTTTGATTGACTTTTCTGCGGGTCAATTCCTTTGGGTAGTTTCCTCTGTCTTCAATGTTTAGGAAGTCAAATGAAAGTAAATACTTCTTATTGAGTTCTAGTGAGAACTCGATCAAAAAAGGAATTATAGATTGGAGGAAGGAGTAGAGAAGAGGGAAAGGAGAGAAAAGGAATATTTGGAGGATCCACACGGGATGCCGGAGGGGAGGAGAAGAGACCGAAGGTAGAAGAGAGAAATGAGAGACTCAAGAGAATGGGGGTTAGGTATGTGTCAAAATAAAAGGATTTCAGAATCCAGGATTGGAAGGAAGAGAGGAAGAGGAAGGCTTCTATAGTGATTTTGGGGGAGAGGAGGGAGTGGGAGGGGGGGGGGGGGGGGGGGGGAGGAGGCACAACATTAATTGAGGAAGAGGGAAGTTTCATGTTTTTCTTTCCATATTATTTACTTTTTGCTTATTCCCATTGAGGTTCTTCTGTAACTTTAAATTATTTTGTTTCATTTTTAGTACATCTAGTTGAGAAGTGACCATATTCATGGCATACCTTGCATTTTAATGGAATTTTCTCATAATACACTTGTTGCACATGAGTCTAGCTATCAAATTTGAGTTTGATTGCTTCTAGAAGTCCTTTGCTGCTTTTGGAAGTCCTTTGCTGAGGTGTGTCTAAAAGATACAGTCCTTTGGAGTCCATGAGGTAGGCACCATTGCTGAAAATCAGGTCTATGTCCTCATTCGATTCAAAGTGGAAGTCAAATAATCCTCTTCCGTAGAATATAATGGAAATTTTCGCTTGGATGAATTGCAACTAGTTGTGCTCCACCCAATTCTACATAGTTTTGGGGGAAGTCCAAAGAACTTTAAACTGTCCAAACTTCCCTCTTTCAGCTAAGGAGGTAACATCTCTGTGAGGAAGAGGTATAGGGAGGACGATCTATGATATTTCATATAGATCCTTAATGAAATTTGAGAGCACAGGCCGAGGGCGCAGAGCTCCCATAGATGAGATTAGGGTATCAAATGAAGTGGTTGCTTCATCAGGGACAACATAGTTAGTGACATTCATTGCAACTTCATTAGATGTAGATTTATTTGAGGCAGCATCATGCAATTTTGAGAGAGGATGATCATGCACCCTGCCTGAAGCATGCCCCAGAGAAGACATGGGAGGAGAGCTTACATAGGGGGAAGGGAGGCATAGGAGGCCACAGGAGGAAACCAAACCTTACAATGCTCAGTATTTTGGTCAACCAACCTTTATTGATCAAACTTAGTATGTTATATAGAACCATTGGCACAAATTTTCTAAGGGCTTGAAAATATAATTTATCAATCTTCGAAATGTTGGAAGATGCACTAGTCAGTCCAAATGACATAACCAAAAAATAATAATTACCTTCATTAATTATATGTGGTTTCTTGAGAATTTTTTCTTTCCAAATTTGGATTCAGTGGTACCCCAAATCGAGATCCAACATAGTAAAAAAAAATTCTCCTCAAATTTATCTAATAATTCATCAATCAAAATAAATAGAGGCTATATCTCATTTCCATTTTTAAAATGTGCCTACACTATGGAATCATATGCCATGGAACATACCTTTTTGTAAATGTCACCCTTATTAAATAAAAATGACCTTAGGATTGTTGAATGACGTGAACCTATAACACTTGATCAATGATATGCTCAATCTCACCACTTTGTGCAAATAGATCCCTATATTGCCTAATGTTATGTTGTGCACCATCATGATGCATATGGATAACATGGTTATCATATTTAACTAGTGAAGTACCCTTATGAATATATTTAAATACCTTGGAAATATAATTCATATCCTTATTAGGATCTAATAAAGTAGAGGATATATATTCTTAAACATGTAGTGAGTATAATTGTGTAATTTCATGGTGCCTCATCTTGATTAATTTTGTCTCATTGTTATAACTTATCACTTTAAATGGGTTTCCTTCATTACCTCTAACATCAATTTCCTCTCCTTAGGAGAATATCATCAAAATATATTGAAAATTAAGGGTCATAATTCCCCATGGTCATAACAATTAGACCCATATTACAACATTAGCATCATTAATTTTCATTGAAATTACGAGACTACCCAAAAAATAGTCCCCCATATTTTGATTAATAGTAGATAAATTCTTTATATATGTTTTGGTATGTTCATATAAAATGAATAATTGAAAGTATTTTTATGTGAATACAAATGGAATGATAAATTTTTCAAATTTGTTTTGATGAAGTTACGAGTACTACCCCATTACTATTTCCATGAAAATATATCATTATAGTCTCTTTTAGTTGTATATATTTTGAAGGTTTTAATTCTTGATATTCTTCATGTGCATACTCCATGTAGAAGAATCATTTCTCTTATCTGATCTATGCCCCTTACTATACTTGTTGTGAAAATTGAAACATGGTCCATTTTATATACTTTCATCCATTTCATAAGGTTTCAACCTTTTCATTTGAGTTAGGGTACAAGGGGGATCATGATGCTCTATGTAACTGATATACATTGGGTCACAATATAATGACATCCATCATTAGCGGAATTTTGAGGTCTAAAATGTGCCACCTAAGAAAAATGTACAACCAAAATAAGTTTTATAAAAACCAATAGGATTTAGGATGATGATGTCAGCCATGTGGGATTTTATTATTTCCACTTTTATTTTACAATTTTTTATAATTTCCTTAGGAGGCCCATTTTAGACCTTAAAATTCCCCTAATGCTTGATGCTTTAATTTTGAAATGTCGAATGAATTAACTTACAAGAGTAATTCTATTGATAGGACTCAGTTTAGAGAATAGGGGTCCAAAAATTTATAAGGATAATTTGAGGCCTTCAATAACATTTGTGGCATAGCTAAAAGAAGGGTTTCTTCAGTCATCATACCTTTCCAATAGCCCAAAAATGACAATAATTAAAAAAGTAGTTATAGTTTATATTTAAATATATTACTATGAGAAGCTAGCGATTCATGGCTGACTACCATAATTCGAGAGGATTCCATGTCACCTTATTACTTGTGGAAAAGGTTATAGCCATGTAAAAAATGTGAATAATACTCTAGAAAGGTTAAATTGGAAACTCTATCTGAGGGTAGAAGCAGTCTAATTTAACCTGTATTTCACAATTGAAATGCGTCGTAATCTAGAAACTTGGAAGAAAATTGGTCCATTCTATTTTCTTGTATTTTTTCAATAGTGGAGTTGAGGATATAGTAGTGGATAGAGATAGAACATAATAGAGGTGTTTTGTTTTCTTCATCAACCCACTAGCCATAGGTATTAGGTAATTCCATATATAATATATTCTCTATTTTACTTGCATAATTTCAATCATAAATAAAAGAAATCAAAGGAGCATCAACTTCTATCTAATTTTTCTCCCATTAAGTTTTCTCCCCATTAAGGTGCATGCATGAACGTTATGGAGGGTGGCGGGTGTCTTCGATGGACATTCAAAAGCAGTGAGATTTTTGAAGCCTATGTGTGGAGTGATGGGAGAAGACGAGGTAGTTGCAGGGGTTCTCCAGGTTGGTCAAAGGGTTGGTATTGTCATAGGATTTTTTGCCCCAACTGGTGGGTGTGAGTAGTTGTTAATTTCTGAATTACGCTTGGCAAGTCCAATTTTTCAAGGAAAGCGGGGTATGTGAATCTAATGGTGGTGGTTTTCTGTTTTTCCTGGTTCTTTTGGTGTGGTTTCACTCCATGTTGGATGTGAATTTTTCTTTGCTGGAGCAGGGAAATTGAAATGTACCCACATAGTTTATTTAAAGGGTCCTCGGCTATGGGGTCAACCATTTAGCACACCATTCACGAGATTTGGTTTGCTGGAATTTTGAGGGGTCACTTCAAGGGGGATGAATGTTGTTGGTTTGTGGTGGGAATTAATTTTGGAAGCTTTGGGTTCCCATTGATGGAGGGTGAGGAGACTTAGTTGGAGTTGGTGGTATTTCCCTCATCGTGTATTATTCAGGAGATATTGGAGGGGTGGTCTTTGCTACGCTTAAGTGGTGTCAGGGTTTCAAGAATGTGGTTGGTTCCTCACTCATGGAATTCCTCAGCCCAGGTGCTGCATAATTTGGGTAGGATAGCCAGGGGTAAGTCCCAGTCATGACTTGAGTTAGTGTCTCGCAGCAGTGGCGGGATTCTGGTAGGTCTGAGTGGAGAGTGGTCGAGCCACAAGGCTTCACGAGGAAGAGTTGTTGACATGTTAGGGCGTTCTAGTTGTGGGGGGCTAGCATCTTGAGGTGGCAGAGTTGGTGGCTCAACCGGGATTCGTGGTCTCCTAAATCTGTTTGTTCTGTAGCTAGAGGGGTTGGTCTACCAGGGTGGTTCTGGGCATCTTGTATTGGTGCGTCAGGGTGGTCAAGGTTAGTGACAACGGTGTAGGAGAATCTCTGAGATGTGATTATTGTATCGAGAGCTCAAAGCAGGTTCATGAGGAGGAGCACGCTGAATTTATCGCAACCTTAAAAATTTTATTACTTTCAATGCCATACTCAGGAGCATGTTGTAGTGGTATGGTGTGACCAGAATTTTCTATTAGAGAAGTTTGAGAAACTGGAGACCTAGATGTCCCATTTCAAAGAGCCTGTCCAATTCTCCTTTTTCCCTTCACCACCTCCATGTAAAGCTCCGGACAACCCAACCTCCATCACCTCTGATGACTACCATGGGTAGAGATGTTTTATATGTTCTTTTTGTTTACTGGGACATATGGCCTTTGAAATTTTGGATTGTGCCTCACTTGGTATTTATGTTTCATTGCCATATGCTTTCGGCGGTATTCAAAAAACTTGGTCGAGGTGAGACTACCTGTGTTTTTCCTATGATGGATTTCCTTTTGAAACTATCAATATAAATTTGACTTACCAAAAAAAACATGGAATTATGCTATAGTGTTATTCTACAAGGTTTTAGATTCAAAGAGACAAACTTCACGTTGGATTATTTCACTTAGTGTTCCCATAAGGTGACATAATAGTTTATCTAATGGAAATTCATTTACCCTTTGCAACTTTTTAATTAGCACTAATAATGCCAAATATTTATGAATAAGCCAAAGAATTTATTAATGTTAATATCCCCAAAATGTACTATCAATTTATCCACAAAAAAATGGACCAACCTAAAACAGAATAATTTTTGTTATAAAGCTATTGAAATGATACAAATGTATTATTTTATGAATACATAGATACAATAGTTACCTTTTGAAAATATTAACACTTTGTGTAAATAAACTGCTCCATTTGAAATATTCATGTTATAAGAGGTTTACCATCAACTTTGTCATTTCAATCTTGAGAATGAAATAGTTCCTAGTTATATTTTTGAATCCCTCATGGTGTGGACCTTAGAGTGCCAAATGATAATAATTTTGAGATTCAATATTTATGTTCTCCAATGTGATAAAATAATCCCCATACATGATGGAGTATCAATGGAATTTTCCCCATACTTTCATAATTTTCTTAAATCTCCATACCAATTATAAAAAACATATGTATGAAAATAATCTCTATGAAATTTTGATAATTTTTTTTTTCTTACTTTGTAGATTATTATATTTCTTCAATACTTTCAATAACTTTTTTATTTCTTACTTTGTGGATTGTTTTATTTCTTCAATACTTTGATGCATCATATTTCTTATTTTATCTTCCATTTATTTTTTGGTTAACCTGGTAAATCCACTTGCTTAACCATATTACCATTTATTTGATCAATATTTTTTTCTTTAATAGGCTATGTTATTTTAATTCTTCACTTTATCGCTAAGTTAAGTTTGACTTTTTATGATTAATACTACTAGTATTTATTATAATTCATTTTTCCATATAAAAAATAATAATGCTCATATTTGTCACAAATTTTTAACTTCTAAAAATAGTTTTTTTAATTAAAATATATACCGCTTCTAAGTTACATTCTTTTCAATACTAATTTGGAGAATATTCTAAATTTTGAACTTTTTCAAATGTCAAATTTTGGCATATAGTACTCACGTATAACTTTTCAAACTCATGAAATTTTTATAAGTTAACACTTCACTGAAAATTTATAGCAAAAATGCCAAAACTATTTGTTTAATAATAATTCAAGGTATGGTGAAAAAACCTCCAAAAAAATATATTATATAAAATATAATTATTAGAAATTGGAGAGAGACAACGCACAAGAATCACACACAATAGTTATTTTCTATATGTTCAATAATCAGATACATCAAATATATAATTAAGCTAATTCTAATTTTAGAGAGAGAATTTGAGAGATTCTCTCAACTTCCTCAACAAACCCAATCCAAGATATACTAAAGTAAGCATAATCCTAACTAATTCTAATACCCTCCCTTAATGCTTACTTTACAAAACATATAATTAATCACAATTACAACACTTTAAACTTTTTGTGTCTTTGTCTGATCTGGTCTTCATTAACATCTGTACCCACTCTGAGATCTCATAGGAAACGCTCTTTTCTCCACCATTTTTGAGCTACCATTCAACCCATTTAAAATACATTGTTTCTGACCAGCAATAATGAACTGTTGCAAGATCAACAGTATTGACAACTCGGCTCGTCGGGGCTTCCGCGATAGAGCTGACAAGTGATGAACCATCCTATGGACCAATCACCATCTGTCGGATATTTCGCTTTCGGCTATCCATCAGTGGCTAGGCAAATGGTCTGAATACTGAATGTGTTCAAGAGTTAATCTAACAACTTGACCTGCTTGTAACCTATAACTGATGCTCCTTGGCCCGTAGCACAACAAGATCAGCATATAACAAATTTTTCATTTCATCTTACAACTTGGTTTGAATTCAAAAAATTTTCTTCAAAGTTTGGGTTTAAAAAAAATTTTTGGAAGACATTTTCTGGAGGCGGCGTGATTTTTCTTGGAGGTTCAAAGTTTGAATTTAAAGAACTTTTTTGGAAGACATTTTTGGAGGCGACGTGATTTTTCTTGGAGGTATGTACGTGTTTTGTGTTGAAATAAATCTTTTGAGATTTTTTGTTCAAAAATTTTTCTTCACATTTTAGATTTAAAGAATTTTTTTGGAAGACATTTCTTGGAGGCGGTGTGATTTTTCTTAGAGATATGTACGTGTTTTGGATTGGATTACGTATTTTTTAGAAAATATTTTTTTTAAATTAAATCTTTTGTGATATTGTTTGTAATTGAGTTATTGTCTAATTTTTTAAAGGAAATTTTTTGAACCTCATACCCTATTATCATGGGAAATCGAAGAACTTGTGTGAGAAAATATGATCGAAAAAGAAAGCCCGAGGAACATAGAGAAGAGACGAGACAATATCGCAAAAGAAAGTTAGAAGCTCTCTCAAATATTGAAAAGGAAAATCAACCTCAAGCAGAAATTGAAGCAGGTATGTAAATGTAAATATTACATGCTCTATTGATATATATTTAAAATTTTCCTAATGTAAAATGTAACGCTTAATTTTTATTTGATAAACTAGTTTGAAAAATATTTTGTTTGATGTAAACAGACATAGATATTCCTCAAAATATTGAAGAAGAAAATCAACCTCAAGCAGAAATTGAAGCAGGTATGTAAATGTAAATATTATGATCTATTGATATATTTTTAAAGTTTCCCAATGTAGAATGTGAAGCTTAATTTTTATTTGATGAACTAGTTTGAAAATATTTTGTTTAATGTAAACAGACAGAGATACTCCTCAAAATATTGAAGAAGAAAATCAACCTCAAGCAGAAATTGAATCGGGTATGTAAATGTAGATATTATGATCTATTGATATATTTAAAATTTCCCTAATATTTATTGACATATATTTATTAATTTAGTTATTTATTGAATATGTACTATTTTTTCGAATATGTACAGATGAAATCACTATCGATAATGAGATGTTAGAAAATGTCGACACTCACACATATGGAGATAAAAACCTGACTATATTATACGATATCGTGTCGAGAAAATTTTGGAAATGTTTTTCAAAACTGAGGTGACAGTTCAAGCTCAAATGTTGAAAGGTCTCTTATCATCAAGGAAATTAAAAGAAGCGACGACACTATTGGGTATTCGAAATTCAACCAAAGATAAAAAAATGAAAGAAGAGGTGATAAAAAATATGAGTAGTGCTATAGAGTCAATTAAGAGATCTAGAGATAAAAATGTTTCAAATATACGTAGAGAAATACAAATGGCAATGGTTTCACCAAGTACTCAAGAGAATCGTTTGAATCTAACATCTATGGCACGAGCACTGGGAACCTCGCGAAAAACTCTGCACAAACATCGAAAATTTCGACTGCAAATAGATGTAAATGATGAACTCGTTTGTTGGAGAGCTATTTGTAGGCAACCATACAAAGATAGACTTGGAGAAGATGTTAAAAAAATAATATATGAATATTGGAAGAACAATTCGCGTGTTTCACCCACTGCAAAACATGTGATGCGAAGAAGAATAGCACGAAATCAATACGAAGAACATGAAAAAAATCTCTTGGAAACCACTCAAACAGAGTTATTCAACAAGTTCAAAGAAGAGAATCGTCAAATTCAAGTTTCACTCAGTGCTTTTGTTCAACAAAAACCATGGTATGTAAAACCTATCACCGTACGCGACACTTGTTGTTGCCGTTATCATGTGGAATTTGAGTTATATTATGACACATTCCTTGATTTCGGTAGAACATTATGGAAGGATTCACCTCCTCCTTCCACTATCCTTGAATTCATATCTCAAATTCTATGTGAAAGAGAAAGCGATGAACTATTTTACAAAAAGAAATGTGTTGGTGGTAAAAAATGCGATGATTGTGGAAATTTGACTAAATTTCAAAACAAATATCGTATTGAGATAAATGATCAATCATTGTCCAACATGAAAGTGAAATGGAAGAGATACGAATATACCAGTACATCGATTCAAAGTGCAGATAGTGTTAAAAGAATCGAATTACGAGAAGACGAAATTTTTCTAATAGACTTTTTGAGAAAGTTTGAAGCAGAAATTTACAAATACACCATGCATTCCTATAGAGCTCGATGGCAATACTTGCAATTCAAAAAATCTCGTGAAGTTTTTCCACCAGGAACCATTTTGTCAGTGATTGATTTTGCAGAAAACTACACATTTGCTACACAAAAAGAAATTCAGAGTGAATACTATCACTCTGACCAAGTCTCCATGCTCGTTCATATTCTATATAGACATGCTGAACAAAATGTCGATCATATAGAAAGCAGGAGTGAAAATCGACATATCATTAAAGAATATCATTTTTATATCAGTGACGATCGTACGCATGATACATGTTTTGTACAACATTGTTTTGGAAAAATTTATGATTCATTGAAAAATCGTGGAATAACATTCAATGAACATTGGATATGGTCGGACGGATGCGCAGGTCAATTCAAATCTGCACGATCATTTTTTTGGTTGTGTCGTCTTCATAAGAAAACCTCCATTAAACATTGTTGGAATTTCTTTGAGACAGGCCATGGAAAAGGAGAACATGACTCAAGTGTGAATTTTCGTCCAAGTGTACCAAAAGAACCACTTAGCTACGCATAACTAATAGCCCTAGGTCAGATCAACAATGGTCACGAAAACATCTTCGTATCTACACTAGTGCGTTAAAGTGCTGCAACAAATAGATCTATAAATGGAAAGACATTAAGCAGTAAAGTAAAGAGTTTGCTCCATGCATCCAACAGACAAGACAAGAACACGATTTTTGAATGAATTTTTATATTACAGGGCACCTGGGAGGAAACAAGAAGGTGTATCCAGATCTCCTCAATGGGATGGGTTCTTTGTAGTCCTCAGCATTTCAGATCTAAGCTTTCTCTCTCTTGTAGATGTAGAAAACCCAATGTAGAAGGTAGAGCTCAATGGGAGCAAAATGGCAGAAAAATGAGACCAAGTGTATAGATCCAGAGTGATCTAGTATGCAACAAAAGGTGAAGAATGAAGGGGAAAACCCTCCTATTTATAACAAAATATTGGGTCATTCTAGATCTTGGTGCATGACTAAAATAATGTTAACCAAATCTAGATCCACCTCTATGGAATATTTTATTATTATTTGTTGGAGGGAAAGGGTGTTTGACTTGGGTCAAATCCCTTGATTAGTGAAAAATAAATAAATAAATGATTTATTTATCTCTTTAAGGAAGTGGTTGGGATATAATCAAATAAATAATGATTTATTTGATTAATGGTGGTTGATTTGGTCATATTTAACAAGGAATATTATTTAAATAATTATTCCTAGAAAATAATGAGATAACTATGGGTTTATCTCATTAATTTCTTTGTTTTTGGGTTAAACATGACTGGGAATAATAATTAAATTATGGTTTAATTAATTATTCCTTTTGGGGTTTCCTAATTAACATAGTGAAAGCAGTTTTACTTGGGGTAAAACTGGTCTTACATGGTGTACTTGGGTCCATCTAATGATGAAAGGTTAGAGGACCAAAAAATGGTGTAACAGATTGCCCCCCAGCGTGCGAGTGTCAGGAGCAAATCGTATGACCGAAGTACGTTGTAAGAACACAATCACTAGACAACAAAAAGGGTGTCAGAGAGAGAAATGTGAGGTAGATAGTGTGCTGAAGGACTAGACCCTGAGGAGACGAGACTCGCAGGTGCAACAAGTCTCTTTTTATGAGAGGGTACCTGTGCTGAAGGCGGCGGGGAAGGCATACCTATGCCCGCCGTGACAAAGTACAAAAGAATAGTGTGTCCAGTAAACAAGGGACCGAACCATAGAGTACAGCTGGCATAATCAAGAGCCAGATAAAAATACAATGAAAAGTCTCACATACATGCTGTGCCTGGGATAACAGCCAGGACTAGTACAATATCATCTGAGTACATGAGATAAATACAACCCAAATGCCCCCTGTAAATGGGGAAGGGCTCACAAAATCTGACTGATACATGCAAATCATAGAGGTGCTGCAAGTGGCCAAGGCCAACATCATCAAAATCTGGAGCGGCATCAAAGGCTGCAATGAAGAGGTCATCCGGGCATGTGGGGGGCTACCTGCAGGGCCACCCCCTCATGAGGGCTGAGACATCTCACACACGCCCGGGAATCATCAAGAGTTGCTGCTGGGTCACTGGACTGTCCAGTATACGAATCTCGATCATGCTGAAAGGAGCTGGAGAAGCAATCAAGTCAAAGGGAAGTGAGAGATCCCCCTGCCTGATCCGAGGCACCGAACAAGAGTGGAAGCTGAAACCAAGGTACACCGCCCTCTAGACCTTGCTTCTGGAATAAATGTGCTGATGTCGACAGAAGGAGGTCCGCCGTAGGTGAGGCAATGAGAGATCCTCAACTAATACGAATCCTCAACTAATACACGAGAGATAGAGAAGAACACAGAATGTAAAGGTCAGATCGACACTTAATGGGAGCATGGTGGAAATGGGAAGGATGGAGTGGCGAATGGACGACTTCCCTTGTTAGAGCATAAAAGGCAGGAATGACATGGCAGCGACTGACACAATATCGAAAGGGACAGGGGACAGTGGGGCTGAAGGTCATGAGATGCGACACAAGAGAGGAACCAAGCAAAAAGAATGGAGGGATATAGTAGGGTGTAAAAGGATGCAGGATAGACTCCATGAATGCAATGATGACTCAACTCGGATGCTCTAAGCAAGGGCGACTAGATAGTGCTGCCACACAATAAAGGCCCCAATGGGGGTCATAGAAGCATGAGTACAAGGTGGCCACTCATGACGAAAATCAACACGAACATGGACAAGTAAGGGGGCGATAAGGGTGCCCTGCAAGTACAAGTGTCGAAGTGAGGAAATTGATTTAAGGAGCTATGAAGTGACCCTTCGTGAAAATGTGTCCCAGAAGTATCAACGACCAAAACTAAGTAAAACCCATTTGAGAGCCTGGGTGAGATCTAACTACTGTGCCGACGGGTTCGTCGAACTGGGCGCCGTGGTGGTCGGGCAGTTAAATTTAAAAGAAGAAACAAAATTTTTTTTAATGAGGCAGTTTTCCCTCCAAAATCATTCATTTGCTATTGTTGCCGTGGTGAATGTGGAGAGGAGAGAAGGCCCTAAATCTTGCGGCGAACGTAGCGGACAAACCGACCGTTGGATTCGAGATCTGTCAGTTGGAGGCGAGAGGCCTAACCTTGCTCTTGCATTTTGATGGATTACATTTGCAGTTGAGGGCCCAAAACCCCCAGAAACAGCCCCTCCTTCATCTCTATGGCCGGGTCGCACTTTTTTGGGGCAAAATGTACGACCCAGGACGCAGGTATTAGGGCAACAAGTGCGACCTGGTCCAGAAAATGGCAGAAAACTGCGACCTGGGAGATGAGGGGGGTTTGGTGCTGTTTTATGGCTGGGAGTTGGATTTTGGTGAAGTAGGAAAAATGAAAAAACAGATGCTGGCTATTCTTACAAATCCTTACAAATGATGTAAGGGCCTAGCCATAATGAGTCAAACTTCCCATGACCTAGGACATCATGGGCCTGGTCATATACTAGAACAAGGTCGCCTTCGCGAAAAGTGCGAGGTTGGACTTTTCGGTCATACTGAGCTTTGGTGCGTTTTTTGGCCGCTTCCATGGTTTGCAAGGCAACACGGCGGTCTGCAGAGGCACGCTCAAGCATGATAAGTCATTGTTCTAGCGGTGGGGTGTCAGGGAGAAGTTCAACGACTAGTTGTAGAGAAGGAATTTCACACTCGATTGGTAAGACAACCTCCTCTCCAAAAACGAGGTGAGGAGGGTTATGGTTGGAGGGCAGAGGTGCCCCCAAGCATGGTGTGGCCATGCCAAAATGTATCTAGAAAAATGGGAATCTAAACACATTTTAGTGATGTGGTGTGCCATTTGTTCTGTTTATGGCTATGCAGTTTGAGAAAGGAAATGGAGGATTACCAATCTCTTTTGGTACTGCATATAGGGATCAAATGGACTTTAAGTTTCCGAATTGGCATACCTGGTGTCACTATCCCAAAAGGAGGATTTGGAGATAATGAACTGATGCTCTCATAGAAAAGCTATAGGTTGGTCAACAATAATGTCTAAGAGACTGGGTTGCTGATGTAAGATGAGGGAACGATAAGGGGTATCGTCCCGAGAGTGATCTGAAGTGATATGGGACTCTAGAGGTTCTTCTAAATGTGGAAGAATACTGGTTCTAGAGTCAACACGACCAGATACACTAGGAGAGTGGTGGAGAATGGCGTCTCGGGGTCTCTCAAATGTGGGTGCCCCCTTACCCAAACATTGGGTTTTGATGTAATGGCCACAAGGTGGATGTGGTGTCAACGCATGGGTTCGATGTAAGGGGGAATAGATAAAGTCAGGGGTGGGAATTCCTTCCATAATGTCGTCATCGTGGATAGAAGATGGGGTTTTTTCTAGAACCACCTCGACATGGTGATACCTTATATAATCATCATGAGAAGAGAGGTTCACATGCGCATCGTCACAATGGGTGACCGAAGAGTAAGTAGCCGATCTGATCTACCGATGTTGAACCTCCAAGATGACCACTAAGGAAGGTCAAGCGATGCAACAGGAGGATTCAAGTGGAACGTTCCCACGCATTCAAGGATGAAGATGTACAAAATGGTGACTCGAGGGCCCGCTGGCTGCGCGGAGGCGACGGTGAATGCCCCTCCTGTCCGATCGAAGCGGCTCAATCAAGCAGACAACCAAGGAGATCCTGACTACCAGGCGGGACAGAGAAAAATGGCCGTGAAAATCACAAGTGTGGCTTCTAGCAAGGCCGAGTTTGGGGAGGGAGTCGGGATAAAGGGGAGATGGATCTTCTCGGGAACCGAATGTGGGAATGCCCTGCTGACCAAGGCTGAGGTGGGGCAATTCAGGACACATGTGAGTGGCGTGACCGACGACATCACACAAAGCGCATCGAATGGCGGGCTTTGGTGGTCGGGGGGGGTTACGGGATGTCGGGGGGGCTGGATCGTTATGGGTTGCCCCCCTGCGGGCTTTGCCTGTCTTCTCGGGAGCCGGCACAACAGGAGAAGGGTCCGGTGGAGGTGCTGGGGGCACAGTGGCTATGGAGGAAGCGAGGGGGATCGGTTGAACCGGTGTCAAAGCCATATAAGGTTTGGGGTGACCAGGGGGGGTGGCGGCTGGGGGGTCAAGGTACCAGACCGGAATGCCTAAGGTCAAGTTAGGGAGAGAGAGGGTGGCCATGATGGGGACAGAAGATACTCTAGGAGGGGGAGCCAAGAAGGGGATCTGTCCAGCAGGGTAATGACCAGGAGGTACGGCTCCAAGATGGTTAAGGCCAGGGGGGACCGAGCCTGGAGGATAAAGAGGTTCGGGGACACCACCTAGGGAGGGGCCGTGATGGGAGGTTCACGGGGTTTCTGGACACACGGCAGGAGCAAAGTTGCGAGGGCAAGGGGGAAGGTTGCGACTAGTCACGAGGTGTCTTGAGGGTGGCTCGAGATGATTGCATCATGCAAACATTCGGACAAGCTCGGGACAAAAGAACAGGAGGGGGGGGGGAAGATGAGGAAAAGTACCAAGCAGGGTGGAATCTTTATAGACGCCGAGGGAGACACTGGTCAAGGAATCGACGGTTTGCTTGTTGGTTACAGAAGAGATGGTGGTATCGGAGGAGGTCTGAGATGGCGGCTCATGATAAGATAGCTGGTCAATGGTGACTATCTTCCCATTATGTGGAAAAGACATCTTGCGGAAAACCGCGGATGGGACAGCAGACATGGCATAGGTGTAGCTTCGCCCCAATAGAATGTTGTAGTCTAGGGGGCGTCAATGACTTCGACGTCAACGCAAATAGTCTTACCGGCGAGGGTGATGGGACAGTTACGAAACAGGCCAATGGGCTGGGAGGCATGACCATCCCACGCTCTAAGGGTGATCATGGAAGGGGCCAGCTCAGGGGATCTGAGTTGCTTCCAAACCGAAGCGGACATCACGCAGGTGGATGCCCCCTCGTCAATGATACACCGGGAAACGATGGCGTTTCGTATTTTGACTGAGATTTGGAAGGCGACGGAAGGAGGGAGGGGAGGGTGGTCTGATTGAGTGGCGTCGAAAACAATCATCTGTTCGTCAGCAGGATCTACAGCACCCACGGCAGATAGTAGAGCCTTCTTTTGGGAAGGGCACGACTGGAGGAGTTCCAGTATGGAAATGGCAGCAGGGGACTGCGCCAAATCATCTACTATGCTATACGACTGAGCGGCTCGACCGGAAGCAGCATTTCGACGTAATGGTCCCTTTGGAATCTTTGGATGAACCTCAACTTTGGGTTGAGGGATGTGTAAGGGGCCATTGGATGTCGAAAGAGGCTCTGCAGAACCTGAAGAGGGGGGCTCGGGAGCAGACTGAGCAGGAGGCTTGGGGTACTGGTGAGACCGAGTTTGAAGGTTAAGGTCGACGGTGAGAGGCGGATCAGAGTTCATCATGAGGATCTGGTAATTGGAGGAACCAGAAGGGGAAGGTGGAGTGACCACCTGTCTGTCAGGTGGTTGGGTAGTCATGAAGCCCTGCTGTGCATCCACCTGCGCTTGAGGGGGGGGGAGCGCTGTTGCAGGGGTTGAGAAGGCAAGGGAGGCGAAAGGGCATATGCTGGAGGAGTTGGCGCGCTAGGCTGTGGATAAGGGTAATGGTTAGGTTGGGAAACATTGAGGTAAGCAGGAGGTTGGGCAAAAGGATGAGGCATGCCGTATCCTGGATGCATGCTACCGGGAGGGGGAGAGGTGCAGGAAGTAGTGCCCCCTCCCCCAGGAAAACCATATCTCATGTGAGGTTGAGTGGATGGATGAGAGATGGGTCCAATGATACTGTTGGCGGCATGAGGTGCCCCCGGTGTATGGGCATCATTGGATGTGGGAAGATCAGGTAGGACAGTAGGATCATAACCTGTCTGAGCGTAGATCAGGTCATACTTTAACGCCATTTGGAGGGCATCTTCTTCGGTTTGAGGAAAATGGGATGCGACATCTTTCCCGATAGGGGACAAAAGAGATCTAAGGAACTAGTCCATGTAGACACGGTCTTCGAAGGGAGGAGATTGGCATAAGCTCCGTCGTCTTCGCCATTCCTGGACATGGGTAGAAAGGCGGGTCGAAGCGGTTTGCTTGAAGGAAGTCAAGAGTTAGATACCAGTGTCATAACGAAGGGGAAGCTGGAAGTAAGATAAAAAAGCCCGGGCAAGAGTTGCAAAGGTGGTATGAGAGGAAGTGGGCTGGTCAACATACCACTTAGAAGCTTCGCCTGTAAGCGTGCATTGGAACAGTCTAAGACGAACAGAGTCATCGATAATGGAGGTAGATGAACACCACATGTGGAAAGATCAAACATGATTTGAAGGATCTTCTCCAGCACGACCTTCAAACTTTGGGATGTCGGAAGGGAGCTTTGTCGGCATAGCGGGCCAACTAGCGTCATGATGTATAGGGTCGTTTATCAACCGGTCCAGATCGGGGAGGCTGAGGCCTGCCAAGAAGGGGAGCACGGGTGAAGCCGAGGTAGTTCCCGTGGTGGTTCTGCTAGTAGTAGTCCCGGCATTAGGGCTGGGATTCCCGCTAGTGTTAGGCCCTGGACCAGACATAGTGGAGGTGACAGGGGGGAGAACCAGAAGGAAAAGGAGAACCCAAAGAATCAGCGAAGGACTGGCTCGACGATGGTGGGACGGAGCAGGTCGATCGACCGGAGACAGAGGGTGAAGGCCAAGGAGGCTCCGGGAAAGGTGCCTTGGGGGCGCAATGATGACAGGAAGAAGGAAACCGACAAGGGCAGAAAGGGACAAAATCAAGAAGGTCAAGGGCAGAAAAGGTGCAGTGACAATTGATTTTAGAGTCTTTGCCAGGCGGTGTAAACCAGGTGCTTCTTCACTTAGGGTCAGTGTGTGGCGTGCGTTAATTTTAATTTTTAAACCCTTTCCGTTGTTTGAGAGCAAGAAAAAAGTGTGCGACGTAGCTGAAAATAAACCTACAGAGAACAGAATAAAATGCTGAAATAACAGAAAAATAACAGCTACGTATGTATCTATCTAACCCAAGAAGGTGGGTCTCTCACAACTATGCTGAAAAGAAAGGGAAAAACTATGGAAACACACACAAAGGAAGCTCAACAGATCTAGGGTCAAAGGGGACAGAGATCTGGAGGATAAAGCTGCAGACAAGGGGTGCAGATCACAGCCAAGAGACAGAGGCAAGGTGGCTGGAAGAAGGGAAATCAGCAAAAAACCGGGGGGGGAAAGGCAGAGGCCTTTAGAAGAGGTCCAAACAAAACGACAAGAGGTGATTTGAAAGGAAAAGAGGTCAACATTTCAATGGATCCGAAAGTGAGGTAACAGATTTCAGAAAGAGGGGTCAAGCTAAAAACCGACGACAAACAATTCAACTGCCTTCCACAAAAAGTGGAGGGTACTAAAGCCCTAGGGGGCCGGGAGTAGGTTCACTTGATGAGTAAAAGAGATCGATTCAGGATGAGCCGCGATGCAATCGGCCACCCAGAAGAGCGCGTGGGCCGGCAGCAGGTCGTCGTGATCCATGAGTGCGACCCAGGGGCCGGAGACGTGCTCCCGAATTGACCAGCCGAGGTCGCAGAAAACAAAATAAAAGTGCGTCCTGTGTCACAGTTTCTAGCTGTAAGGTGCGAATTTCCGTTCCGCTGTTTTGCCAAGTGCATTTTCCGAAAGTTGCCGTCTCGCCTAAGTGCCGGGTGTCGCTACTCCTCGCGCAATAGCCGTAAACAATACGGAAGTTAGAAATTTTAGGTTTTTAGGGTTTTATGTGAGAAAAATGACATGAAAAGAGAAAACTAAGCAGCTAAAAAAGAAGCCCTAGGGCCTGAAGTAGCTGGATATGCAGGAATATGAAAAACGACAGCGGTCGTAATTTAAAACCCGTGTGGAGTCGCCATTTGTTAGTATGAATTCTTCGTCGAAGTGTACGAAAAGAACCACTTTAGCTACGCATAACTAATAGCCCTAACAACAATAATGGCTGCAAAACATCTTCAGATCTGCAATTAGTAGTTAAAGTGCTGCAACAAACAGATCTATAAATGGCAAGACATTAAGCAGTAAAGTAAAGAGTTTGCTCCATGCATCCAACAGACAAGACAAGAACACGATTTTTGAATGAATTTTTATATTACAGGGCACCCGGGAGGAAACAAGAAGGTGTATCCAGATCTCCTCAATGGGATGGGTTCTTTATAGTCCTCAGCACTTCAGATCTAAGCTTTCTCTCTCTTGTAGATGTAGAAAACCCAATGTAGAAGATAGAGCTCAATGGGAGCAAAATGGTAGAAATGAGACCAAGTGTATAGATCCAGAGTGATCTAATAGGCAACAAAAGGTGAAGAATGAAGGGGAAAACCCTCCTATTTATAACAAAATATCGGGTCATTCTAGATCTTGGTGCATGATTAAAATAATGTTAATCAAATCTAGATCCACCTCTATGGAATATTTTATTATTATTTGTTGGAGGGAAAGGGACTTTGACTTGGGTCAAATCCCTTGATTAGTGAGGAATAAATAAATAAATGATTTATTTATCCTTTTAAGGAAGTGGTTGGGATATAATCAAGTAAATAATGATTTATTTGATTAATGGTGGTTTGATTTGGTCATATTTAACAAGGAATATTATTTAAATAATTATTCCTAGAAAATAATAAGATAACTATGGGTTTATCTCATTAATTTCTTTATTTTTGGGTTAAACATGACTGGGAATAATAATTAAATTATGGTTTAATTAATTATTCCTTTTGGGGTTTCCTAATTAACATAGTGAAAGCAGTTTTACTTGGGGTAAAACTGGTCTTACATGGTGTACTTGGGTCCATCTAATGATGAAAGGTTAGATGACCAAAAAATGGTGTAACACTCTTACCAATCACCTAATGTAAAATCGTTCATTTTGTCTTATACAGACGTAACCGCCAATGAATTATAAAGTCTTCTAAAAAAACAATAACAATTTATTACAAAGATTTGAAATGCTCATCTCAATCCTTTATAAACCAGCAATCATATACCGTCTAAATCGACATTAAACTCCATTTCACTTACACAAGAAATAACTCGTGAATTCAAAAAGGATAAAATTCCCCTTTATACATTGAATGCATAATTCCAATTCTAGACAAACTCAATAATGGCATAACTTCAGAAAATCAATGCTGTATTCATACACACAACACTTACATACCGATCTCCTTTCTTGGCCTGATTTCCAAATCATTGGCCCCTTTACAATTTGCCCGAAGGCTCCCAAGTAGAACCCCTACTCTCTCCTCTATTCCTCACTCACGTTCTCTCCTATCTCAATGCCTTTGAGGCTTGATAATTTATACAAATTTAATAGAACCAATTTTGGTTCTCATCCCTTTAATCACTCAACAACCCCCAAATATCTCAACAAATCCTAAAATCACTCTTCAATCCCTAAGGATCCTCTCTCACCCAAAATTTATGAAACTAATTTCTAAATTCATCCATTTACATCCTCAACTGACTAACTTCTCTCGTATTCTCAATTATTTACAATATTTAATTAAAAATACATAAAACCCACTCAAATAATTTATAAAAATCTAGCTCTTCTAAAATCTTAAAACCCCTAAGTTTCAATAAAATACAAAGTATTCCTTTTTGCCTAATGCTCCTGCATCAGACTTCCAAGGTTTAAAATGATCATGATCTCATGATCATGCATTTTAAGTCTTTGTCCTTGTCTTCCTGGATCCCATACTTTATTCTGCAAGTCATCATTTCCTGGTTGTTGCTTTTCTCCAGGTCTCCATATCTTATGCTGCATCTTGCCTCCGGCTATACTTTCATACTCTGCTTTTGTCTTTCCCTAGCTTAAATTCTTTTGCTTTCTTGTTGTTGTTTGCTGCCTCTAAGACACCTTCATCATCAGTCTTCTGATGCTTTCAATATCTATGTCCAACCTACTGCTGCTGCTTTCACTTCCTGTTGCTACCGCTAATGTTGTCTCAGCTGTCATCTCCCCGATTGTTGATAACATTGGTTTTACTCCTACAGATATCACCCCACATGTTGCTGCCTCCCAAACTTCCTATCCCTCTGCAACATTCTTTTGCTCATCACCTGCAAATTTATCTTCAGAAAATAAATTATCATTTAATTCTCTTCCTACAGTAACATATCCATTTATCTCTGTTTGTATACTAGTAAGCAAAATCAATTTTAACAAACTAGTATCTGCTCCTTTCACAACTTCAAGCAAATTTACTTCAGTTCCTGCAACTTCTTTCTCTGGTTCAAATGTCTCCAGCAAACATTTTAGCCATTTCTTCTCAAGTATTTCATCAACATGCTGCAAATTAATTCCAGCATAACCTTCGTCTTCCCTTTTGACAATCTTCAGTAATTTTCCATCAGCATCTTGATTGATTCTGGCAATCAAATCAAGTTCTTCAAACACTGTAGCCTCATCCTCTAACACTGTAGCAGTTCCAAAATTTTGCCCCACAGTCTTCTCTTGGCTATACAGACAAACCAATTCTTCCTTGTCACCAATAGTAACAAGTTTCTGCATATGAGACATGACTGTCTCACCTTCTTTCTGCAACAATTGTTTTTCTTCCAAGACAATTCCAAGTGATGGACTGTCCTCTGTATCACCTATAAACACAATCAAATTGTCAGCTTCAAAATCACAAGACCCAATGGTCTCACTTGTTGATTTAGTCACCAAGTTTTCTCTCTGCAGTTCCAAGTCTTCTTCAGGACTCAGAAAATCTTCACTGGCTTTCTCCTCATCTTTCTCTGGCAACACTTTAGTATGTTGCTCTGAGTTCCTTTCCAACTCCTTTGTCAGCACATCATTATGTTGATTTTCATCCACCATGAGACTGTCAGCTAGTCTCTCCTTCTTTCCATCCTCTGTTCCATGACTGTCATTCATGAAAACTTCCTTACCTTGCTTCTTCAGCAAATTATCCTGTGTGTAAGTTCTCTGCCTCTCCAATTCTCTTCTCTGAAGATCTAATTTCCTATACAATTCAACAATTTCATTAGGAGTGGAACTTGGAAACTTCACACAATTTTCTATACCTTCACCAGCTTTTGACTCATCATCAGATGGTCTTCCTTCTTCTGCTTTAATACTCTGATTAGACTTCTTTGTCTTCATTTCCTCCTGAGATCTTGCTATCTTAGCATTGATCTGAACAGACTTCAGATTCAACTCTTCTTGAACAAACTCTAAAGCTTGCTCATCTCCCTATGATGTACCTGCAAACACAAACGACTCATTATTTTTTAAACCAAAAGACTTTTCAGTCTTGCCTGCTTCCTCCAGCACTTCCATTTGAATAGATCTGTGTGTGGAATCTTCAAATTCCATCTCTAACTTAAGAACTGTAAGCTCCTCCTTCAATAATGAAATCTCACTTTGCCTCAACCTCATCTGCAATGGTTTCCAAATCACTCTCTTTCCTTTCAGTGGAAAGATCCATCCTCCTTTCTGGTTTTCCTCCTCTTGTAGCCATTCCTGTAGTACCTGCAATTGTAGCTTCATTACCACAATTTCTCTTTCTCCGACTTTATCAGTCATCTCACCTCTGTGGCATTCCTCTGAATCTCTTCTCTGATCCTCCATGATCATATTATCTATGATTTTATCACTCACCATGAGTTGCACTAGCCTCTGTAACAGCAAGCTCTCCTGCTACCACTTACCTCACCAATCCACTTCACTAGACCCGGTCTTTTGGTAAGTACTGGTTCACTACCTCTGGAAACTCTTGAGCACTCTCTTCTGCTCTCTCTAGGCTATCTCTTCAAATCACCTTCTCTTCAGAACACTGCAATTGTCCTCCCTACCCAGCCTTTAGCTAAATGTCAGGTTCACTGCCATCATCTTGTCTGCAACCATAAACCTTAATCACAAATTTCAAATCAGAAAATTATCTCACCTTTAAGATCCTTCATGATCTTGTCCTCCATTCATTTCTACAATCCTGTTCACTGCAATTGTGTAGCTTGCATATCAGATTTAGAATCTGATCTTCCTTTCAGTCCTCCTCACACATTCAAATAAAACACACTTCAGTTTTCAACAGAACAAACATCTTCAATTTCAACAGAGCCTACCTGCTCTGATACCACAATGATGTAGGGAAAACCCTGCAATACCCAGAATCTCTACAATACCATGCATATAAAATGCATCTCACAACTCCCCAAATAAAATTCCAAATGAGAGAAATTTCACACACTATCCTTTATGGAAGCTCCTCAAACATATGGTTCAAAACCCTTGCTTAGTAAAATCATTTTACTGTGATTAATAAACCATTACATAAGCGGGAGCTTTCTCCTTCATTTATCACTTATTGGTTATGAACCCAATATTAATTGAACACTGTATATGGGAGTTTTCCTTTTGAACATTTATGAAAATTCATATATTAAAACCCACTTCTAGTCAAATTAATATTCGAATGCTCTAATCAACCCAGGACTTGTCTTCATCCTCACTTCAATGCCCTCAATCCACATTTGGAGATTATAAGACTTCAAATTGGATGCGCCACGCTTCCTCACATCGACCATATATTATTTTTACAAACCAAATGTTAAGAAACATTTCCACAGGTTTCAATTATATGTGCACCCTTCACTGTATAACTTACCAGCTCATGCAATGCACTCCGTATCAAAGTTAAACTCTTTTTGACTAGAAATCGAAACCAACATTGCATACCTGTCGATGGATATTCAACGTGCTCAAACTTTAGTGATCCGGCGATTATAGCATTTCATGAAAAACCCACAACTTCTGAACGCCTTGACGCTGATTACAACAAACCTCTGATTCGTTTCAACATAATTTAAATCGCCTCTGTTTCTAATAAATCGGCTTCAGTTTATGTTTAGCTTGGAATTAGAGTTGCCCTTGATGCATTTGGCTCACCCAGTTCAGTTCTCCACCAATTTAAGGTAAGAAGCTTTCCAACGCTGCAATCACATCCTGTTTTGTAACGATCTGCAAAGACATTTCAACAAACCATAATTTCTGAACGCGTCAATGCTTAACACATTATAAATGCAAATCTTACACTCCGGCCTTTATATCAACGCCGCTCCAGTTCAACGTTTGTACCCAATTTAAGTCAATGTTCACTCCTTCAGCATTCGATTTCCATTGCCAAGCTTTTGATCCTCATTTCGACTTGGATCCACAATGAATCTAATAAAAATCGACTTCAATTTACCCAATCAAACCCATCTGGAAAATTTTAACCCGCTCCAATTGCATTAACAATTGGAATCGATGTCAACACCATCGACTATCCAGTGCTTGTATAAACAGATTCGGATTTTAATTCAACGGATTCATTGCTCCTCTCTGGCACGATTTCTTTTGCGTCCAGATTTGGATCAACCTCTGCACATCGACTTAATCACGCTAAAATAGATTAAGTTGCTTCTTTCAAACGTGTCTTAACCTGATATCAACTTATCAATCGGCATTGATATTTATTCAAAGGCAATTTCTGAATTTAATATTGTTTACCAGAACTGGTATCGATTCCTGTGAATCGAACCCAATTAATTTAACAAGCTCTTACCAATCACCTAATGTAAAATCGTTCATTTTGTCCATATACAGACTTAACCGCCAATGAATTATAAATTATTCTCTAAAAAACACACAACAATTTATTACAGCATTGAAAATGCGCCCATCTCAATCCTTTATAAACCAGCAATCATATACCGTCTATATCGACATTAAACTCCATTTCACATACACAAGAAATAACTCGTGAATTCAAAAAGGATAAAATTCCCCTTTATACATTGAATGCATAATTCCAATTCTACACAAACTCAATAATGGCATAACTTCAGACAATCAATGCTGTATTCACACACACAACACTTACATAACGATCTCCTTTCTTGGTCTGATTTCCAAATCATTGGCCCTTTTACAATCTGCCTGAAGGCTCCCAAGTAGAACCCCTACTCTCTCCTCTATTCCTCACTCACACTCTCTCCTATCTCAATTCCTTTGAGGCTTGATAATTTATACAAATTTAATAGAACCAATTTTGGTTCTCATCCCTTTAATCACTCAACAACCCCCAAATATCTCAACAAATCCTAAAATCACTCTTGAATCCCTAAGGATCCTCTCTCACCCAAAATTTATGAAACTAATTTCTAAATTAATATTTAGAAAAATATCTCATCCCTTTACATCCTCAACTGACTAACTTCTCTCATATTCTCAATTATTTACAATATTTAATTAAAAATACATAAAACCCACTCAAATCATTTATAAAAATCTAGCTCTTCTAAAATCTTAAAAACCCCTAAGTTTCAATAAAATACAAAGTATTCCTCTTTGCCTAATGCTCCTGCATCAAAATGGATATGAGGGAGTTTGATGGAAAGGATCTTGTAGCATGGATGATACAAATGGAGCAATATTTTGATCTCAATAATGTGCAAAACACACAAAAGGTACACATAGAAACTTTGCATTTAGAACAAAATAAATTTGTATGATATCGATGGCTTTTCTCCCGTAAAAAAATTGTCACTTAGTCAATTTTTACGGAGGAAATGGTAGCACATTATGAGGATACAAAGAGCAACACCTTCTTTAGCCAATTGATAAATCTCAAACAAAAGGGTTTAGTGGGGGAGCACATTGAGGACTTCCAAAAATTGAATATAAGGGTAACTGATATTCCAGAGGAACACAGGATTGATCTTTTCATAGGTACTTTAAAGGATAACATCCAACATGAAGTTCGTGTTTTGGAACCTGATTCATTGGAGAAGGCATTCAGGTTGGCAAGAAAAATTGAATGTAAAATTATGGCGACAAGGAAGCCTACCACTCACTTTTATAAAGAGGGAAGTGTTGCTACTCCTAGATTTCCACAACCTACAAGGTTGACACCACAACAATTGGAAGAAAAAAGAGAAAAAGGGCTTTGCTACAGTTGTGATAGAAAATACACTAAAGGTCATAAGTGTGCTGAGAAGAAATTATTTTACATAGATTGTGAAGAGGAAGAAGAAAATGAACAAGAAGGGGATATACACCAGGAACCAACCCTAGAAGAGGAAGAAATGAGTCTGACCATATTGTGTAATGCATTGGCAGGAATTACCACTCCTCAAACTCTCAAGATAGAAGGACATATCAAGAAGAAAAAGGTAATAGTGTTGATCGATTCAGGTAGTACCCATAATTTTATTCATTGTAAGGTAGCCAAGGAATTGAATTGTTTCCTATACCCAACACCAGAATGTCAAGTGATGGTTGCAAATGGAGGAACTATAAATTGCTCTGGAAAATGACATAATATCAAGCTAACCATGGGGGATTATGTATTTAATAGTCCAATTCTTTCCATTCCTATGGGAGATGTTGATGTTGTATTAGGAGTACAACGGTTACAATCTTTGGGGACGACAACTTTTAATTTTCAAGAAATTTTCAAGAATTTTTTTTTAGAAGGAAAGGAAGTCGAATTACGGGGTATTGCAAGGAAGCTAGGAAAGATAATAAGCTCTAATGTCATGACAAAGCTTCTAAAGAAATAACAATGAGGCGTAATTTCACAATTATGCTCACTAGAAGTTCCAACATCAAAATCATCTATTTCTGTAGATCTCCAAAAAGTCTTGGACAATCATTCCAAGGTTTTTGAAACTCCCAAAAAATTCCCACCTATTAGTGATCATGATTATGATATTCATTTGATTCCAGGAAGTGTTCCTCCAAACATTAGGCATTATAGATATCCTTATGTCCAAAAGAGCGAAATGGAACGTATGATTGCGGAAAAGAGGTTGGTATAATTGAACCTAGTCAAAGTTCTTTCTCTGCTCCTGTAGTATTGGTACATAAGAAGGATGGATCATGACAGATGTGTCCAGATTATAGTGAGCTCAATAAGCTCACCATTAAAGATAAATTTCCCATTCCTGTGATTAATGAATTATTGTATGAATTACATGGAGCAATTTATTTTACCAAGTTGGATCTTTGTTCAGGATATCATCAAATTATAATGAAGACTGAAGATATTCCGAAAAAAACATTTCAAAATCATGAGGGTCATTATGAATTTTTGGTCATGCCTTTTGGCCTTACCAATGCACCTTCTACATTTCAAGGCTTGATGAATTCCATTTTCAAACCCTTCCTTAGAAAATTTTTGCTAGTAATTTTTGATGATATACTAATCTACAGCAGGTCTTGGAAGGATCATTTCAACATGTTGACAGGGTGAACAAACTATTGCAGGAGAAACAATTATATGCAAAAACATCCAAATGTTTCTTTGGAGTACAAGAGTTGGAATATCTGGGTCATATTGTATCTCACTAGGGTGTTAAGGTAGAGCCTAACAAAATTAAAGCCATTAAAGAATGGAAAATCCCCACAACCATAAAGTAGTTGTGAGGATTTCTCAGGTTGACAGGGTATTATCGCAAGTTTTTTAAGAATTATGGGAGAATAGCAGCACCTTTAACAACATTATTGAAGAAAAATGGATTTTCATGGACTCCTGAAGCAACTAAGGCCTTTGAACATCTTAAAGAGTCAATGTGCCTAGCACCGGTCTTAGCTACTCCAGACTTCAAAAAAACCTTTATTGTGGAATGTGATGCCTTAGGAAATGGAATTGGTGCTGTTTTAATGCAAGAAGGAAGACCCATTGCTTTTGAAAGTTGTCCAATCAAAGGAAATTATTTATAGAAAGCTATTTATGAGAAATAAATGTTAGCAATACTGCATGCAATAAAGAAATGGCGAACTTACATAATGGGAAGACACTTCAAGGTAAAAATTGATCATGATAGTCTTAAACACTTTTTGGAACGAAGACTATCTTCAAAAGAGCAGAAAAAATGGGTCACAAAGATGTTTGGTTATGACTTTGAAATAATCTACAAAAAAGGGAAGCTAAATGTTGTTGCAAATGCACTATCAAGAAAGAATAAAGAGGTGGAAGCATTGCTTTGTAACATTTCTATTATCCAACCAGATTGGATAACTGAAGAAAGGGATGAATGGAAGAAGGACAAAGAAGTGTGGACACTCATTCAAAAGTTGCAGCAAGATCCTAGTACATCTGATACATTTAGTTGGAAAAATGATTCCTTATGGTACAAAGATCGCTTATATCTTTGTAAGAATTCCCAACTAAAACAAAAGATTCTTCTGGAATTGCACACTTCTCTTTTAGGAGGACACTCAGGATTTTTAAAAACTTACCACAGGGTGAAGAAAGAGTTTTTTTGGGATGGCCTTAAATCTGATATTCAAAAGTTTGTGGCAGAATGTTTGGTTTGCCAGCAGAATAAAGTTGAGACAATTAAGACCCTGGGACTTCTACAACCTTTATCCATTCCAAGTCAATGTTGGTAGGAGATTTCAATGGATTTTATCATAGGTTTACCTAAGTCCTAAGGAAAGAGTGTCATCATGGTGGTAGTTGATAGACTTACCAAGTATGCACACTTTTGTGCATTATCTCATCCATTTAAAGCAAGTATAGTTGCTACTACATTTATGGACACAATTCAAAAGCTACATGGAAACCCAAGGGTTATTGTGAGTGACAAAGATCCCATTTTTACTGGAAATTTTTGGACGGAGTTCTTTTCTTGTTTGGGTACTCAATTAGCTCGTAACTCATCTTATCATCCTCAATCCGATGGTCAAATTGAGATAGTAAATAAATGTTTGGAAGGATATCTTTGTTGTTTTGTATTTGATAAACAAACACAATGGGTCAAGTGATTACCTCTCGCTGAATGGTGGTATAACACTTCCTTCCACACTATAGCAAAAATGTCCCCATTTATGGCATTTTATGGATATCATCCACCTTCCATCACATCATCTTTAAGAGAAAATTCGAAGGTTCAAGCAGTGGAAGATCACATCGAGCATCAACAAGAATTTCTCCAGCTCTTAAAGGATAACCTGAATTTGGCACAAAATTGAATGAAACAACAGGTAGATCAACATTGCAACAAGAGAAGTTTTGATGTAGGAGATTGGGTATTTTTACGGCTACAACCATACAAAAAAATTTCCCTCAAGCAAGCTAAGAAGGATAATAAATTATTGCCAAAGTACTACGGTCCTTACAAGGTGTTGCAAAAGATTGGTACTATGGCATACAAAATGGAGCTTCCTGCTTCTCACGAGTGCATCTAGTTTTCCATGTTTCATGCTTAAAGAAGGTTATAGGTGAAAATATTCCAGTTCAAACAATATTTCTAGAACTTGATGAGGAAGGAAAAATCATATTGGAACCTGAAGCGATCACGAAAACAAGAACTCAACAGCTACGAAATTGATCAATTTCAGAGTATCTCATCAAGTGGAAGAACTTACCCACTGAAGATTCTACATGGGAGGATGAGAATTTTATACAAAAGCACCTAGAGCTACTCAAGCATTGAGGACAACACTTTTTTGAAGGAGAAGGGCATGTTAGGTCCCTATATTACTAGTATAGTCCCTTATTGTTGTTAGTGTAACCCCTTGTTGTTATTATTGTACCCTTGTAACCCCCATATTGTTATTATTGTGCCCTTAAATTATTATTGTTAGGTCGGCTAGGATTACATTGTGGCCCCACTAAGATTACATTGTGGCCCCATGGACTCCTATATATAGAAAGGAGGTTTTGTATTTTGTATCATCCAAGAATTGTTCATTCATGTAATGTATTGGAGGTTGCCCCCTCGAAGTGGCTTATTTCCAAGGCGTTGATATCTCTTTTCTTCTATTTTTGGAGCTGGTTTCACAACAAAATTTTACTGTAGAATTCAAAATATGCAAGAAGACACCATTAAAATCCAATTGGCTTGATTAAGTCTAGAAGGAGCAGCATTAGTTTGGTGGGAGGCAAAGACACAAAAGGAAATTCATATCCTTGGTAAGATTTCCATTTCTTGGGTCGAATTCATTTCTTCCATTAAAAGATAATTCTATCCATTAACCTATATGCAGAAATCAATAATGAGTTGGAAAAGCCTTAGACAACTTAAAAGTCAAAGTGTCCAAGAGTATACACAATAGTTTAGGAAAAGGGCTTTGTTACTTGGAGTAGACTTAAATTCACAATACACACCCTTGAAGTATATAGGAGGTCTAAATTCCTAATTAAATCACACTATTCTCATGTTAAACCAAATAACTTAGATGAAGTATGAGTGCAAGCCATGCATATTGAAGCAAGGGGTAAAAAAATTTCTGAAGAGACTAGTAAGAAGAAGTCATTCAAGGGTAAGGGAAAAGAGAAAGGAGGAAAATGGAAGGGAAAGAAGAATGCAAGTGTGAAGCTCACTGTTGGAAACTACATCCTGAAATAAGACCAAAGAAACCAAATAACAAAGGGAAAAAAAAGATGTCTGCCACCACACAAAAATATCTTGGATCTGATTCAGGAGATGAAACCAAGATAGTTGCCATGGTTAAAAAAGGAAAAGAAGCAATAGAAAGTGCAAGTTCTAGTACCTCAAATAGTCACATTAACACTTCAAATGAAGATACAAGGATAGAACTATTCCATGTTAGAGTAATTTCGAATCATACAAAGACTGATGCCTTATTTGATACAGGGTCACAAGCAAACTTGATTTCAGAAGTCTTAGTTAAAAAACTGAACCTTGAAACTATACCTCATCATAAGCCATACCTTTTGGGTTGGATAGTTAACAATGAAAATTTATAGGTGACAAGGAAATTTATTTTCAAATTTTCTATTACTGCAAAATTTGTTGATGAAGTTGAGTTAGATGTGGTTCCACTTGACATTTCAGGGATTATCTTGGGTAGTCCATATTTGTATGATAGGAAAGCGATATTCTATCGTCATGAGAAAAAATATCATTTGATCAAAGATGGAGTGGAGTATATTGTGAGAGCTCATTGCAAGAAACTGAATATCTCTTTAGTTAATGCAGGGCAAATGAAGAGGCTAGTAAATGCAAGTAAAAATTTTGTGCTTATGATCAAGAAAAAGGAAGATGTTAACTATGAATCTTTTAAAGGATGTGATGACAAATTGAAATCTGATTTGTTTGATGTGGTCCGTCAGCATGGCGAGATGTTTCAAGAACCAAAGGGGTTGCCACCCAAGAGGGGAATTCAACTACAGCAGGATGTTCCACTTCCGAATATTGGTATGTATCACATGTCAATCATGGAAAGTTTGGAAATCAAGAAGCAAATCCAAGAGTTGCTGAATAAAGGTATCATATTCCATCTACTTCGCCATGTGGTTCTCCAATATTTTTGGTTCCAAATAAGGACGGGACTTGGCGCATGTGTATCAATTTCTGTGCACTGAACAAAATCACAGTAAAGAATCACTACCCACTTCCACGCATTGCTTATTTGCTTGATCAGTTAAAACATGCAAAGTATTTCACTATGTTAGATTTGAGAAGTGGTTATCATCAAGTTAGGATAGCTGAAGAAGACATTTGGAAAACTTATTTCAACACTAGACAATGATTGTATGGGTGGTTAGTTATGCCATTTGGCTTAAAAAATGCACCAGATACTTTCATGAGAGTAATGAATTATGTACTTAGACCATTTCTATATGAATTTGTCATTGTTTAGTTAGATGAAATACTCATATTCAACAAATCAAAAGAAGAACGTGTCATGCATGTGAACAAGGTACTTGATGTTTTGAGAAAAGAGCATTTGTTTCTTAAGATGTCAAAGTGCAAATTTGGTAAGACTTCATTGGTATATTTTGGATACATAGTTGGAGGAGGTGAATTGAAGATTGATCCTTCCAAATTTGAGGTAATTTTGAATTGGCCCAAGCCCAATACAGTTACTGAGGTAAGAAGACTTTTAGGGGCAACATAGTATTGGAGGAAATTTATTGCTAATTTTTCTTCCATTGTAGCACTGTTACATGCATTGACAAGCATAAAGAAAGTCTTCCATTGGGGAGATTTTCTGTAGAAAGAATTTGAGGCTTTAAAGCAAAATATAAGTTTGACACTAGTACTATCCATTCCAGATCTAAGACACCCATTTGAGATCCAAACAGATGAAAGTGATTATGCTATGGGAGTAGTGCTCATGCAGCATGGTAAGCCTATCTCATTTCATTCTGAAACTTTTCATGGAGTTGTGACTAAATATCCTACATATGATAAAGAGTTATATGCATTGGTACAAAGTGTAAAGAAATGGAAGCATTACTTGATGGTAAAAGATACCATTATCCATACCAACCATTAGCCATTGTAATACTTACAATCACAGTAAAAATTGTAGCTATCAAGACATTTCAGGTGGATGGGTTTTCTACAACAATTTCACTTGGTTATCAGGTACAAGAAAGGAATCTACAATAGGGTAGCCGATATTCTCTCTAGACCTAATGTAAATTCAACTATTATTCTCAAGAAAAATTCTATTATGCATGAAAGTTACATTGAACACTATGTGAATGATAGTGATTTTCAATATGTGTATGAGAAATTGAGTAAGGGAAACCAAAGTGAAGAGTTAGATTATCATGTGCATAAAAATTTGTTGTATCACTTGGGCAAGTTATGTATACCACAGGGAGAAAGAAACGTTATCATAAGGGAGGTTCACACATCATTGATTGCAGGACATTTTGGTGTAGGCAAGACAATAGTGCATCTTCAAAGGTATTGTTATTGGCCATACATGAATGAAAGTGTTTCTTGTTTTATTAGAGGATTTTCTTTATGTGCAACAAGTAAGCCTAACAATAGGAAGCTTGGTTTGTACACACCACTTCTAGTTCCTTCTCATCCTTGGAGATCATCTCAATGGATTTTGTAGGAGGCCTTCCTATGTCAAGGAAAGGTCATGATTATTTGTATGTTGTGGTATATAGGTTCAGAAAAATGTGCATTTTGATGGCATGTAAGAAAACTATTACAGCTGAAAACATTGCTAGTCTTTTCTTTCAAAATGTATGGATCCATTTTGGTCTTCCTACTTCTATTGTAAGCGATCGAGATTCTCGATTTGTTGGGAAATTTTTGTCAAAATTATGAGACATGATGGATACAAAGTTGAAGAAGAGTACAATATTTCATCTGCAACTAGATGGTCAAAGAGAATTGGTAAATAGGACTGTTATTCGTCTTCTAAGAGGCTATTGCAGCAAGCATCCCAAGTTGTGGGACGAACAATTACACTACATAAAACATGCATACAACCAAGCAAACCATTCTTCCACAAATACATCGCCATTTGAGGCATGTTTTGGTTACTTACCAAGATCACCATCGGAATTTATCTTTAAGAAAGATGTTGCTATACATGGACATAGTGACATAGATAAAGAAAGAAAGTTCATTGAGCAAATTCAATTGGTACATCACACGGTGCAAGAGCAACTTGAGAAGAGTCAAAGAAACTACAAGGCAAGGCATGACAAACATCAGGTTGATCACAAATTCCAAGTCAGTGATGAAGTTTGCTTGTACATAAACAAAGAAAGATTTCAAGGGGAAGGTAAAAAGCTCAAACCAATACATTATGGTCCATTTAAAATTCTAGAAAATATTGGTACAAATGCATTCAAGTTAGATTTGCCTCCTTATATGCAAATTTTTTCTATCATTAATGTTGAGAATTTGAGACTGTTTGAGCCTCCTTTGATTGATGATCAAGGAGAGCCTGTTCAGCTACCATCAATAGATGATTTCTCGCCAGAATATCTTGATGAACTTCAACAAGATATAATACTTGACATAAGAATTAGAACTTCAAGAAGAGGGATTGTTGAATACCTTAGAGTTGGAATCAAAGGTCAAAATCCTTCAAAGGAAAAATGGTTGGAGTTTGGAAAAGTGAGGGAGTTGTACCCTCACTTTTTGAACAATTGATAGCATCTTTTGGGGTCCAAAAGGATTCTAGTGGGAAGGAAAGATCTAAGGCTCAAGTTTTAGCTAAAAATTGAAAGTGCTCGAAATTGCTTCAAACCTGAACGACCGGATAGAGTTCGTCGCCAAGATTCCGACGCAACTCATTTCATCAAAATTCAAGTTCGCATGACTGAGTTATTGTCTGTTGTTCATTTTCCAAAACATGCAAAAAAGGAGCAGAACCGGGACAATGCTGATGTGACAGGTACAGTCATCATTGTAGGAATACTAACCAGATTTGTATCCAGTGGCACTATGACAAGTGTCGTCTTCAGATTCACCAGATGGATTAAGTGAAGAGAAAAATTGCCCAATGACCTCCAATTCTTCCTAAGTTGGAATATGAAATTTGTTTTTAAGGGTTGGAGTGAAACCCAACCAAAGGGCGCCACATGTCCTCTCTGGTGGGCCACCTCCTAACTTATGGGGATCGAATTATTTGGATTGGACATTAGTCTAATGGTCGAATTATTTGTGGACATTGGGTGGTGGTATTATTTTGATATCTATATATATATATATATATATATATATATATATATATATATTATAATGTTTGTAAAACCACCAAACGCGATAGAGTTTAACTAAGTTTGGAGGTATGATAACCAGTATGGTGGAGGCTTCTAGAATGGTGGAATTGATAAATTAGTAGAGGTGTTACTATTATATCACTATGCAAAATTTTATGGCGGAGTCGGGGCTCAAACCCTTGAGGCTTGCAAACTGCGCACCATACCATCTCTGCTCCGAGGTGTTTCTTACCCCATTAGTTCTCCGCACAATCTTAAAATTTAACCACCCGATAGTTTGGGGGTTCGAGGGGGCCAGCCCCCTCCCCAAGTGGCCATGGTTCAAGGATCAGGTGCCAATCAGTTAAACCAGTGGGATTTTCCTAAGCACGTTTACTTAATTTAAAACGTGGATTAGTGACAATAAGATGAAATTAGCACATAAAACGCGCTTATCTCTAAACCCATACTTATCTGCTCGCTAATCCAGAATTAGCGCTAATTAATCCAGTGTTTAAATTGGGGAAAATTTCGAAGGTCGTGCTAAACTTGGCGGGATTTCTAAATTTAGAAAATTAATTGGCAGTCTCTCTAGTTTTGGAGGAGAAATTGGGGCAAAGTTGGTTTTGGCCATAACTCACTCAATTTTCGACCAAATGGAGCTTAGTAAAAAGTCATTTTTGGCTAATTGAAATGCTGGGAACTCAATGGAGTAGGTTGCAGAGGTAGAAAAGGTCATCTACAGGTTTTTTTGTGCATTCTAATATTTTAGAAGGCTAGGGCCACTAGGTGTTGGGGTCATTGCCAGAGCATCCAGAGTCCAAATTCAGCAAAAAAATAGTCATTTTTGGGAGATTATGATGTTTTAAAATCATTGGAACACGTTCTAAGAGGTTCTGAAGCTTGTAACATAAATTTTAGCACACTTGAAGCTAATAAAAAGGTCACACTATGAAGCTGGAAGAAGGAGATGTAGCCCAGGAGGGGTGAACTTCTTTATCAAAATTCTTTGTGTTAAGCTCTGTTATGTGTGTTTATTATGTTTAATATTGCTTTTGTTCTGTCATTTAAAATTATTCTTTTTAAAGCTTATGAAAAACTCATAATTTCACTAAGTACATTGTTTTCCAATCACATGCTCATAAACAAACTCATGAAGGATAAGTAAAACAATGCAAAGAAAATTTTATATCTGAAATGAAACTAGCACAACAATAACTAGCATTAATTTTCAGATCAGCTGCACAGATGCAGATCGGGCAAGTATTCCATCAGAAAAAAAGAGCACATCAGGAGGGATCTTTAGTATAAGATCGACAACAATTTCTTGGTACAACAGGAAGCAACGATCTGTGGCACTTAGTTCAGGGGAAGCATAATACATGGAAGCAAGTCAAGCTGCATGTGAGGCTATCTAGATGAGAAAGCTCTTGGTTGGTTTGTTTGGTTCTCAGTTGGATCTGAAAGTGATACATTGTGATAATCAGAGTTGCATTAAACTCTCGATTAATCCTGTGTTTCATGATAGGTCCAAGCACATATATATCCGGTACCATCATCTTAGAGATTATGTGTAGAGGAGAATAATGTTGCATCAGTACATTCCCACGAAAGATCAAGATGTAGATATTTTGACGAAGGCACTCACCAAGAGCAAATTCGAATACCATAGAGACAGGATCAGGGTGAAGGATAATCAATTTCTTGTTGAGAGGTAGTGTTGAAATTCAACAATAAAATTTCAGCACCCACGCCTAGTGCATTAAGCACCTACAATAGGGTGGGGCCCACAGGGCTAAATTTGGTGCATATCTATTTTAGTTATCCCTTAATTAAGATGGACAATAAAATTTATTCTAGTCTCAAAATAAATTGTAATAGTTAACTGAGTGTGATAAACTCAGTTAGCTCATGAATTTTGTTGAAAATGGCAACAAGAAACAGTGAAGGAGGCCTCCTAAAACATATTTCCTGATCCTAGTTGGAAAGTGATCACCTAAACTAGGTGGGGACCACACATGTGATTTTTTGTCGAAAAGTCTATTTTTAGACATATGGAGCATGGTTCAGGGATTGCATGTATGAGATTCTTGGAGTATGTGTCATGTTGGTAAAAATAGATGGGACTCTATTTTTTAGGTCAAAGAGGTCAAAGGCTACTTTTAGACTGCCTCTCCTAAAAATATGGAAGTCGAATATTATTAGCTCTTAATAATATTTGGACTATAAACATTATCTTATTCTCTTGAAGCACTTCAGTTTGATGCCTGGATGTGGCACATGCAGCTGACATAAGGAAATTCAAATTTCCTATGAGTTAAGTGAGCTATTGCATGTTAGACTTCAGTTAGACTCATGTGGCAGAGTTTTGGTGGAGTTGATTGAGGAGTTAATGGAGGTGGTGTTCTGGTTAACTAGTTGAACTAGTTGTATTTAGTTTAATTGGCTAATACACTAGAGATGAGTTGTGTGAATTAAATATTATTTAATTCACAAATTATTAACTCATTATTCAACTAAAGAACACATCAGTTTAACTCAGTGCATGGATAGTTCGGTGGCGACAAGTGAAAGAGGTAGATGAAAGGGTTGAGTTAGCTATAAGTTGTGACATTAGTTGTGCATGAGATTTGCACTACACTTGGAGGCAATTGCCAATGATGATTGCACTGTCAAGCCAAGGAGATTCGAACCTTGGATCTCTATTTAGACTAGCCTTGATTGCGCAATAGAGGCAGGGAAATTAGTGGGTGTGTTTTGAACCTGTGACTTGTTCAAAACCAAGCTAGTTTTTGTGTAGCTTTGGGAGATAGTACTGAGTACTTGTGAGGAGTTTGTACTATGTATTTGCTGCATGTTCTCTCCATATATAATATACTATAGCTGCGGGGTTTTCAGCTATAAGCTTTCCCCATACATACTGTGTTAATGTGTGTGATGATTTGATGTGCGATCGCTTCTATTTTTTCCGCATGTGACAATTAATTGTAGAAGAAGATTATGTGTTATGCATGCAATTCGAAATTGATGTATGATCAGGTTAATCTCCATTGAATAAGTGATTTATTTAGTAAATTTATACATGGTATCGGAGCAATATTAATTGTCGAGATCTATTACGGTGATTGCAAACTTATTTCCTCGGACAGAGCCTGCATACGGGCCAGATAGCCTCCGGATTCATCTTTCTTCGGAAAGTGAAAGGTTTGGTAAAAGCCCATGCAGTCGATCTCTGATTTGGAAATAATTTGTTCTCAAGTGTAGATCGGAAGCGATTGAGTTTTAGGATAAACTCAAGAAACATAAAGATGGAGAAAGCCGGAAATATACATGCATATTGTATATAATTTTCTACATGGAATGAGAGCGAGAATTTTTGGGTGCGCGAGTTTGTAGGGAATATATGAAAATATTTGGTGAAATATTTTCAGAACCAAATAGCATATTTGGATTCCTTACGAAAAAACACCCAAATTGAAAAAAAAAATCGGTCGAATCGGAGCTCGGATGAAGGAGATATCATCGATTTAAAATCAGCTCTTTTGTTAGAAAATTTTGCGATGGCGGGACAATTGCAATGTGTGCGAGCCAAGAATCTACATGCACTGAGGTACAAGATGCATGAAAAGCTTTGAGGAGCAAAGCAGAGGTTAGTGACTTGGTGGTTGAGAGGGAGCCTCTCAACATGCAGCGTGAGAAGCAGTCTCAGAAGGTTGTGGAGCAACCACAACTGGAGATGCAGAAGAATCTTTATAGATTTGATGTAGATGGGATTTCTACGGAGCTTCCTGCTGATGGGAAGTGCAAGAAAGACATGCAATGGATACTTGAGATGGAGCAAGTGTTGCATGCAGGTGAGAAAGAATCAAGCCAGAGAGGAGCGGGTTTTGCATGTGTATAGTGAACCCTGTGGCAGTGGAGCAGCCACAAGAGGATCATGGAGTGGGAGAAACCACTCATGTAGAGAAATTTCATGCCAGATGGGCAAAGGGAGTGCATGCAGCTATACCACTAGGTGATAGGTGGGGCGACAGGCATGATTAATCCCAAGAGGATATTTCTGGGTAGGATTCATGATATGGTGTGGATCTCATGAGTTGAACCTAGCTACGAGGTGCCCATAGCACAGTAGTCGCAGATCAGTTGGATTGATGCAGGAAGATCAAAGTGATAGTGTCGGATACTGGAGCGCAGATCAGAGTTGACAGAAAGTGCAAGAGTGCATGGGTGCAAAGAGTTCAACAACGCAGTGGTTCCTGATGACATGTGTAGTAGCTAAGCAGAGGTCGAAGACTTTGATGATAGATGCTAGATGCATCAGACCGACTGAGTTGTTTGGAGCCTATTCCGCCGTAAGAGGCCGCAGCGTATGCATGGAGTTGCATGGCCCTTGTGAAGGTTGCAGGGCGAATGCATGGAGTTGCATGTCGCATGCAATGACAATCCTTTCTTGTTGAGAGGGAGTGTTGAAAATGGCAACAAGAAACAGTGAAGGAGGCCTCTTGAAACATATTTCCTGATCCTAA
Organism: Pinus albicaulis; assembly: GCA_034641835.2. NCBI lineage: Eukaryota > Viridiplantae > Streptophyta > Pinopsida > Pinales > Pinaceae > Pinus > Pinus albicaulis. The sequence goes on from CM076576.1 coordinate 786,511,998, forward strand.
TTGGAAACTGATCACATAAACTAGGTGGGGACCACACATGTGATTTTTTGTCGAAAAGTCTATTTTTAGACTATGTCTATTTTTAGACATATGGATCATGTACCGGGAGCTGCAGTATGCTATTCTTGGAGCATTGGTCATGTTGGTAAAAATAGATGGGACTCATATTTTTAGGTCGAAGAGGTCAAAGTCTATTTTTAGACTGCCTCTCCTTAAAATATGGAAGTCAAATATTATTTACCCTTAATAATATTTGGACTATAAACAACAGTTTACTCTCTTGGAGCACTTCAGTTTGAGCTACAGAAGTGGCTCATGCATCTGACAGAGGAATCACGTGATTCCTAGGGTCGATTAAGTACTCCGTATGGTTGACTTCGCTAGAGCTCAAGTGGCGGAGTTCGGTGGAGTTGATGCGACAGTTAATGGAGGTGGTGTTCTGGTTAACTAGTTGAACTAGTTGTATTTAGTTTAACTAGCTAATACACTAGGGATGAGTTGGGTGAATTAAATATTATTTGATTCACTAATTATTAACTCATTATTCAATTAAAAGAACACATCAGTTTAACTCAGTGCATGGACAGTTCAGTGGTGACAAGTGAAAGAGGTACATGAAAGGGTTGAGTTAGCTATCAGTTGCGACATCAGTTGTGCATGAGATTTGCACCACACTTGGAGGAAATTACCAATGACAATCACAAGAAGCTGAACTTAAAGGAGATCTTAAACCTCGATCTCTATTTAGACCAGCTTTGATCGCGCAATAGAGTGCGTAGAAGTAGGTGTGTTTTCAACTCCGTGACTCGTTCAAACCAAGCTAGTTTTTTATACAGATTTGGGAGATAGTACTGAGTACTTGTGAGGAGTTTGTACTATGTATTTGCTGCATGTTCTCTCCATCTAATATACATAATAGCTGAGGGGTTTTCAGCTATAAGCTTTCCCCATACATACTGTGTTAATGTGTGTGATGATTTGATGTGCGATCGCTTCTATTTTTTCCGCATGTGACAATTAATTGTAGAAGAAGATTATGTGTTATGCATGCAATTCGAAATTGATGTATGATCAGGTTAATCTCCATTGAATAAGTGATTTATTCAGCAAATTTCTACAAATTTCGAGTTAGAAGTAGTTGGTGAGGCATGTAGAGTAATTCTAGTTGTAATGGAGTTCGAAGTGTAGTGGTGCATTAGTTAATGCAGGTTTTAATCATTTTAATTCAGTTAAGTGAGTTAAACTCGGTTGTGTTAGTTGTAACTATTATATATGCTAGTGAGAGATCAAGTGAATTAAATATTAATTAATTCACAATCAATGATATCACAAGCAAGTGAGGATTTACTATTATTAGCTGCATTCATATCAAATTCAGTGGAGACCCAGTTGAGATCTAGGTGAAAGGGACATTTACTATCAGTTGTAGGATTATTGGGTTGCACCCATGCAACCAAACACCCATTGGAGTGCCCATGATACTTGCGAAGTCAAGGAAGGCCAAAATTCCTATTCTTTAGGGATTGCATTCATCGGAGATTGTGCAAGCAAGGCTGGCTATCTGGAGGCAGTATATTGGCTAATTATTGATTAGTTTTATGTGTGACAGTGTGAGACAATTAGCTGAGTGCAGGAGGGCTCTTGTGAGAATAGTTGTATGTAATTGTTTCATGATTCCATGATGAATATACAATAGAATATAGTGGGGTTTTGAGCAACAAGCTTTTCGCAAGAAATTATCTGTGTTGTGGTTTGATTTGATTCTTCTTTGCTTCATGTGATTGGTGATTGTGTTTTTAATTCTACAAAATATTTGTAGAAGCGATTCAATATTTAACTTTAGTACATTGTTAGATCGGATTGAATCCATGATATACATGCTTGTTGTATAATTTCTACATTCCATATATGAAGTGTCGTCTTTTGTGATGCTCATGCCACAAACATCGTAAAGTGACAAAAGTTGTGAAAATATATTCATCATGGATAACATGCTTAAAATATCCCTAAAGACCTAAAAGAGAAATTCCTTGAAGCCTTTCTACAAGATTTTGTAAAAGAACCTAATTTGCAATCCCAACACGGTTCTCTCCTATATAGCTTCACGCTTGTCACCTTGTGTGTAACTTGTGAACAACACTGGCAGCATGGGAATTAAAGTGTAAATTCACGCTGGTCCTCTTCAGGTAGGTTTTCCAAAAATGGAGCAAAAGCTTCTTGCTCTAGAAGTATCGAGAACGGAAGTCTGGTATCATTTGGTTGAGGATTGGGTCGAGCTCTCCCATTTTTAGTCCTAGATCCTACCTTTAGGGATATTCCCCTTGAGATATGGACCTTCCTCCCCCTTTTGTGGATCCATAACCTTTCCGACTTTGCTATAAAAGAATGCCATGCCTTCCCCAAATGGTTGGTTAATTTTGGTTGCCATTCTTTTGCCTAATTATGCTTAGATTTTGTCACTTTGTGGAGAAAGAAGAAGAGCTTGAGAAGTTTTGTCTTGGACTTGGATTTCCATTTTTAAGGAAGCCTCCAACATCAAGGCACTTGTCGTATGCTTCCCTCTTGTTTAATTAATAATACATAGGATGTTTTACTTTCCATAAACTTGTCAATGATCACTTGTTTAGTATGATGCTCCTTCATCTATCATATGGTTTATATTGGAATACATATGCTATGTCTCTTTCATTTTTGATTATTTTGTCTCTCTTGCAGGTATTCGTACACAAAGGAATAGTGAGGAGCGAGCTAGGAAGAATGGAGATTAGGATCGACATCAAAAAATGATTGCATAGGAGCGAGGTAAGCCATCTCCATCTCTCATGTTATTTCGATGTTAAACTAGGAAAGTTTACATTATTTGTCTCGATTGTTACTAGACCCACTCATTGGGCTAGAGGGATCACTTCTATCCGTAGAAGGGATTGCATGTATAACAAATTGGGGACTCCACTAGGGAAGCCTACACCCTTTTCGCCCTCTTATCATAATTTTTCTTCATGCTTAGTTTGGCCGACTATTGAATGACTCCGTATTTGGATTGATTTTCAGTCTGTATTTTGAATTGCAAGTGTCTTTATGTATCAAGTCTAAATTTTTTCTTGATATTTGCTTATTTTTTCCCTACTTTCCTCATTCAGCACGATTTTTATGAGTTACAGTCATGCTACCAGCGCTAGTTTTTTCTAAAACAATCTCACTACATACCATAGGTGTTAACTAGAGGTACACATTGGTCTTTGAAAGTGGCGATTTTTTTAGTCTCTGCTGAAAAAATTTAGTGTGTCTTGATTCTTGAATTTTTTCTTTTCTTTGTCTGCCTCACTTTTTCTTTGAGTGCTTTCAGTTTCTTGGTAGGATGAAAAATTGGTCTTATGATTGAAGTGGTAAAATTTATGTTTTGATTGAGTCTTTTATGCTTTGTGTCAATTAAAATCTTTGTTTACTGCTTGTATCATTTGGAAAATACTGATTTTATATCATAGAAAAATAGTAGTACTTTTCCATTCATTAAGAAATTGATTGTTGCATTTATTTTGGTTTTCATTTCAAAAATTACTTTTCATCAATTGCATGAGATTACTTGCATTGAAAATTTAGTTTTTGAGGTTCCTTATTGGAAATAGATTACATTTTTTCAATAATTGAAAACTAAAGAGTGCATTAACTTCATTAAGTTCATTTCATCATTCAAAGCAAAAAGAAAGCAAAATTCATATAAGTGCATCTTAGTAAAAGTAAAATCTTTTACTTCTCAAAAATTTCATTTGTGAAAGTGAAAGTGAAAATTGTTTTGGATTTTAGAATTGCATTTGAAAGTGAAAAGAAAAACTAGTTAAAGGCATTTTGCTTGTTGCATTATTGTTTATTGCATCTTTGTTTGAAATACCTCCTTGACATAGATAGTGTTCATTGAATTGAAATAATCATTTTCTCATGCTAGTTGCATTGTAGGTGATCCAAATGGAAATTGGAATCCACCCATGGTATTCATCGACACATGTTATTCATCCACCCATGTAATTTATCCATGGTATTGTAAATGGCATTGACCCATGGTATTCATCCACCCATGGTATTTACCCACCCATGGAATTTACCCATGGTATTGTAAGTGGTATCCACCCATGGTATTCATTCACAATGGTATTTATCCATGGTATTGTGAGTGAGATCAACCCATGGTATTCACTAACCCATGGTATTTACCCACCCATGGAATTTACCTATGGTATTGTAACAAAAAAGGATATAAGTAACAAGCCACATTTTGTAAAAGGTCATATTATCCAGCACATATTATCACATTTTGGAGTCCCCCAAGATCTAAAAAATTGAAATGGATCTGACAAGATTGCAAAATTAGAATACCAGAAAATAGAGAGAACACGTAGCAAATAAAACCACAAAGAAACTTGCTTTACTAAAACAGAGAATAACCGTAAAAGCTACATTGTGGTCGAAAATATGTCCTTTTACAAAATGCAACTTGTTACTTATAGCCTTTTTTTGTTACAATACCACAGGTAAATTCCATGGGTGGGTAAATACCATGGGTTAGTGAATACCATGGGTGGATCTGACTTACAATGTTGAGATTCAAGAAGATGATGAGCTTAGTGAAAATTAAGCACCTTCACTAAGTGGGGCCCGCTGGCTATTTTTAGGTGTATGTCTATTTTTAGACATGGTGAGCATATTCTATAAGTTGCAGGATGTTATTTGTAGATGGTTGATCAAGTTGGAAAATAGATGAAATTCTATTTTTAGAATATTGGGTGAAGTCTATTTATAGATCGTCGATCTAAAAATAGGTGCATGCCGATTATTATTAACCCTTAATAATAATCCGACAATAAACATCAACTTATTCTCTTGGAGCACTTTATTTTAGTGAAAAGTTTTGGAAAATCAGTGGGCTGAAGGAATTATGCAATTCCTAGGGTTTATTGGTGGCTCATGCATGGAGGACTCAGTTAGAACTCAAGTGGAAAAGTTATGATAGAGTTGGAAGAGTAGTTACAGGAGTTGTTATTTAGTTTAGCTTAGTTAATGGAGTTAAAATCAGTTGAGCTAGTTGTATATAGTCTAACTAAAAGATACACTAGTGAGAGTTTAGTGAATTAATTAGTTAATTAATTCACAACTAATAACTTAATAACAACTGAACAAATACAACATTTAACTACAGTGCATGTCAATTCCAGTGGAGACCCAGTGGAGATATAGGTGAAAGGGTGAGATGGACTATCCGTTGTGACTATAGTGATGCATTCAATTCATCTGAAACACATTAGAGTTCCTAATGAGGATTAAACAGTCAAGGCAAGGCAATTCGAATTCATTCAGAGCTCTTCTTCAGTATGGATTGTGCAGTGGAGGCAGGCTGTCAGGAGGCAAGAAATTGGTGCATGGAGATGCAAATTTCTGCATGACAGTGTGTAATGAATCTACATTGTACTGAGAGCTTGATGTACTAATATTTGTATGAGATTATTACATGATTCCATTGATATACATAATATATGATAGTTGGGGTTTTTAGCTTTAAGCTTTCCCATTAAACAATTGTGTTATGTGCGATTGAATTTATTCACATGTGTTTGCAATTGACTTTTAAATTTCTGCAAGTTTAACAGTGGAAGGATTCTGTATTTAGCAAGAAGATAAATATTGTTAGATCAGGAGAATCTAGTAATACATCATTATTATAAATTTCTACATGGTATTAGAGCAGTATTGATTACTAGAGATTGCAATTGTGAATAATTGCTGAGTTTTATGCTGGTGGGAATTCGAATTTGCTGCAGAAATTTCTTGGTGCGACAATTGAGTATTAATTGAAATGTCGTTCAATGGGTTGCGATTGGAGTATGCCCTTGAGGGTAGCTCGAATTACATAGCCTGGAAGGATAGGATGGAGGCGGTGCTTGAAGATAATGGATTGAAGGAGTTCATCGATAGTGATGTTCCTAAGCCTGCTTCTAGCGATGCTGCAGGACTTGACACATGGCAAAAGAAGGTAGAAAAGAAAAGAAGAATTATGTTGGAAGGTGTGAAGGACCATATTGTGTCAAGCCTTCATGGGAAAGGCACTCCACTTTCAATGTGGAAGGCTTTCACAGATATTTTCCAAAGCAACAACGACCAGAGGAAGTTGGCGCTGAAAGATGAGCTTAGAAAAATAAAAATGGAGAAGGGCAACAATATTCCAAAATATCTCACGAAGTTTGTCAATTGTAGGGATGAAATGGGAAGTGTGGGGATTACTGTTGATGATGATGAGTTGGTGAGCTTGGCTCTCCTTGGGCTTCTGAAGAGTTGGCATAGCTACGAAGACTCTGTCAATGGACAGGAGAAACTGCTGAGTTGGGAGAGAATTTGGTCGGATCTTGTGCAGGAGGAGATAAGACGAAGTACCTATTGAGATTCAACAAGATGATGAGCTTAGTGAAAAGAGTCGCCTTCACTAAGTGGGCCCGCAGGCTATTTTTGGCGCAAGTCTATTTTTAGACTATGTCTATTTTTAGACATGTCAATCATATTCTATGAGTTTGCAGGATGATATTTGTGGATGGTTGGTCAAGTTGAAAATAGATGGACTTCTATTTTTAGACATATTGGGCGGAATCTATTTTTAGATTTCTAGTCTAAAAATAGATATGTCGAATATTATTAGCTCTTAATAATATTTGGACTCTAAACATTATCTTATTCTCTTGGAGCACTTTAGTTAAGTGCACAGACGTGGCACAAGAGCTGATTCCTGAGGGTTTACTGGAGCTATTTCATGGAGGACTTCAGTTAGAAATCATGTGACAGAGTTTGGTGGAGTTGTAGAAGTAGTTGGTGGAGTTGTGTTCAGTTTAACTCAGTTAGACACAGTTGAGCTAGTTGTATCTAGCCTAACTGATTGATACACTAGTGAGAGTGGTGTGAATTAATTAATAATTAATTCAAAAAATATTAACTCATTAATCAAATGAAGAATACATCAGTTAACTATAGTGCATGGACAGTTCAGTTGAGACCAGTGGAGAGGTAGGTGAAAGAGCAAGTGTGACTATTAGTTGTGACTATAGTGTTGCATTTTTTGCACCACAAATTGATTGGAGATGCCAATTAGGATTGTGCAGTGCAAGCCAGGTGGATTCGAGTTCATTCAGAGCCATTCTTCAGTAGGGATTATGTAGTAGAGGCAGGGTAGCAGGTGGCAAAGATCGGTGCATGGATTTTCTAGATCGAGCCTGATTAGTGTGTAGCGATTGTATTGTACTGAGAGCTTGATATGATCAGCTTTGTATGAGGATTGTTACATGATCTCTATGACATATATTATATACATATATTTGGGGTTTTTAGCTTCAGGCTTTCCCGTAAAACAACTGTGTTAAAGTGTGTGAATTTTTATGGTTTCATGTGTGCATTGCAATTGATTTAATTTCCGCATGTGATGATCAATGGTGGAATAGATTTTGTATTGTGCATGAAGTTAAAATAGTGTGTGATCAGGAGAATCTTGGATATATAAAATATTAGTTATATAATTTCTACATGGTATCAGAGCAGTTGATCATTGGAGCAAATTGCAAATATTGAAACAGTTGAGTTTTGTGCTGGTGGAATTCGAATTTGCTGCAGTGTTTTCTTGGTGTCGAAGTTGAGCATTCATTGAAATATCTTTCAACGGATTGTGATTGGAGTATTCCCTTGAGGTAAGATTGAATTATATTGCATGGAACGACAGGATGGAGGCAGTGCTGGATGATAATGGGTTGAAAGAGTTCATAGATGTAGAAATTCCAAAACCTGCTTCTAGCGATGCTGCCGCACTTGATGCATGGCAAAAGAAGACATCAAAGTGTCAAAGAATTCTGTTGGAAGGTATGAAGGATCACATAGTGTCTAGCCTTCATGGTAAAGCTTCTCCACTCTTGATGTGGAAAGCTTTGACAGACTTGTTCCAAAGCAGAAGCGACCAGAGGAAGTTGGCGCTTAAAGACAAACTCAGGAAAATAAAAATGGAGAAAGGAGACAATATACCCAAGTACCTTAGGAACTTTGTATAGTGCAGGGATGAGCTGGGAAGTGTGGGGGTTATTGTAGATGAAGAGGACTTGGTGAGCTTGGCTCTCCTTGGGCTTCTGAAGAGTTGGAATAGCTACGAGGACTCTGTCAATGGTCGGGAGAAACTGCCAGGATGGGAGCAACTTTGGTTGGATCTTGTGCAGGAGGAGATAAGGCGGGGTACCAGGGATGGATCTTCATCGAAGAATGAAGATGAAGAAAATTGCACTTTGGCTGCCAAAGCAAGGAAATGGAAGGGCAAGAAAAATCCTTCTCAATCCGGTGCGAAAGGCAAGAAGCGGGACATGTCCAAGGTGAAATGCTTTCACTGTCTCTAACACGGACATTACACCACTAATTGTCCACAGAAGAAGAAAAATAAGCAGGCTACTAGATCTGCAACTGGAGAGGCCTTAGCCTCATAGTTTGAGCTATATTTTTCATTGATCGCATGCATGGTGTCAAGTGTGATGGGATCAGTGTGGTTTCTTGACAGTGGTGCGTCTTTCCATATGATCGGAGATAAAGATTTGTTTACTGATCTAGATGAGAAGGATCATGGAGTGCACATTGAGATGGGCGATGATGGTAGATACAGTGTGACTGGTATCGGGACCATTTCCTTTGAGAGGAAGTCTTGAAAGCCTTTCATTGTAGGTTTTAACCCTGAACAGAAATTATCTACACACGAATCTTATAACAGAAAATAAACAATAGCGAGAGCATAAAACATAAAATAGATAGACACAGAGATTTTCCCCTAGATCCCAAATTGGGACGACCAACTTGATTTTTCATTATATCCTTTTAGAGTTACAACACATATATATACATGCCGAAGCATAAATAAACCCCAATCCATTAACCCTGGATTAGAACATAACCGTAGTTCCCTTGACCGGATCTACAAAATACCAGGGGCCGAAAACCATCGTACCCCAAAACCATGTGCAAACTCATGCACAAAACATGGGTGGGTTCGCATACCAAAAAAATTTTCGCCGGGGCGCTGCCCCGGACCCTGATAGGGGGGCTGCCGCCCCCCTTGTGACCCCCCTACTGCGCCCGGTGCAACGTACAGCGCGTGGGGCTAGTCGTGGAAAGAATATAACACATACCCAACATTCTCCCACTTGTTGTTTTCTTTCCATGGGGGGCCACATGAGAGCTTAGTCATTTGGCCAATTCTTCAACACCCATTGTTTCTCTACACCAAGAGAACTTCTGAGTGCTCACAGACTTCGTCAATGCATCTGCAACATTCTTCAAAGTGTCCACCTTTACCAGCAACACCCTTTTAGCCTCAACCGTATCTCTAACAAAGTGATATTGAACATCAATGTGCTTTGTCTTTGAATGATAAGCAGGGTTCTTAGCCAAGAAAATTGCACTTTGGCTATCACAGTCTATCCTTATAGCTTGCTGTACCAACCCCATACTTGAACACAATCTTTGCAACCAAACTGCTTCCTTGCTTGCATGAGTGGCTGCTATGTATTCTGCCTCTGTAGTTGAAAGAGCCACTACAGACTGTCTTTTACTCATCCAAATGACTGCGCCTCCAAATAGGCTAAACACATACCCACTTGTAGATCTTCTTTGGTCCAGATCTCCAGCCCAGTCTGCATCAACAAAACCACGAATGTCCAACATTTTTTCCAATCCTGGTCTTCCCTGGTAGCACAAGCCATAATCACTAGTGCCACGTAAATATCTGAAAACCCGCTTCACTGCTGTCCAATGCTCCTTCCCCGGGTTTGACATAAACCTGCTCAATACTCCCACTGCATGTGCAATGTCTGGTCTAGTACAGACCATTGCATACATCAGGCTACCCACTGCACTTTCATATGGAACACGGGACATATACTCCTCTTCTTCTTGTGTCTTGGGACACTGTTCAGCAGACAGCTTTACACCTACAGGAATAGGAACATTCACCGGTTTACTATCTTGCATATTGAACCTCTGCAATATAGTCTCGACATACTTCCTCTGGTTTAACCAGAGCTTCCTCTTTGCCCGATCTCTCTTAATTTCCATGCCCAAAATATAGTTTGCAGCACCAAGATCCTTCATATCGAATTTGGAGAACAGTTGGGTCTTCAAATCTTGGATAATTTCTTTGTCATTTCCAATCAACAACTTATCATCCACATACAAGACCAAATAAATAACACGGTCACCAATTAATTTAAAATAAACACAGTGATCCTCCTTGCTTCTGGTGAAGCCAAGTCCCCGTATATAGGTATCAAATTTCTGATACCACATCCTTGGTGACTGTTTTAACCCATACAGAGACTTCTTCAACCTGCATACCAGTTCTTTCTTACCCTTCACCATAAAGCCTTCAAGTTGCTTCATGTAGATCTCCTCTTCTAGATCCCCGTGAAGAAATGTTGTCTTCACATCCATCCGTTCTATCTCAAAATCAAATGTAGCAGCAACAGATAAAAGTAATCTAATAGAAGTAACTTTGGCAACAGGAGAAAAAATATCACCAAAATCAATTCCCAGCACCTGGGAATAACCTTTTGCTACCAATCGAGCTTTTTATTTCTCCACCTTGCCTTCTACATTCATCTTCTTCTTAAACACCCATTTGCTCCCAATGGGCTTCCTTCCAGCCGGCAACTCCACCAGATCCCATGCATCGTTTTTGTGCAAGGATGCCATTTCATCAACCATGGCCTCCTTCCAGAGTTTTCCATCCTCTGAATCTACTGCCTCCCTGACAGTTCTAGGTTCATCATCAATTATAGTTAAGGCAAAACCTGAACAGAAAGCAGATGGACTATACCTTTCTGGTTGCCTTCTTTCCCGAACTGATCTTCTCAAAGCTGGAGTTTGTGGCTCTTCATCTTCTGAGTCTTCTTCTGTTGTAGAGTCCGATTCATCCTCCTTTAGCTCAAACTCTATCTTCGCAGGTTCCTTTGGTAGGACTTCATGTTTAACAGCATCTTTCACTTCTCTAAACACCACATCTCAGTTGTACACAACCTTCCTTGTTTCTGGGTTCCAAAGCTTGTAACCCTTTAAACCATCCTTATACCCAATAAAGATGCACCTTTCAGATTTATTATCCAACTTGGTCCTTTTCTCCTTGGAACATGTACATATGCATCACATCCAAATACCCTTAGATGTGAAATAGAGGGTTTCTTACTAGTCCATACCTCATGTGGGGTCTTATCCTCCAACGCTGATGAAGGTGATCTGTTAACTAAGTAACATGCCTCCACCGCTCTCCTCGCCTAAACATGTCCTAACCCGCACCACCGTGATCTATTCTTGCCTTTTCCATCGTTGTTCTATTCATTCTTTTCTCGTGTCTCCATTTTGCCGAGGTGTGTACATGGAGAAGTCTTCACTTCGTGCTATACCACACACTTCTTACGTAATCCAGACTTAGTTGATCTGCGGCACTCCCACCATTATCTCGTCCTCAACGCCTTTATCTTCTCTCCGTCCGGTTTCTCCACCGTAGCCTTAAATTTTTTATTATTAAAGACTTAGATTTTCCCCAAGAATATTTCCATATATTCCTTGAGAAGTCATATATGAATGAAACATAGTACACAGACTTACCCAGTGATGGAACTGACATAGGTCAAAACACATCACTGTGCACAAGTTCTAATATATTGGTCGCCCTCTTAGCACCAGAAGGAAAACTCACCCGATTCTGCTTCCCATATACACAATGTTCACATAAATCAAAATCCAGAGAGAAATTATACATACCTTCTACCATACCATCTCTATGCAGTATCTGAAGGCCCTTCTCCCCAATATGTCCAAGCCTTTAATTCCATAGCATGGTATTTTCTCCAGAGACAGCTAGAATTTCCGTCCCACTTTCAAGAACCACAGAACTGTTACACTCATCAATAATAGTGCTACCTTGTATCTTGTACAGAGTTCCAGTCCAAACTCCTCGCATTAATACCAGTGCTCCCCGAACCATCTTGCAGGCATATTTCTCGAACACTGTTTTTACACCTGCATCATCCATATTTCCCGTTTGGCGAAATCAAATTTCGGCCAATATAGGAATATGCGTAACACTAGGAAGTGTTCTAATCCTTCCACCTTGTAGCTTAAACTTGAATTTTCCACGTCCGATGATTCTGGCCTTCTTATCAACACCTAAGAAGACATCACCACCATCATATTTCTCATACTCGCAGAACCACTCCCTATGAGGAGTGAAGTGAAAGGATGCACTCGAGTCAATCAACCATGACTCATGATATACGTGTGTATTTGAAGAAGAAGCCAAATACACATCCCCACCTTCATCCGAGGTGGTTTTTGCCTCTGCGGAAGGAGCATCATCAGATCCCTTTCCTTTCTCAGGAGCTTTAGATCTGCAGTCCTTTTTTTAGTGCCCTTCCTTTCCACATTTCCAGCACACCTTTACAAACTTTGCAGGAGATTTAGATTCCCCACTCGAAACCTTATTCTTGTTTCCGTTCGGGACCTTCCTCGTACGTATAAGGCATCTCCATTATGACCCTCCATATTTCTCCGTCTCATTTCCTCCGACAACAAGGCTGAGACAATGCCATCAAAATTCAAGGTAGTTTTATTGCTACCTATTGCAATAACCAGACTATCCCACGAGTCTGGTAGAGAACACAAAAAACTGATGCACTTATCTTCATCCGAGATTTTAATATCAACAGATGACACCGACTTACCACGTATTGAAGGAGTTCGATGCTCTGTCACTGAGTCTCCATCCTTCATCCTTAGGTTATACAACTTTTTCCGCAGGAACAATTTATTCACCAAAGACTTAGATTGGTACAAAGTCCCTAGCTTGTCCCACAAGGTCTTCGCCATATATTCCCCAAATACATTCAACAATACTGAATCTGAAACACACAACTGTATTGTGCTCTTTGCCTTCCGATCCAACTTCTTCCAGTCTTCATCTGACATTTCCATTGGTTTAGTACCCAGATCTACTGATCCACTGATATTTATCCACTAACAAATCCTCCATCTTGAGCTTCCACAACTCAAAACTTTGACCATTAAATTTCTCAATCTCTATCTTCTCACCGCTCACCATATTCTTTCACTGCAAGAATCGATCCCATAGATCTCCCACCCAACATGGTCTACCACAGCTCGAGCAAAAAAAAAAAAAAACTCCTCAACAAAAAAGGCGTCCCCTTGAAGCCGAAACAACTCCGATACCAAATGTAGGTTTTTACCCCCGAACAAAAATTATCTACATACGAATCTTATACGTAAAATAAACAATAGCGAGAGCATAAAACATAAAATAGATAAACATAGAGATTTTCCCCTGGATCCCAAATCGGGACAACCAGCTTGATTTTTCATTATATCCATTTTAGTGTTACAACACATATATATACATGCTGAAGCATACATAAACCCCAATCCATTAACCCTGGATTAGAACATAACCATAGTTCCCTTGACCGGATCTACAAAATACCAGGGGCCGAAAACCATCGTACCCCAAAACCATGTGCAAACTCATGCACAAAACATGGGTGGGTCCGCATATGAGTGGGACCGCATACCAAAAAAATTTTCGCCAGGGCGCTGCCCTGGACCCCGACAAGGGGGGCTGCCGCCCCCCTTGTGACCCCCCTACTGCGCCTGGTGCAACGTACAGCACGTGGGGCTAGTCGTGGAAAGAATATAACACATACCCAACATTCATCTTGAAGGATGTCATGCATATTCCAGGATTGAAGAAGAATCTGATCTCTGTGGCGATGTTGGAAGGCAAGGGCTATGATGTTGTCTTTAGTGAGGGAAAGGCTTTCCTACGCAGTAAAACAACTGGTGAAACCCGGAGGATAGGGGTTCGAGTTAAGAACCTTTATCAATTGTAGGTAGATGGCTACGCAGCAATGGTAGGCAAAGCAAAAGGAGTGGAGAGCCGGGATGAGGGCGAATTGTGGCACAGGAGATTGGGCCATCTTCAGCATGGTGCTTTGAAAATTTTGCAACATATTTCTACCGGGCTTCCCAAGGGTACACTTGCGCAGTTAGATTAGTGCAAGGGATGTACTTTGGGAAAATTTGTGAAGACCACTTTTCATGAGAAGGATAGTCGCGCCATGACGATCCTTGAGAGAATTCACACAGACGTGTGTGGACCTTTCTCAGTAGCTTCGACAGCAAAGCACAAGTATTATGTGATATTTGTTGATGACTTTTCTCATAAGTGTTGGATCTTCTTCATGCAGAAGAAGAGCAAGACATTCTCAAAGTTCTATGAGTTTAAGGCACTGGTTGAGAAAGAGTCGAGGAAGTAGGTGAAAGCTCTTAGGAGCGATAATGGTGGTGAATTCATCTCTGGCGAATTCAAAGACTTTTGCAGCACAGAAGGAATTCGAAGAAAGCTCATAGCACCTCATAACCCACAACAGAATGGGGTCACGGAGCAAAAGAACAGAATGATCGTGGGTGTTGCACGGGCGATGTTGCATGATCAGGGCCTTCCCATACACTTTTGGGCTGAAGCATGCAAAACTGTGGTTTATGTGCAAAACCGTTGTCCTCATAGAGTACTTGGCATGAGTACACCCGAAGAGGCGTTTTCTGGTAAGAAGCCTAATATTTCTCATTTGAATATTTTTGGCTCACCTGTTTACATTCATGTGACGAAGGATGCCAGGAAGAAGCTGTAGCCGACCGCAGAGGTTGGGATATTTGTGGGGTACACAGAAACACCCCAAAACTATCATGTGTATTTTCCAAACAGTCGGAAGACTATTTTGTGACGGGATATCAAATTTCATGAGGAGAAAGCCATGAAGTTGTCGCTTGAGAGGGAGCTACACTTGTATGCAGATGAGGAGCTACTAGTTCCTAAAGATGAGCCTCAGGATGTGGATCAGCCACAAGAGGAGGTTCATGGAGTGGAAGAAACCACTCATGCAGCGCCAAACATTAGAGGGCAGAAGTGCACTACAGAAGTTGAGCGACTGAATCTTGATGCAGCACAAAATTTAGGAGCACCTACATCACAACGCAGACAGAGACAATCACCTGACTGATATACTAGATACATGGCTCTGATGAGCAAGTGTATAGTGACAGAACCATCTTATTTCAAGGAAGATGTGGAGGACCCCACATGGGTAGATTCCATGGTGGAAGAGTATGATTCGATTGTCAGAAACAGTGCATGGGAGATTGTCCCAAGGCCAGAAGGGAAATCAGTGGTAGGTTCGAGACGGATCTAAAAAGTGAAGCAAGCTGCTGACGGGAGCATCAAGAAGTACAAGGCAAGATTTGTTGCCCAGGGCTTCTCACAGATTGAGGGGATCGACTATGAAGAAACCTTTGCACCTGTCGCAAGGTATTCTTCCATACAGACCATCCTTGCTCTCTCAGCGCAGATGGGTTGGCACATTCATCAGATGGATGTGAAGACTGCGTTCCTCAACGAAGTCATTGAGGAGGAGGTGTACATAGAGCAACTTGAAGGATTCGAAATCTTCGGCAGCGAGTCGCATGTGTGCAGGCTCAAAAGAGTGTTGTATGGGTTGAAACAAGCACCTCGTGCTTGGTACACATGGATAGATAGTTATTTCACTTGACTTGGATTCACCAAGAGTGAGGCGGATCCGAACCTATACCAGATTGTGGTGGAGGGTAAGTTGCTGATCATTGTACTTTATGTAGATGATTTGATACTGACAGGTGATGAACTGTTGATACTCTCATGCAAGGCAGATCTTGCAAAGGAGTGTGAGATGAAGGACTTGGGCCTCCTTCATTATTTCCTGGGATTGGAAATTTGGTAGCAGAAGGATGGACTGTTTGTGTCTCAAGGAAAGTATGCCCGGGAGATAGTGGAGAAGTTCAACATGCAAGGCTGCAAGCCTATCGAAACTCCTCTTCCTGGTGTTTGGAGGAAAGAGGATGCTACATTGGCAGAGGTAGTGGATGCCACTGTTTATCAACAGTTGGTTGGTTCGCTCATGTATCTAGTCAATACACGACCAGACATATGCTATGCTATTAACCAGCTTTCATAAGCTATGGTTAAGCCTACCAAGCTCTTTTGGAAGGCATACAAGCATGTATTGAGTGTAGAGAAAAATACTGAGAGGGGGGGGTGAATCAGTATTTAGAGGTGATTGAAAAATTTTCACCTTTTGTTTCTCTTAAACCCATATGTTATTTTACTGAACCCAACTTGCATATAAATGTGGATATGTACAAAGATTTTATTATATGGTTAATTCTTTACTTTGATCATTACATCATTCATTCATCAGATGTTTAGTAAGCAGAAAGCATGTGCAGTAATAACAGAATAAACCATCACACGTAAGCAACACACATGAACACCAGTATTTAAGGTGGAAACCCAATTCGGGAGAAAACCACCGCTGCTTTCGTCTCTGTCTTCAATATTTATTATACAGAAAACATCTTACAATCTTATGCTGGTGCAGACTCATACCAGCACGCAGGCACCCACCTAAAGAAAACTACAACCTTCTCTCATTTACCAGTCTTTCCTGGAAGGGAGCTACAACCCCCTGTTCTCGTTTACCAGCTACCACTGGAAGGGAGCTACAACCCCCTTACTGAAAGCTTCGACCCTCAACATCACTGCAGACCACGCTTCATCCACTTCCACACAACATACCTTGCAGACCACCAGATTTATTTAATTTCTTCAGAGGTGCATCCTTAATTTCGCAATCTGTTACCCATTCCATACAGATATATTTCAGAGTGAAGTATTCATTCACAACCCTTATATGTTCCTCATGATTTCGTCAGTCGATTGAACCAAGAATTAATCATCATCTGATTTAAAGATCTTGATAAATAATCATATTCACAGGTATGCCAAAGATACAGATATATCAGAGTTTATTCATACAGATATCTCTAAAAGAGATTCGTTTATTATCAACCCTTTCGCACGCTCACCCAATTCTTCATAGTTCTCATCACCTTATATAGTTTTCGCCTTTATTAAAACCATGGGTCAAAACCATTCAATTACCAATGGTATTCCTGAACAGTATTACCTTTAGCACCCTTACGTACCTCTTTGAATTATTTTTAATTTATTTATCAATTTGAAGAAATTGATAAATAAATATATTTACAATTTTGAACAGAACTTTAGGATTAAAGTTAACCCTTCGCATTTTAATGCTTTCAAATAATATGGTAAACCTTTGACCCAGGGCCCACAAATATAGTCAATAGCCAATAAAAAATGCGCATGGTACCATAGGTAAACTTCGCACAAGTCCAGCGTTCGATCACCGTTAGATTAGCAAGCTTCCAGATCAACGACGTATATGCATATCGCTTGACCTCCGATGCCGAACGTTAACGTGCGATGACGCACAGTGAAAAGTGGTTTTGTGAAGTTGTACAGGGATGCGTGTCAAGCACTCTATGGAATCACTCCTCAACTAGGAAATACCGCTTACTCCACATAGATGGTGTGATGAAAACCGTAAAACACCTTCACTGTTCACTCAGTCATGGTTCCGCTCTTCCACGCAGGGTTCCGTTGCCTTTTAAATGTATTATTATAATTAAGTTGCGCTTTAATGTTTTTCCTTTTATTATAGATCCATTACTAAATTTAACGCTCTGTTCACAATTTTCGTTTGAGTCTTTTAATGTACATTCTTTACACTAGTTGCTGCCTTCCGACCTCGACACAACACAATGTCACTCTGTCTTCAATTCTGCTTCCTATCCTGTCACCGTTCCGCTTCTACATTCAAGTTCTTGATTCTGCAAGTTGATCACTGTACTATGCTACAATCATCATATCTCTGCAACCATTAATTCCTTCAATTCGATTCCTTGCTACAGGGTTTATGATGTTTACGGAAAATGATTCATAGTTGTCCACAGGGACTCTACTATCCTTCTTTCTGAATTCTATCAAGAATATATATATAATTCACAAAAAAGGTAGAACCTTTTTCTATTTGATGGCCTTTTTCTTCCTATACCATCTCTGGACAACTTTCAATTCACTGCTTGTCCCTGCTCCTTGACTGATACTGCAGCTCTGTAGCTCAAACTGTAGATGCATTCTTTCTCTGTTCTTCTCTGCTACATTTAGATGCCAATTCCTTTGCCATCAATGACAATATTTCCAACATTGAGATATCTTCTGAAGTCTTTTATTGTAACATTTGTATGCTTTACTCCTATAGGAGTAACCAAGAAGTATTCCTTCATCTGCTCTGGGTTCAAACTTGCCAAGTTTTTCATCATTATTTTTGATAAAACATTTGCTTCCAAAAACTCTAAAATGCTTCACAGTGGGAGGATTACCATACCATAGTTCATATGGAGTTTTATCACTATTTACACGAACATGTGCCTTGTTAAGAATATTTACCGCTGTATGTGCTGCTTCTCCCCAAAATGTGTCAGGTGTTCCGGAATCATCAAGCATAGCTCTAGACATTTGTTGAATTGTTCTATTCATTCTTTCAGCTACGCCATTTTGTTGTGGAGTGCCAGTTACAGAAAATTGTCTTTTTATGCCATGTTGTTCACAGAATTCAAGGAATTCATCTGATGTATATTCTCCTCCTCGATCAGATCTAAGACACTTGATTTTTAGTTCTAATTCATTTTCAACCAGTGCTTTGAAGACCTGAAATTTCTCAAATGCTTCATATTTGTGTTTAAGCAACCCAATCCAACACATTCTAGAGAAATCATCAATAAATAAGATATAGTATTGTTCACCACATGGTGAATTTTTCCTCACAGGTCCACATATGTCAATATGAATGAGTTCAAGAGGCTTACTTGATGATCTTTCCTTGGCATTAAATTGCACTCTGGTCTGCTTATCGAATTGGCAGGATTTGCATATGATACTTTCAGGTAGAGTAATATTGGGAAGATCCCGAACAGCTTTAAGTCTGCTTGATTTGTTGATTTGAGAGAAGCTCAGATGCCCCAATCTTCTATGCCATAGCCAGTTTTCTGAGGATCTACTCAAGTAACATTGTTCTTTGAAGTTCTTCAATACATATAGGTTACTTGGAGTTCTGTTTCCTTTTATAATTGTCTTACCGGTGTCAAGATCACGTACCACACATTCTTTTGAACTAAAGACAACTTCAGTTCTTTGATCACACATTTGACTTACACTTAATAGGTTATGCTTCAATCCATCCACGTACATGAAATTATTAGCTTTCACCTTTTCTTTTAGAAAAACAAACCCTTTTCCCTTAATAACAGCAGGAGTATCATTTCCAAATGTAACATTCTTCTCCTTTTCTAGAGCACAATATGCAAGAAGTTTGTTTTTGTCACCTGTCATGTGTTTAGAGCATCCACTATCAATGTACCATTGATTTTCTTCACCTTCTACAAATAAGGCTATGCCACAATTTTCAACATGTGATTCCTTCTTTTTCCACACTTTGGAGCTTGAAGGAAATTGCTCTTTTGGCTGGATTTTGTTCCTGCATTCAGATTCTTCATGGCTAAAGTTATTGCAATAAGTACATTCAACTTCATTTTGAAGAGGAGAAAAGTTGTTATAGGTTTTCTTCTTTGTTCCAATATCAATCCTTTTCTTTCTTGCTTCTCTTGTCATGATGGTTTTATATGCAACACATTGAACAACTTTATGACCAAAATTGTGACATGAGAAACATTGTCCATTGAAGAAGTAATTTCTGCGATCAGAAAATCTTCTACTTGAATTTACCCGTTGATTGGTGTTTCTTCGAAAGGTATTCTTGTTAGCGTTCTTTGCATTGAGATAGTCATGCTTTACCTATGAAGAATTTTTATTCTCTTGCTGAGTGGCAGAATGTTGTATATTGGCTGTAGCTGCTTTTAGATAATTTGGTGCTGAATTCTGAGTAGAATCTTTATTCCCTTGCTAAGTGGCAGAATGTTGTATGCTGGCTGTAGCTGCTTTTAAATAATTTGGTGCTGACGCCTCTAAAGCCTGAGAAGATTCTCCGATATATCCAAGACCTGTCTTTATAAAAGGAGATCGTTGTACCTTGATAATCTCATCTAAGGTTTCAGATCCTTTTGCAAATCTAAGATTCAAAGTCTTCATTTTCTCAATTTATTTTCTTAGACTTACTACTTCACATTCTAATTTCTCATTGTGTTTCTCCTTTTCTTCAAGCTGATTTTTCAGCGTTTCTATGGTTATTTTACTTTCTTCTAAGCATATTTTGAGTTGATTGATTTCATCAAGAAAATAATTGTCCTATAAAGCATCCATAAAGATATCTTTTTCTTCTCTAGACTCTTTTTCAAATGCCATGAGAATCCTTAGATCTTGTTCACATTCTTCCTCACTGTCTGATAACCCATCACTGTCTTCATGAGTATGGTAACCTTTTCTAGTGCTAAACCGATTCTTATTCCTTTTTGCTACTTACTTCCCTTTTTCATGTGTTTCTTTGTGAGGACATTTAGCAGCATAATGACCAATTCTTCCACAAGTAAAACATTTGAAAGGAAGCTTACCTCTGAACCGTCCTGTACCAAGTTGAAGTTTCTTTACAAAATTTACTTCATCTTCTTCTGAGATATACCCTGATCCTTCTATCTCTTGTGCTTCTTTCCCTTTTGTAGAAGCTCTGAAGACGGCTTCTTTGACTTCATATGGTCCTCCTCTTCTCATTTCATATGCAGTTAGTATGCCATGAAGTTGCACCATAGTAAGATTTTGAAGATCCTGTTTTTCTTCAAGAGCAGAAACTTTTGACTCGAATTTTGTCGTTAGTGATTGTAAAACTTTCTCAACCAAAGTAGATTCTGTTATTGTTTCTCCTAGATTTCTCATATGGTTTACAATGTCATCAAGGCATAAAAAGAAATTGGCAATGCTTTCCTCATTATGCATTTTTAGATTCTCATATTGAATTCTGAGAGTTTGGAGTTTAGCACTTTTTACCTTTGCATCACCTTCATAACTTAGAATGATTTTGTCCCATATCACCTTTGCTGTATTTAGCTGCATGACTTTGAAAAATTCTTATTCTGTTAGACTTCCCAATAGAGCATTGACTGCTTTTGCATTTGTTTCATAATTTTTCCTTTCCGTTGGATCTGTTGGTACTGCGGTTGGATATTGATATCCTGTTTCAACAATAGCCCATACTTCTGCACCCAGAGACTGAAGATAGGATCTCATCCTTGTTTTCAATAAGATTAAATTATTTTCGTTGAAGAGCGGAGGCCTGATAAACGCTATTCCATCTTGATTGCTCATCTTGGTTGATCTTGCTTCTAGCGGCTAAGCTTCTTAGAAGGACCTGCTCTGATACCAATTGTAGAGAAAAATACTAAGAGGGGGGGTGAATCAGTATTTAGAGGTGATTGAAAACTTTTCACTTTTTGTTTCTCTTAAATCCATACGTTATTTTACTGAACCCAACTTGTATATAATTGTGGATATGTACAGAGATCTTATTATACGGTTAATTCTTTACTTTGATCATTACATCATTCATTCATCAAATGTTTAGTAAGCAGAAAGCATGTGCAGTAATAACAGAATAAACCATCACATGTAAGCAACACACATGAACACCAGTATTTAAGGTGGAAACCCAATTCGGGAGAAAACCACCGCTGCTTTCGTCTCTGTCTTCAATATTTATTATACAGAAAAAATCTTACAATCTTATGTTGGTTCAGACTCATACCATAACGCAGGCACCCACCTGCAGAAAGCTACAACCTTCTCTCGTTTACCAGCCTTTCCTGGAAGGGAGCTACAACCCCCTGTTCTCGTTTACCAGCTACCACTGGAAGGGAGCTACAACCCCCTTACTGAAAGCTTCGACCCTCGGCATCACTGCAGACCACGCTTCATCCACTTCCACAAAACATACCTTGCAGACCACCAAATTTATTTAATCTCTTCAGAGGTGCATCCTTAATTTCGCAATTTGTTACCCATTCCATACATATATACTTCAGAGTGAAGTATTCATTCACAACCCTTATATGTTCCTCATGATTTCGTCAGTTGATTGAACCAGGAATTAATCATCATCTGATTTAAAGATCTTGAACAATCATCATATTCACAGGTACGCCAAAAATACAGATATATTAGAGTTTATTCATACAGATATCTCTAAAAGAGATTAGTTTATTATCAACCCTTTCGCGCGCTCACCCAATTCTTCATAGTTCTCATCACCTTATATAGTTTTCACCTTTATTAAAACCATGGGTCAAAACCATTCAATTACCAATGGTATTCCTGAACGGTATTACCTTTAGCACCCTTACGTACCTCTTTGATTTCTTTTTAATTTATTTATCAATTTGAAGAAATTGATAAATAAATATATTTACAATTTTGAACAGAACTTTAGGATTAAAGTTAACCCTTCGTATTTTAATTCTTTCAAATAATATGGTAAACCTTTGACCCAGGGCCCACAAATATAGTCAATAGCCAATAAAAAATGTGCATGGTACCATAGGTAAACTTCACGCAAGTCCAGCGTCCGATCACCGTTAGATTAGCAAGCTTCCAGATCAACGACGTATATGCATATCGCTCGACCTCCGATACTGAACATTAACGTGCGATGGCGCATAGTGAAAAGTGGTTTTGTGAAGTCATACAGGGACGCGTGTCGAGCACTCTATGGAATCGTTCCTCAACCAGGAAATATCGCTTACTCTAGATAGGTGGTTCGATGAAAACCGTAAACCACCTTCACTGTTCACTCGGTCATTGTTCAGCTCTTCCACGCAGGGTTCCGTCGCCTTTTAAATGTATTATTATAATTAAGTTTCGCTTTAATGTTTTTCCTTTTATTATAGATCCATTACTAAATTTAACGCTCTGTTCACAATTTTCTTTTGAGTCTTTTAACGTACATTCTTTACACCAATTTCTACCTTCCGACCTCGACACAATACAATGTCACGTTGTGTTCAATTCTGCTTCCTATCCTGTCACTGTTCCGCTTCTACATTCAAGTTCTTGATTTTGCAAGCT
Source organism: Pinus albicaulis (assembly GCA_034641835.2). Classification (NCBI taxonomy): domain Eukaryota; kingdom Viridiplantae; phylum Streptophyta; class Pinopsida; order Pinales; family Pinaceae; genus Pinus; species Pinus albicaulis. Next base: position 786,535,081 of record CM076576.1, read on the forward strand.
GATCACTGTACTATGCTACAATCATCATATCTCTGTAACCATTAATTCCTTCAATTCGAGTCCTTGCTACAGGGTTTATGATGTTTACGAACAATGATTCATAGTTTTCCATAGGGACTCTACTATCCTTATTTCTGAATTTTATCAAGAATATATATATAATTCATAGAAAATGCAGAACCTTTTTCTGTTTGGTGGCATTTTTCTTCCTATACTGTCTCTAGACAACTTTCAATTCACTGCTTGTCCCTGCTCCTTGACTGATACTGCAGCTCTGTAGCTCAAACTGTAGATGCATTCTTTCTCTGTTCTTCTCTGCTACATTTAGATGCCAATTCCTTTGCCATCAATGAAAATATTTCCAACATTGAGATATCTCAGAGGCACATCGGGATATAGATTGTGGTATAGACAGTCGAATGAGGTGAAGCTACATGGCTTCACGGATGCAGATTGGGCAGGGAGCCCAACGGACAGAAAGAGCACATCTGGAGGGATTTTCAGTATCGGGTCTATAGTAGTTTCTTGGTACAGTAGGAAACAGGGATCCGTGGCACTCAGTTCAGTGGAGGTCGAGTACATGGTAGCAACTTTGGCTGCATGCGAGGCTATATGGATGAGGAAGACCCTGGTCGGGTTGTTCGGTTCACACTTAGATCCTACTGTGATATATTGTGATAATCAAAGTTGCATTAAACTCTAAGTTAATCTATTATTTCATGATAGATCTAAACACATTGAAATTCGGTACCATCATATCAAAGATTTTGTGCAGCAGAAGATCATGTTGCTTTCTTACATTCCTACGGAGGATTAGGATGTTGATATTCTGACGAAGGCGCTCACCAGGAGCAAATTTGAATACCATAGAGATAGGATCGGGGTGGCAGATAATCCCTATCTTGTTGAGAGGGAGTGTTGAGATTCAACAAGATGATGAGCTTAGTGAAAAGAGTTGCCTTCACTAAGTGGGCCCCACAGGCTATTTTGACGCAGTCCCATTTTTTAGACTATGTCTATTTTTAGACATGTTGATCTATTCTATGAGTTGCGGGATGTTATTTGTGGATGGTTGGTCAAGTTGGAAAAATATATGGACTTCTATTTTTAGACATATTGGGCGGAATCTATTTTTTAGATTGCCGGAGTCTAAAAAATAGATATGTCGAATATTATTAGCTCTTAATAATATTTGGACTCTAAACATTATCTTATTCTCTTAGAGCACTTCAGTTAAGTGCACAGATGTGGCACATGAGCTGACAGAAGGAATTATGCTCTTCCTAAGGGTTTACTAGAGCTATTGCATGGAGGACTTCAGTTAGACCTCATGTGACAGAGTTTGGTGGAGTTGTAGAAGTAGTTGGTGGAGTTGTGTTCAGTTTAACTCAGTTAGACACAGTTGAGCTAGTTGTATCTAGTCTAAATGATTGATACACTAGTGAGAGTGTTGTGAATTAATTAATAATTAGTTCAATAAATATTAACTCATTAATCAACTGAAGAATACATCAGTTAACTACAGTGCATGGACAGTTCAATGGAGACCAGTGGAGAGGTAGGTGAAAGAGCAAGTGTGACTATCAGTTGTGACTATAGTGTTGCATTGTTTGCACCACACATTGATTGGAGATGCCAATGAGGATTGCGCAGTGCAAGCCAGGTGGATTGAAGTTCATTCAGAGCCATTCTTCAGCAGGGATTGTGCAGTAGAGGCAGGCTAGCAGGTGGCAAAGATAGGTGCATGGATTTGCTAGATCGGGCCTGATTAGTGTGTAGCGATTGTATTGTACTGAGAGCTTGATATGATAAGCTTTGTATGAGGATTGTTACATGATCTCTATGACATATATTATATACAGATAGTTGGGGTTTTTAGCTTCAGGATTTCTCGTAAAAAAACTGTGTTAATGTGTGTGAATTTTTATGGTTTCATGTGTGCATTGCAATTGATTTAATTTCTGCATGTGATGATCAATGGTGGAATAGATTTTGTATTGTGCATGAAGTTAAAATAGTGTGTGATTAGGATAATCTTGGATATATAACATATTATTTATATAATTTCTACAGTACCAGGGATGGATCTTCATTGAAGAATGGTGATGAAGAGAATTTCACTTTGGCTGCCAAATCAAGGAAAGAAAGGGGAAGAAATCCCATCCAAAATATGAGGCTAAAGGCAAGAAGCTGGATTTGTCCAAAGTGAAGTGTTTTCACTGTCACGAACATGGGCATCTCACCACTAACTTCCCACAGGAAAAGAAGAACAAGAAGGCTGTTGGAGCTACAGCTGGAGAGGCCTTCGCCTTGCAATTTGAACTTGATTTCTCTTTGATTTCATGCTTTATTTCAAGCTCAATGGGATCGATGTGGTATCTTGATAGTCGTGCGTCTTTCCATATGACAAGAGACAAGGAGTTTTTTAGTGACTTGGAGGAGAAGGATCTCCAAATGCATATAGAGATGGGCGACGATGGTAGATACAATGCGACTGGCATTGAAACCATTACCTTTGAGAGGGAGTCAGGTAAAATGTTTCTGTTGAAAGATGTTATGCATGTTCTAGGTTTGAAGAAGAATTTGGTCTCGGTAGCAATGTTGGAAGACATAGGTTATGATGTTGTTTTTAGCGAGGGAAAATATTTCCTGCGACATAAAACAACAGGTCAAACCAAGAGGATAGGGATTCGAGTTAAGAATCTCTACAAGCTGGAGGTAGATGGCTGTGCTGCAATGATGGGCAAAGCAGAAGAAGTGGTGAGCTAGGATGAGGGAAAATTATGGCACGGTAGAGTGGGCCATCTTCACCATGGTACCTTAAAGATTTTGCAGTAGATTTATAATGGACTTCCCAAGGGCACTCTTGCGCAGTCAGATCAATGCAAGGGATGTACTATGGGTAAGTTTGTGAAGACCACCTTTCATGAGAAGGAGAACCGTGCTTCGGTGATCCTGGAGAGAATTTACACAAACGTGTGTGGACCTTTCTCAGTTGCTTCAACAACAAAACGCAGGTATTATGTTATATTTGTTGATGACTATTCTCGTAGATGCTAGATCTTCTTCATGCAGAAGAAGAGTGAAACATTCTCAAATTTCTGTGAGTTTAAAGCATTCGTGGAGAAGGGGTCGAGGAAGAAAGTGAAGGCTCTATGGAGAGATAATGGTGGTGAATATATCTCAAATGAATTCAAAGACTTCTGTAGCAAAGAAGGAATTCGAAGAGAACTCATAATGCCTCGTAACCCACAGTAGAATGGGGTCGCGGAGAGGAAGAACAGAATGATCGTGGGTGCTGCACAAGCTATGCTTGAGAGGGAGCTAGACTTGCATGCAGTGGAGTAACTGCCAGTTTTGAAAGATGAGCCTCCAGATGTGGACCAACCACAGGAGGAAGTTCATGGAGTGGAGGAGTCCACTCACGCATAGCCAAACATCATAACTAGCAGAAAGCGTACCACAGAAGTTGAGAGACTGAAGTTTGATGCAGCACATAATGCAGGAGTCCCTGCATCACAGTGCAGATAGAGACAGTCACCTGACCAATTTACTAGATACATGTCTCTTATGAGCAAGTGTATCGTGACAAAGCCATCTTCTTTTGAAGAAGCAGTGTAGGAGCCCACATGGGTAGATGCCATGGTGGAGAAGTATGACTCCATTGTCAGAAACAATGCTTGGGAGATTGTTCCAAGACCGGTGGGTAAATCAATGGTAGATTTGAAATGGATTTACAAGGTAAAGCAAGCTGCTGATGGGAGCGTCGAGAAGTATAAGGCAAGATTTTTTTCCTGGGGCTTCTCACAGATCTAGGGGATTGATTATGAAGAAACCTTTGCACCTATCACACGATACTCTTCCATCAGGACTATCCTTGCTCTCTCAGCCCAGACGGGTTGGCACATTCATTAGATGGATGTGAAGACTACATTCCTTAATGGGATCATTGAGGAAGAGGTGTACATTGAGAAGCTTGAAGGATTTGAGATCTTCAGCAGCAAGTCGCATGTGTGCAGACTCAAAAGAGCACTGTATGGGCTAAAGCAAGCACCACGTGCTTGGTACACATAGATCGACAACTATTTCATTGGACTTGGCTTCATCAAGAGTGAGGCGGATGCAAACCTGTACCAAATTGTGGTGGAGGGTAAGATTTTAATCACTGTTCTTTATGTTGATGATTTAATACTAATGGGTGATGAGCAGTTGATACACTCATGCAAGGCATATCTTGCAAAGGAGTTCGGGATGAAGGATTTGGGCCTCCTTCATTATTTCCTTGGATTTGAAATATGGCAGCGAGAAGGTGAACTATTTGTGTCTCAAGGAAAGTATGCTTGGGAGATACTTGGTAAGTTTCACATGGAGGATTGCAAGCCCATGGATACTCCTCTTCCGAGAAATTGGAGGAAAGATGATGCTACATTGGCAGAGGTAGTGGATGCCAATGTTTATCGATAGTTGGTGGGTTCGCGCATGTATTTAGTTAATACAAGACCGAACATATGCTATGCAGTGAACCAGCTTTCGCAAGCGATGGTTAAGCCTACCAAGATATTTTGGAACGCAGACAAGCATGTCCTGAGTAATCTCAGGGGCACATCTGAGTATGGCTTATGGTATAGATATACGGATGAGATGAAGTTGCATGGCTTCACAGATGCAGATTGGTCAGGCAACCCAATAGATAGAAAGACCACATCAGGAGGGGTTTTCAGTATCAGATCTACAACAGTTTCTTGGTATATAAGGAAACAAATATTCATGGCACTTAGCTCAGCAGAAGTAGAATACATGGCAGCAAGTCAAGTTGCATGTGAGGCTATTTGGATGAGGAAGATCCTTGTCAGTTTTTTCGGTTCACATTTAGATCCTACAATGATACATTGTGATAATCAGAGTTGTGTTAAACTCTCGATTAATCCTATGTTTCATGATAGATATAAACATATTGATATTCAGTATCATAATATCAGAGATTATGTGCAGCAGAAGATCATGTTGCTTTAGTACATTCCTACGGAAGATCAGGATGCAAATATTTTGACGAAGGTGCTCGACAGGAGCAAATTCGAATACCATAGAGGCAGGATCAGGGTGAAGGATAATCCTTATCTTGTTGAGAGGAGAATGTTGAGATTCAACAAGATGATGAGCTTAGTGAAAATTAAGAACCTTCACTAAGTGGGGCCCGCAGACTATTTTTAGGTGTATGTCGATTTTTAGACATGGTGACCATATTCTATAAGTTGCAGGATGCTATTTGTAGATGGTTGATCAAGTTTGAAAAATAGATGAAACTCTATCTTTAGAATATTGGGAAAATTCTATTTATAGATCGTCGATCTAAAAATAGGTGCATGTCGATTATTATTAACCCTTAATAATAATCTGACAATAAACATCAACTTATTCTCTTGGAGCACTTTATTTCAGTGAATAGATTTGGAAAATCAGTGGGCTGAAGGAATTACGCAATTCCTAGGGTTTATTGGTGGCTCATGCATGGAGGACTCAGTTAGAACTGAAGTGGAAAATTTATGACAGAGTTGAAAGAGTAGTTACAGGAGTTGTTATTTAGCTTAACTCAGTTAATGGAGTTAAACTCAGCTGAGCTAGTTGTATCTAGTCTAATTGAAAGATACACTGGTGAGATTTTAGTGAATTAATTAGTTAATTCAAAACTAAAACCTCACTAACAACTGAACAGATATAGCAGTTAACTACAGTGCATGTTAGTTCCAGTGGAGACACAGTGGAGAGATAGTTGAAAGGGTGAGATGGACTACCTGTTGTGACTATAGTGATGCATTCAATGCATCTAACACACATTGGAGTTTCCAATGAGGATTGCGCAGTCAAGGCAAGGCCAATTTGAATTCATTCAGAGGTCTTCTTCAGTAGGGATTGCGCAGTGGAGGCAGGCTATCAGGAGGAAAGAAATTGGTGCATGGAGATGAAATTTCTGCATGACAGTGTGTAATGAATCTACATTGTATCGAGAGCTTGATGTAATAAGATTTATATGAGATTATTACATGATTCCATTGATATACATAATATATGATTGTTGGGGTTTCTAGCTTTAAGCTTTCTCGTTAAACAACTGTGTTATGTGCGATTGAATTTATTCACATGTGTTTGCAATTGAGTTTTAAATTTCTGCAAGTTTAACAGTGGAAGGATTCTGTATTTAGCAAGAAGATAAATATTGTTATATTAGGAGAATCCGGTAATACATCAGTATTAATAATTTTATACATACAATACCATGGATAAATACCATGAGTGGGTGCCACTTACAATACCATGGGTAAATTCCATGGGTGGATAAATACCATGGGTGGATGAATACCATGGGTTGATGCCATTTACAATGTAATATTCCAAATTAGCTTTCAGCTAGTTGGAATATTACATTTTGATTTTTCCACTTAGATAGAGGAGTAAGAGGGTAAGGAGACCCATAAATCTCCTTAGTAGGAATAAAATCACTCCTAATATGAACAAGGATCATCTTAGTAGCTGGATAAAGCACCCTCATATGCGAATAGAGGTTGAAGCATGTGGATGGGGTCAAGCTTGACCAAATCAACAACATTGGTATGGAGAAAGTGGATAGTTAATGAGGGACAACGAGTGTTAACAGGAGGAAGTCTCCATGAGAGTAGTGGATTTAATGAATGGGACCCAAGGTGAGAAGGCTCACAATGCATATAAGGAGGGGGAAGATAGCCATGGAAGGCATGTTGATTATTGTTTATGTCTTGGTCTTTTATGACTTCTTGCACACTTGAGATGTTGAGCGGAGTCTACTGTGTTGTTTAGCACAAGGGTGTTCCTGAGTGGGAATCCCATCCTCATCCTCAGGGGACTTCGAGTGCCCACTCAGGAGAGGTTTTTCAGCTGCATATCCACATTCCGGCATCAGGACAACTTTTTTTTTCATCTACAACGCAGTTTCTTCCATGGTTGTGTTGTGTTGCAGGGTAGAAGCAGTGTAGGATTGACAAGGCCATTTTCTAAGCTTGTTTTCAGTGGAGGAAAAATTATTTCCACCGGGAGGCCAGCAAGGGAGGTCCTTGAGCTTTATTTGATCATTCGGCATTAGGCCAAGCTGCTACCATCTTCTACAACACAATTTTCCTCATAGAATGCATTATTCTTTTGAGCAATTGCAGTGGCGGTTTCAATGCATCATTCGAAGAGTTATATATCCAGTGAAGGGATCAAGCTTTATTTTGGAAAGTCTATTGGAGTAGCTTCCACACATTTTTACATCATTTCAGCCACCTCCTTCTAGATATTTAGTTGCAGTGATTCTTCAGCCCTAGGGCTGTAATTCACCATTTTGTAATTTGTGTATTTCTGGAAACCCTTTCTGGGTTGTCTTGGAAAGGTGCTTGAGAGCCTAGATCTTTGTTCTAGGAATTTATTGATCCATATATCAAGAGATACATACTATTGTATTTCCCAGTAGCAATTATTCTCACTAGGACTGCACTGTACTAGTTCTCCAACATTTTTGTATAGCAGCAACATCTCATATTTGAGAGTGTTTTTTTTCGTTGGAGGCTTGTTTGCATATCTTGTTTGATTTGTGCCTCAATATATTGTACTTATTTTCTGCTAATTTAAAAAATAAAATGGCTCTATATCTGTCTCACATGTTGGTGTAATGCTATTCACTTCTATTTCCATTTTTTTGTTCTATGTTAGCCACCCATATTTTCCAGTTATAGTAGTTGGTGGCTAAATTGTTTTTGGCAGCCTTCAAGAAACAAGTTTGAATCTTGAAGATTGTTGGTACTTGAAGTCTGCTGGTGAGATCACGAACTTCTGATTGGTTCTACATTTTCTCCATCCCCTCTGCCTCTGATGTACCATGAAAATCCTAATCAAGATGTTGCTGCATCCTTCCCCCCCCCTTCTTCCATTTTTCCCTTCATTTCTTCAAAATCTCCTTCACCCATAAAAACTCCAGCAAACCCTTGTATATTCCTTTTCCTCCATTTAATCCCTTTTCCGAAGGTTAAAACCCATTTTTTTTAAACTATCGGAGCTTTTCCCCTCTTGCGAAAATCATTAAAAAACCATGGAAAAATATACATTTTTCATGCGTTGGGCTGTAGCCCCTCGCGCTAAGCCCCTGCTTTCTCTTCATCCATATATCCTCACGCCGGAACCGCGTGCTGAACCTGCCAGGCGCCTAACCTCGGAAATAATTCATTGCCCAAAAAAACGTTGAAGACCTTTGTAAAATGCAAAAAACGGGTTTGTTTTATTTTTCCAACAAAGAAATAATATTAAAACTCCGCCGTTGATCTGTCTCGCGGATCAACGGTGCGAAGTGTCCCGTCAGCTGGTGGACCCCTCCCCCTTTTCCGCCGCGCTGTTTTCCTTTCCCACCGGTATGTGCCCGCACCACCTTTCGTCCGGAGGTGGTTTTGTGCCGTCGGCCAGCGATTCCACGCTACGACCGACACGTGTTTTCCACCTCACCCCGAAACCGTTCCGTGCTTTCTCCCCGCGAGTTAAACATTGCCTATGGCCCCAGCGCTGGGATTCGTCCCCGCCGTCGGATCCGGGGGCCCTCCCATCCGACGGTCCCTGATCACTTTTCCCGCTCACCCTTTAACCAATCCGCTCGTCCGATAAATTTTCTCCGGCGCGTTTAAAATCAAATCCCCGCCGTCGATCTCTGAAGATCGACGGTCCGCATCTCCTCTCCCGATTCCATTATGCGGTCCAATTTCCTCTTTGTTGACCGGTTGATTTATTCCCAACCGTTGATCGCAATACGATCAACGGTCCCGATCTCTCCGTCTACCCGCACGCCCTCCGATGCAGTCTACCCATATAAACGCAGGATTTCCTCATTTTTCTTGTTTTTTGCAGGTTTTCAAAGGTTTTTCCTTCGTATTCCATGAAATCTGAAGGATGAGAGTGACGACTCCAATCCTCTCGGTTTGTCCAAGAAATTGATCATACGGAGAAGAACAGGGATATTTGCAAAGTTGCATAAACTTTGGTTGCCGCACGTCCCTGCAAATCTTGAAGAAGGCCGCTTATATCAGAGCAGAGAAAGAGTATCAGATTAAAGGTAGAATGAACCAGAGCAGTGGTTTTGTGAGAAGATGGGCGGGGATTACGGCTAAGACGGTTATCAAAAGCCTAATCCCCGGCTCAGAACACGGATTAAAAGCAAAACCTAAAAGTGTTCGGCATATAGATCGCCTCCACCGCCATACTTCTAGGCGAATTGATTCCTCAACCACTACAGTGCCACCTGTTACCTCAGAGCGCTCAAACAGAGGATGAATTTATTGAACAGGATCAGATATTATGCCTCGAACAACCAAAGAAGTTATTACTGCACCAGATTTCAACGACAGAATGTTTGCAGAGTAACCCTAACAGTACGCAGAGCCTCAAAGGTCAATATAAGCTCTCTTCGAGCTTACTTTTTAAGTAGAAACACATTAATGCAATATAACACCTGTAGAATTTCTTCGTTGAACCTCTCAGGGTCAGGAAGACGTTAATTCTGCATTGATTGTATTTTGAGATCTTTTGAATAGATCTCACCTCCTCATCCTCCTATAAATATTTCAATAGAAGATGAGTGAGGGGTTGGATTAGTTGGTTGTTAATGTAATTGCTGAAGCGCTGTAGCTATTTCTGAGTGGAAAACTCTTGACTGTAAATAATGGTTTCATAGGCTCTTGGAGCTCTGCTTGTAACAGATAGGTTAGACTATGAAAAGAGATGAATTAAAACACTGGATTTGAAGATTGTAACCGGTTTGAAGCAATCAATACAAGCTGATTTATGGGATCCTGGTCTATGCCGATGGTGATGTTATTCTCACTGTAACTTGTCATTTTATTTCTGTTTTCAATTTGTTTCATTTTCCACTATAAAGAACAGTTTAAACAGTGTTAGAGTTTGTTGTATACCAGTGACCTTCTCTGGCTGAAAAATATTTATCCCAATGTTTTCTTCTTATTGTGTTATTTAGAAATGATTTAATTCAGTCTAAGTACAGAGATGCTGGCGTTCCCTCATCTGTTTGTCACTGCTGAATGTTATTTTTAAATGTTACTTTCATATATGTTGTGTAAGGAACGAGTTGAGGAAATCAAAGGTTAGCCCTGAGTCCCTTTCTTGTTTGCTCAACTATTTGTCTATTCCCCTTAGGATGTGTCAAAAGCTGACTAGTTTCAAAGCACTTATCAGATCTTGGGCCATCCTGTGTTATCTTGGTGATTGTCTTGGAAAGTAACTAAGTAAAGGAGAACTAAGATGAGGAGAAAGGTGAGCCCTGCCCACTAGTTTCTGCTCCAAAGGTTGCCTTTCAAGTTTCCCTTTGTTTTTAATCTGTTTTCTAGCGGAAGTATATCAAAGGCTGGATAGTTTCAAAGTACTTACCAGATCCTAGGTTGCTTCTATGTTTTCTTAAGTGCCTGGTCAAAGGCTGGCTAGTTTCAAAGTACTTACCAGATCCTGGGCTGCTCTTCGTTCTGCATCTGTTAATTCCCTTTCTTATTGTATCACCCCATTCCATAAATCAAACTTCAAAGAGATCCTTAGGCCTAGATGACTTGCCCCATAGATTACTCTTGAACCTGGATGCTTCAATTAAATTCTCTTATGACTCCATAGCCCAATGGATTGAAAGCTTGTCATCATCTTTCTTTAGAATCAAAGCTTATTCTGTTCACTTGCAACTTCTCACCTTTGAACCTATTTGCATATAGATCTTTCCGTCTCAGACAGCAACTATGTTCAACCATCTAAGAAAACTGAACAAAACCCTTGGTCTTCATAACTAGCCTAATATCATCACCCCAAACCTCAAAGACAATATCCATCTTTGTACATATTGGAGAGATCCCTCTCCGGATTCAGGAGGGCTAGATCCTAGAATCCCAAAGTTGGTTGAAATGATGTTAACTCTGTGATCGGACTTTGCCGATCTTGCTTGTTACAGAGACCTAACATTTCTGGCGACTCCACTGGGGATCGAACCCAGAATCTTCACATAAACATCTTGAGAGTAAAAGCAGCCTTTCCAAGCACTACCAAAGAATGGTAACTATGATAAAACTCATTTGAATCAGTGACAAACTAGGTCAATCCTAGGGTTCGTTTAAGTCTTTATCTAACCTTGGAAAATCAGCTAGCTTATGCCATAAGGATAGACTATCTTTGTTTCTTAACCGTAGCTAAGTTTTGAGGCAAAGTTAGGGCATTCTTTTAAAAACCATAAATATAAAAAATTCAGAAAATATCAAAAACATTTCAGATCGGTAGTAAAACACTAGTTTTGATCCTTGTATGCGTCTTTGATGTGTTTTACCCTATACTCTTAGATAGAGTCTGGAAAGGGCCAGGTAGCCTCCGGATCTCATCCTCTTTTGGGGGTGACATATCTGGTGAATGCCCTCCCAGTCAATCTCTGGTTAGAGTCTGTTGTATTTTGGGATATCCCTGAAAAGAAATGTTCCACAAACACTGAGGTGGACAGTGTACTTCTGTGAAAATTCTCTGAACCTTCCACCTGGCGACTCCACCATCCTGAACAGACCTTAAGACTCCACTGAAAAGAACCCTTATCATTATAAAATCATTCAAATTCAGTTGAAGGACTGTAGGATTCGAATTGAGAAAACAGATTAGTTAACCGTCTAAAGATTGTCATAAATGGTTGAATTCTGTCATAAGTATCAAATAACATCGGGGCACTCCACTGCCTATTACCCTCAAGGTAATGGACTTGCAGAGTCTTCCAACAAAAGCTTAGTGAACATAATAAAGAAACTGTTGGAAGGCAACAAGAAGTCTTGGCACACAAAGCTGATTCATGCACTTTGGGCTGACAGATTGACTCTGAAGAAATCTATTGGTATGTCACCTTTCCAGCTTGTGTATGGTACAGAGGCAATTTTCCCAAGCAGTCTTGGTGTACCAGTTATGAAAATAATTCAAGAGCTCCAAACTGAAGAAGATGACATAATCAGAAGAATAAATCAGACCATTCATCTTCAGCAAACCAGAGAAGAAGTGTACAACAAAGCATTACAGAAACAAGACAATATCAAGAAGATATTTGACAGAAGAGTAAAGGCCAGCAATTTCAAAATTGGGGACAAAGTCTTAAAGTGGGACTCAAAGAGGGAAGACAAGGGAAAGCATGGTAAATTTGACAATCTGTGGCTTGGCCCTTACTCCATTCATTCAGTTGCTGGGAGCAATGCATTTTTCTTACAAGAACTAAATGGGGCAGAATTGTTTGGGGGTCCTGTCAATGGCAGGATGCTTAAGCATTATCTTTCTTAAAATTATTTCATGTTTTGAAGCCTTTTCACCTTTTCCATTGTAAATACTTCATCCATTATTGCATTTAAAGTTATGAAAAATCAAAAAATACAAAAAAAAAAAAAAAAAAAACACACAGAAAAAGAAAAGAGGGCAGAAATGAAAAACAAGAAAGGCAAGGCCCCATGCCAAAAAGAGAAATGAATCTGAAAGTGTGCAAGCCTAAATGCCACTCCTCGAAACACACTTCTAATCGGCCAAATTGTTTAATCTTGACTGATTAGCTTTCAATTTTCTGCTGATAGGGTAGCAAATTTGATTTGCCAAACTGTTTAATCTTGGCTTATCGGTAGATAGAGTAGGGTAGAAATCAAGGTTCAAACAAACTCAAAATCTGAACCAAAGTTTCCAAAGAGAGGATTCAAAGCTACTCTAATTTCTGAGTTGAAGAAAGGACCTGGTTCTAATTCACTCAAAACTCGAACCAGAAGAAAAAGCTGTAAATATGTGGAAAGGCTATAATAAGAAAATTTTCAAATCTTAAGCCTTCTGTTTTGATTTTAAATTTTCTGTAAATAATAATCTATGTGCAGCTTGTCTTTATGCCATAGATCATAGCAAGTCAAACAATTCAATCTTGGCTTGGCTATTTTTTAAAAATTTCTGTTGTAGAATTTAGAGAATGAAAGTTTGTTGGACTGTTTAATCCCGACAAACAGTAGAATAGGTAGAGGAATGTCTGAACTCAACTGTTTAATCTGAGTTCGGGGAGAAATAAGGAGTAGAAGTAGATTAGATTTACTGCTTTCAAAAGAATAAAATGTTGTGTTAAGAGTTTGCCAATCCAAGTGCACTCTGATGAAGAAAAAATGTTAGATCAGTAGGATTGGGGTAGGTAGAAGTTGTATGGAGGAAGTTCATCTCTCTTTAAAAAATGACTGACCTTATTTTGTCCAGAAGAAAAGCAGGAGCAAGCGATCAGACACCAGTCAGCATCCGAGAGAAATCAAGTCTGAATTCTTGACGTCTTCAACAAGGCGCCATCCCCAAGTGGAGCCACTGTTAGCCACCCATATTTTCCAGTTATAGTAGTTGGTGGCTAAATTGTTTTTGGCAGCCTTCAAGAAACAAGTTTGAATCTTGAAGATTGTTGGTACTTGAAGTCTGCTGGTGAGATCACGAACTTCTGATTGGTTCTACATTTTCTCCATCCCCTCTGCCTCTGATGTACCATGAAAATCCTAATCAAGATGTTGCTGCATCCTTCCCCTTTTTCCTCCTTCCCCCCCCCTTCTTCCATTTTTCCCTTCATTTCTTCAAAATCTCCTTCACCCATAAAAACTCCAGCAAACCCTTGTATATTCCTTTTCCTCCATTTAATCCCTTTTCCGAAGGTTAAAACCCATTTTTTTTAAACTATCGGAGCTTTTCCCCTCTTGCGAAAATCATTAAAAAACCATGGAAAAATATACATTTTTCATGCGTCGGGCTGTAGCCCCTCGCGCTAAGCCCCTGCTTTCTCTTCATCCATATATCCTCACGCCGGAACCGCGTGCTGAACCCGCCAGGCGCCTAACCTCGGAAATAATTCATTGCCCAAAAAAACATTGAAGACCTTTGTAAAATGCAAAAAACGGGTTTGTTTTATTTTTCCAACAAAGAAATAATATTAAAACTCCGCCGTTGATCTGTCCCGCGGATCAACGGTGCGAAGTGTCCCGTCAGCTGGTGGACCCCTCCCCCTTTTCCGCCGTGCTGTTTTCCTTTCCCACCGGTATGTGCCCGCACCACCTTTCGTCCGGAGGTGGTTTTGTGCCGTCGGCTAGCGATTCCACGCGCCGACTGACACGTGTTTTCCACCTCACCCCGAAAACCGCCGTTCCGTGCTTTCTCTCCGCGCGTTAAACATTGTCCTATGGCCCCGCAGCGGGATTCGTCCCCGCCGTCGGATCTGGGCCCTCCCATCCGACGGTCCCTGATCACTTTTCCCGCTCACCCTTTAACCAATCCGCTCGTCCGATAAATTTTCTCCGGCGCGTTTAAAATTAAATCCCCGCCGTCGATCTCTGAAGATCGACGGTCCGCATCTCCTCTCCCGATTCCATTATGCGGTCCACTTTCCTCTTTGTTGACCGGTTGATTTATTCCCAACCGTTGATCGCAATACGATCAACGGTCCCGATCTCTCCGTCTACCCGCACGCCCTCCGATGCAGTCTACCCATATAAACGCAGGATTTCCTCATTTTTCTTGTTTTTTGCAGGTTTTCAAAGGTTTTTCCTTCGTATTCCACGAAATCTGAAGGATGAGAGTGACGAATCCAATCCTCTCGGTTTGTCCAGGAAATTGATCATACGGAGAAGAACAGGGATATTTGCAAAGTTGCATAAACTTTGGTTGCCGCACGTCCCTGCAAAGCTTGAAGAAGGCCGCTTATATCAGAGCAGAGAAAGAGTATCAGATTAAAGGTAGAATGAACCAGAGCAGTGGTTTTGTGAGAAGATGGGCGGGGATTACGGCTAAGACGGTTATCAAAAGCCTAATCCCCAGCTCAGAACACGGATTAAAAGCAAAACCTAAAAGTGTTCGGCATATAGATCGCCTCCACCGCCATACTTCTAGGCGAATTGATTCCTCAACCACTACAGTGCCACCTATTGCCTCAGAAAGCTCAAACAGAGGATGAATTTATTGAACAGGATCAGATATTACGCCTCGAACAACCAAAGAAGTTATTACTGCACCGGATTTCAACGACAGAATGTCTGCAGAGTAACCCTAACAGTACGCAGAGCCTCAAAGGTCAATATAAGCTCTCTTCGAGTTTACTTCTTAAGTATAAACACATTAATGCAATATAACACCTGTAGAATTTCTTCATCGAACCTCTCGGGGTCAGGAAGACATTAATTCTGCATTGATTGTGTTTGAGATCTTTTAAACAGATCTCACCTCCTCATCCTTCTATAAATACTTCAATAGAAGATGAGTGAGGGGTTGGATTAGTTGGTTGTTAATGTAATTGCTGAAGCGCTGTAGCTATTTCTGAGTGGGAAACTCTTGACTGTAAATAGTGGTTTCATGGGCTCTTAGAGCTCTGCTGGTGACCAATAGGTTAGGTTGTGAAGAAGAGATGTATTAAAACACTGGATTTGAAGATTGTAACCGGTTTGAAGCAATCAATACAAGTTGATTTATGGGATTATGGTCTATGCTGATGGTGATGTTATTCTCACTGTAACTTGTTATTTTATTTTTGTTTTCAGTTTGTTTCATTTTCTACTATAAAGAACAATTTAAACATTGTTAGAGTTTGCTGCACACCAGTGACCTTCTCTGGCTGAAAAATCTTTATCCCAATGTTTTCTTCTTATTATGTTATTTAGAAATGATTTAATTCAGTCTAAGCACAGAGATGCTGGCGTTCCCTCATCTTTTCGTCACTGCTGAATGTTGTTTTTGAATGTTACTTTCATATATGTTGTGTAAGGAATGAATTGAGGAAATCAAAGGTTAGCCCTGAGTCCCTTTCTTGTTTGCTCAACTATTTGTCTGTTTCCCTTAGGATGTGTCAAAAGTTGAATAGTTTCAAAGCACTTATCAGATCTTAGGCCATTCTGTGTTATCTTGGTGATTGTCTTGGAAAGTAACTAAGTAAAGGAGAACTAAGATGAGGAGAAAGGTGAGCCCTGCCCACTAGTTCCTGCTCCAAAGGTTTCCTTTCAAGTTTCCCTTTGTTTTTAATCTGTTTTCTAGCGGAAGTGTATCAAAGGCTGGCTAGTTTCAAAGTACTTACCAGATCCTAGGTTGCTTCTATGTTTTCTTAAGTGCCTGGTCAAAGGCTGGCTAGTTTCAAAGTACTTACCAGATCCTGGGCTGCTCTTTGTTCTGCATCTGTTAATTCCCTTTCTTATTGTGTCACCCCATTCCATAAATCAAACTTCAAAGAGATCCTTAGGCCTAGATGACTTGCCCCATAGATTACTCTTGGACCTGGATGTTTCAATTAAATTCCCTTATGACTCCATAGCCCAATGGATTGAAAACTTGCCATCATCTCTCTTTAGAATCGAGGCTTATTTTGTTTACTTACAACTTCTCACCTTTGAACCTATTTTCATATAGATCTTTCCGTCTCTGACAGCAGCTATGTTCAACCATCCAAGAAAACCAAACAAAACCCTTGGCTTTCATAACTAGCCTAATATCATCACCCCAAACCTCAAAGACAATATCCATCTTTGTACATATTGGAGAGATCCCTCTCCGGATTCAGGAGGGCTAGATCCTAGAATCCCAAAGTTGGTTGAAATGATGTTAACTCTGTGATCAGACTTTGCCGATCTTGCTTGTTACAGAGACCTAACATTCTATATTATTGCTTTTCCTATTTTGGAATATTATAGTGGTATCATAGCATAATCTTGGCTCAACCTGTGTATTTCAGCCATTATGTGATCAAAAGAAGGATAAAATCTCACAGACAGGGAGAGGATGTATCTCAATAAAAACCGGAGATATGATTATAAAGGCAATAAAGAAGACAAGGTAAAAACTCCCATATCAGGAGAAGATGATGAGAAGGAGTTTCCCAAACTTATTCTTCAAGCCATGCAAGATATTTCTCAAGAAATCAAGGAGATGAGGATGGAAAGACACAAAGAATACCCTAAAGGGTTTCTACCTGGAGAAGGCTCCGACATTTCACATCATTGTTATGATCAACCAATAAGGAAGCAAGTTTCCCAACGCTCCACTAGCTTACATTTTTAGCAGCGGGAAATGGAGGATCCCAAGAGCAAGAAACTCTTGAAGATTATTTCATAGAGAATGAGTCTCAATATCATAGATTCAAACATAATCTAATATTTTAGGAGTTTTTTCAGATCAATGACAACAGGAGACCCCGATATAACCATAGAAGTGGAGGATTCACACAGAAAAATGATCTACACCAGACTATGGGTAGATTTTTTTTTCCCGCTTTTGATGGATCATCCAAATGCATAGTTAATTCTTGGGCGGAGAAGCTAGATAACTACTTCCAGTTGAATCAAGTATCGGAGATGGAGGCCATCAAAATAGCAGCGCTGCAACTTGAGGGTGAGGCACATGATTGGTGGTTTCATGATATTTCTACATTGGGGCATGCCAATGTGACAACATATTAATTTTTCACCTGGATATTAGTAGAGAGGTTTGAACAAAGAGACCTAGAGGCACATTTTATTGAGCTAGCCAAGCTCAAGAAGTCAGGTAATCTGGAGACCTATATTTCTAAGTTTTTAAAACTTTCTGTTATGGCTCCTTATTTGTTTGCAGCTAGGAGGGTCTATATGTTTATTAATGGGCTAGAAAAGCGTCTACATGGGTTGGTTAAATCTACTAAACTAGCCACCCTTCAAGATGCTATTAAAAGGGCAAGAGATTTGCAAGATGCCTTGCCAAAGGCAAAGGATTCATTTCAGCCAAGGCCACCCTTCCAGTAGAAGGGGAAATATGTGAAGGGTCCTCCTTCAAAGAAGAACCAAAACAAGGGACCTCTTAGTGACGATGTCCGAAGAGACTTGAGGAGAAGGAATATTTGCTTCACATGCCAAGAACCATGGGCACCAGGACATCGATGTGCAGCAGGGAAGGAACACTATATAGAGGTGTTATCTGACAGTGAAGAGGAGGAAGAAGAGGAGCCAGAAGGAGGCCACAATGCTGGGATAATAGGAGAGGATCCACCACCACCAGGAGGTGGGAATGGGGCATTTTATCCAGTGGGAGGGGCCCTTGCATCTTTGTGGGGAGTACCCAAGTATCTAACCTTGAGAGTCTGAGGTACCATTCAGGATCAGGGGGTATCAGTGTTGATTGATAGTGGGGCTACCCACAACTTTATTGATTCCCAGTTAGTGCAAAGGAGGGCAATACCTACTGATGACTTTGAGGGATTTTCAGTTTTGGTCCCAGGAGCTAGAACCATGCAGTGCATGAAGTATGTCCCGAAATTATTTTTCACCATGGGAACATACACTTTGACTGATCACTTCTTTGTGGTTGATATCTCTGACACCAATTTGATATTGGGTGTGCAGTGGTTGATTACTTTGGGGAAGGTCACCATAGACTAGGAGACTTTACAAATGGAGTGGATAGACAAAAAGAGTGGTAAGCATCAGGTGATCAGGGCCATGCACACTTATCCCTCTCAGATAGTTTCCACATAGAAAACAAAGCTGGATTTGTGCAGTGGAAGCAAGGACCCAATAGTCCATTCAGTTATGCAGTTTACCTTGGCCCATGAAACATTACTATTTGGAGGCATTCCACCAGGAAGGTCCCCAGATCGGGAGTTGATTGGAAAGTTATCACAACAGATTGCACCACTCATAGATCTAGGAGGGGTGAGGACCTTGGCAGGACTTGGCACAGTGTAGAGAGTCTTGGGTAGGCTTAAGGAGGAGGGAGGCATTCTCCCAGTATTAGTATTACCAACTCTCATCAAGCATCTTGCATTGAGAGGAGATGTTTTAGGGATGGAGGATAGAACTATCATGGTGCAAGGAGACTCCCCCATGGTTGAGTAAAACCTGGAGATACTCCCACATGGGGGGGAATATTCCATATATGATAGAGGGTGGTGGACACTTATGCATACATTGGCCAAACTTAGAAGGCTTTGGATGGGTGATAACTTCCTATGGAAGGGTAACCTCCAAAAACTTCAACCCTTACTTGAGCAGGAGCAACTATAGGAGGGGCAGCAGAGGCAAGATAGCAGCATCCTGACATATGACCATGGCATAGGATATGTCAAAGAAGAGGGCAGTAACACGATAAGTGATTTACCTTACAGACCAGCAGCACTGTCATTATTGGGTATAGATCCTTATTGGAGATCCTAGCTATTGGTGGAATACTCCAAGGATCTCTTCACATGCAGAGTACTTGATGGTCAGTTGTCAGATGAGAGATATGCAGTGAGAGATGGAGTCATCTATTGTTAGAATATGACCTTCTTGAATAGATCCTCTAAGCTCAAGGAGAAGCTTCTACATGCATCATATGAGGTTTTTCTCTCCAGCCACACTGATTTCATGAGAGCATATCGAACTATCTGCATGGAGGAATTCACTTGGGAAGACCTCAGAGAGGACATGCACCAATATATTAGGAGATGCATTGTTTGTTTGGAGATTGAGGGGAGACACAACTACTTGGCAGAGTTGTCACGACCATTTCCTTTTCCGATGGGAATAAGGGAAGGCCAATCTATGAACCACCTCACCAGCTTTCTCAAGGTACATGGTAAGGATTTTGTTTTTATGCATAATGATCCACTAAATAAGTATTTGTATTCCTTTACCATTCATGTACAGTTCATTGTTCCAAAAGGGGGCACTCATTCCTATAGACTCCATGGTCTACTTAGGGCCATAATCAGTGATGAGGATGGCCACTCCCTAGGATATTTTGGGGAAATGATATCTTACCCAGGAGGTACTTAGTTGACACCTCAACATTCACCTTCTCCAGGCATGTGAAAGGATAGTGCCAACAAGAAAGTGGTTGGGAAGTCACTCATCATACCATATTCTGAGGCAACTAGGAGCAGAACTGCGCTGGCACCACTTGAGGGACTATTATCCTCCTTCGACATTTCACATGGCAGCAAGTGTAATCTTGATTTTGATCCCATATGTTGATGATGTTTTCATCATTATTGTTTCCAGGAATGGAGGGATGATACATGGGATGGAATTGCCCATTAGGAATGAGATTCACCACACTTCTTATGCCTCATGCTTCAGGGAGAACACTGGATAGTATATGGTTGCTACATTAGGTCTCTTGTTTCCTTATGAGGTAAGCCATTTGGTTAACTTGAGCACTTGGGAGGAGCATCTCACGAGTACTTGGGAGGAGCGTTGTAGAGATGGATTGATTGGGGGACAACGGGTTCATGAGGAGAGCTTATCATATGGAGGTGTCACAGGGGAAGGAGGAGAATTTTTGCAGCACTCACCTTTACAGTTGCTTGAGGACAAGCAACATTTGGGAGGGGAGGACTGTAATATTCAAAATTATTTTTCAGCTAGTTGGAATATTAAATTTTGTGTTTCCCACTTAGATAGAGGAATAAGAGGGTAGGGAGACCCATAAATCTCCTTAGTAGGAATAAAATCACTCCTAATGTGAACAAGGATCATCTTAGTAGCTGGATAAAGCACCCTCATGTGTGAATAGAGGTTGAAGCATGTCGATGGGGTCAAGTTTGACCAAATTAACAGTGCTGGTATGGAGAGAGTGGATAGTTAATGAGGGACAACGAGTGTTAATGGGAGGAAGTATCCATGAGAATAGTGGATTTAATGAGTGGGACCCAAGGTGAGAAGGCTCACAATGCATATAAGGAGGGGGAATATAGCCATGGAAGGCATGTTTATTATTTTTTATGTCTTGGTCTTTTATGACTTCTTGCACGCTTCAGCTGTTGAGCGGAGTCTCCTGTGTTTTTAGCACAAGGGTGTTCTCGAGCGAGAATCCCACTCTCATCCTCAGGGGACTTCGAGTGCCCACTCAAGAGAGGTTTGTAAGCTGTATATCCACATTCTGGCATCAGGACAACTTCTGTCTTCATCTACAATGCAGTTTCTTCCATGGTTGTGTTGTGTTGCAGGGTAGAAGTAGTGGAGGATTGACAGGGCCATTTTCTGAGCTTTTTTTCAGTGGAGGAAGCATTATTTCCATCGAGAGGCCAGAAAGGGAGGTCCTTGAGATTTATTTGATCATTTGGCATCAGGCCAAGATGCTACTATATCCTACAATGTATTTTTCCTCATAGACTGTGTTATTATTTTGAGAAATTGCAATGGTGGTTTCAGTGCATCATTCGAAGAGTTATATTTCCAGTGAAGGGATCAACCTTTATTTTGGAAAGTCTATTGGAGGAGCTTCCACACATTTCTACATCAGTTCAACCACCTCCTTCGAGATATTTAGTTGTAGTGATTCTTCAGCCCTAGGGCTGTAGTTCACCATTTTGTATTTTGTGTATTTCCAGAAACCCTTTCTGGGTTGTATTGGAAAGGCGCTTGGGAGCCTAGATCTTTGTTCCTGGCATTTCTTAAGCCATATATCAGGAGATCCATACTATTGTATTTCCCAACAACAATTATTCTCACTAGGACTGCGCTATACTAGTTCTCCGACATTTTTGTATAGCAACAACATCTCACATTTGAGAGTGTTTTTTTTCATTAGAGGCTTGTTTGCATATCTTGTCTGATTTGTGCCTCAATATATTTTACTTATCTGCTTCTGTTTTACATAATAAAATGGCTCTATATCTGTCTCACATGTTGGTGTAATGTTATTCACTGCTATTTCCATTTTTTTGTTCTGTATTATTGCTTTTCCTATTTTGGAATATTACATACAATACCATGGGTAAATTCCATGGGTGGTTGAATAGCATGTGTCCATGAATACCATGGGTGGATGACATTTTCCATTTGGATCAGTAGCTTTTCAGGTGACATCACTTTGAGCCTTGAAATTTAAACTTTAATCAAGATCAACTTAAAATTTACCTCAATTAACCTAAGGAGCATTTGGAACTTAATGCAAAAAATTTAGAGATTTAGGCTAGAGACATTTTATGGCATCACAAAACGTAGCATTTGTCACTAACAACCTATGTTGCATCCCGGGGGTGATATCCCATCCCATGTACAGAAATATACAGGATTATGCTCCACGTATGGTAAGTATATGGGGACGCTCTCAACAAAGGATTACATATTAGACAACACTACTATGGACTAAGCTCCCACGTACCGTCGAGTATATTTTGGGACACCCCATTAGGTTACTATCATTCCATAGGTAACTGAGTTCGCTGCCCTGTAGACTGTGATACACCAAACCAAGGATTAGTGGAGATTGGTTGTCGTACGTCAAGTCATTGGTTCACTAAGGTGTATATTACAATTGACGATCGCTCAATTATCCTTTTGCCTAGATTAACCCTTTTTTATTTATTTTTTGTTGTTAAATTCCAAAATTTATTGCCCATGGAATAAAATCTTATCCATGCACAACTCGTTAGTGGATCTTAGGTTGAGATTAATGGCAATAGTTCCTAACTTTACCAATCAAGGAAACCCCTCATATGGTAATCCTAGTCCTTTTCCTTCCTTTGGAAATGTCGGTGCTCCTTATATGGAAATGTTGTCCCTTCCAGGATTTACCATTGTTTTTTTATTTTGGTTATTTTCAAACCCCATGGTTCTGAATGTCTGAACTAATTCTCAACTAGTTATACCTCCACCTAAATAGTGTCAACCTCATGTTGATTCTAAGGTTGACCCCTCGCCTTCTTCACCTTTTTCTTCGCCCCATTCTTCCTCTTCGCCTGGTGAAAGTCTAGATTCTAGTAACGAGGAAGCTAAGAAAAAGGAGAAGAAGAAGAGGATGAAGAAGAAGAAAACTGAGCAAGGGGGAAACCAAGCGACCATCACTACTAATGCAACTGATTTTGAAAAACCTTTCACTCATCCATGCAAAGTCAAATTCCCTTGCAAGTTATGTAAGGGTGACCACCTTCTTAGAGATTGTTTTGGTATTCCCAAGGCTCAAATCATCCTTTGTCATTGGCCTCTAGAGATCATGTTGGTGATAAAACTTCAACTAGTAACAGTAAGGTATATGGGAAAAAGGGTAAAGTCAAATTTCCTTATAGGTTATGTAAAGGGAATCATCCCATTCATCTTTGTCCTTGTATGGATGAAGCCACCAAAGTGTTGGAAAACCTTACGGCTTCTCAGTCTCGTCTTCCAGTTGGTTATCGAAATCTTTCCCTTAATCCTCCACTATTGATGAAGCGATTCATTAGAAATAATCTCTAGCCAATCCCACTCTCTCTAAAAGTGAAACCCATGAACCCGTTCCTGACCAACTGTTGGTGGACCCAATTCCACCTTCAGTTGATCTTCTTTTTTTCAAAGAGATTGAACCTCATATCGCTCATGTTATTATTTTTTCTTCAGATTCGAAGGAATTAGGGGTAAATCCTCCCATTCCCATGGTATAGGAGCTTGATCCTCTCGTTCCTGTAGTGTAAGGGGGAAGTTTTCATATTCCCACGACACCCCTTCCAGATAGTATAGTCACTTATTTTTATTGGAGTCAATTGGCAGGATATCTTCTTCCTTCTTACAAGCCCTTTCAGATAAAAATCCAACCTTATAATGTTGTTGTACCTAGCACCATAATAGATTAAGGCACATCTGTTAGTATTTTGTCTTCTACTACTTCTCAAGCTTCAGGGTCTCTACAACTTGTGCCCATTACCCAAAATTTTTTATCTTTTAACAGAGGAACAATTCAATCATTAGGGATATTTCTGAAGTTGCCTATTTCTTTGGGAGGAAAGACTATCTCTATAGACATGATGGTTGTCCAAGGCCCCTTAGAGTTTAATTTACTTCTTGGTCGTGACAATATTTATGTCATGGGAGCTCTTGCCTCTTCTCTCTTTCATGTGATGTGTTTCCCACATCAAGGACGAATTGTGACCATTTAACAACTTTCATTCATTCATCCTAATGTGGTTCCCAATCAACTGTCTTCCCTATATGGTCCTTGTACGTGAGTGGTATCAACCCTGCCACAGGTTAATTATGTTTCCACCTATTCCATACCCGCGTCTCTTGATGGTATGATCAGTGATATAGTACATGATGTATTGGGGTCATTGGAGCTTGATATTTCCACTATATTCCTTGATATGTTTTCCTTCCATATCGTTGTTCTCCCATCTGATGACAAACTCTTGGAAGCCATGACCTCTTATGGGCCATGATCAAGGTGTTCAGAGCAGAGTTCCTTTTATTGTGTCAAGATCCTTAAAAATGAAACAAGATGTTTAGAGCAGAGTTCATTTTATTGTGTCAAGCTCCTTAAAAAATGAAACAAGGTGTTTGGAGTGGAGTTCATTTTCTTGTTTCAAGCTCATTAAAAAATGAAACAAGGTGTTTGGATCAAAGTTCCATTTCTTATGTCAATGTTCTTAAATAATGAAACAAGATGTTTGGAGCAGAGTTTCTTTTCTTGTGTCGAGCTCGTTAAAAAATGAAACAGGGTGTCATGAGGATAGTTCTTTTACTGTGTCAACCTCATTTAAAAATGAAACATGTCCTTATGAGGATAGTTCTTTTACTATGTCAACCTCATTAGAAATGAAACAGGTTCCTACGAAGATAGTTCTTTTATTGTGTCAACCTCGTTAAAAATGAAATGGGTCCCTATGAGCATAGTTATTTTATTGTGTCAAGCTCATTAAAAAATGAAACAAATCCATTTTCAATTCGAGTTCTTGATTAGATCTTGTAAACTCCTAGTCGATTCTTTCACTTGATCTCGTAAATGAACCTTCATTCCATCCACCTATTAGTAACTAGTAGTCTACTTAGGTGAATGAAATGAAGTTGGGTGGGCATGTATCTCGAATTGAGTCACCATGCTTGTGGCAGGCAAACCAATTTCAAGCATATTTTTTCCACATGTTTCAAGCTTGTGTAAAAATTAAATCAATTTCAAGAAGAGTTTTCCATGTTTCAAGATTTGTAAAAATGAAACCATTATGATCCTCCTCTCGTGATTGCCTCTTTATCAACCTCTTC
This sequence comes from Pinus albicaulis, assembly GCA_034641835.2. Lineage (NCBI taxonomy): Eukaryota > Viridiplantae > Streptophyta > Pinopsida > Pinales > Pinaceae > Pinus > Pinus albicaulis. The sequence continues at coordinate 786,560,082 of CM076576.1, forward strand.
TACCAGATCAACCTTTTTTTTTTCTTTCCATCGTCACCATCTATTTGGACGATCATATGCTTTCACTTGGTTTTTTTACCCTTCCCTGAGGAACTGTTGCGAGTGGTGGTCTTATTAGCCAACCTCTTGACCTTTACATGTATTGATTAGTTCCATAATGACCAGAACAAGTTATTATCACCTTATACCACTCATTCCTCCAGGAGGAGTCTTCTTTCAGCTCTTTTCAGACTCCCAAAATATGAAAATATTTCCAATCACTTTTCCTTTCGAGCTCGTTAAAGTAAATGAAACAACGTCTACTCAATATAAGTTTAACACTTTTCCGGACTGAGATAGAATATTTATGAAAAGGAATACTTTAGTCAAATATGACTAGAAGGTTCTCTCGAATATCATTTTCTACCTTTTCAGATTTGAGGGACTATTTATAAAAAGGGACCTTTGTAGTTTTCTTTTATGTTTCTTTTGCAAACTCTCTAAATATGAAAAATATTATGAGTTACCCCTCTGTCGGACTCGTAAAATTTAAATGACGAAGGACTTGTCACCATGTCGAGATCGAGTTACTCCTTCCTAGGGCTCGTTAAACTTACTAGTATGGATTCATCCAAAGGGTGAAATTATATGCTAATAATGTGCTATCCTCTTCAATATTTATATAAAAAATAAAGAGGCACTCGCTAGAAATAGTGGGGAAAAAGGGAAGTAAGACATGTTTTGTGTTATGTACCAAAGGAAACATGTCACTCTTGGACATGACACTTGTCTGCACTTCGTGTTGGGTTGGGGATATCCTTCATTCTTCATTTTCTTCCTTGGGTTTGGGAAATCCATTCTCCTGTGATTCAATCACCATTTTTTGTCATCATCACCTCTGATCCCATTTTGAGTCAAATGTTGCCAAACTATGGAGTCGTGTCGTCGATGTTTTCAAGCGAAGTCCTATATGCAAAATTTAAACCTTTTACACTTATTTGACCCTCTCTGCAACAATCCTGAATAATTCCTATCATCTTGAGAAATCCTTTGTTTCATGTCGATTATGTGGGAATCATTACACTTAGATGTTGTCACTTTGTGGAGAAAGAAGAAGAGCTTGAGAAGTTTTTTCTTGGACTTGGATTTCCATTCCAAAGGAGGCATGCAACATCAAGGCGCCAGTTGTATGCTTCCATCTTGTTTAATTAATAATACAAAGCCTGTTTTACTTTCCATAAAAATTTTAATGATCACTTGTTTAGTATAATGCTCCTTGATCTATCATATAATTTATATTGGAATACATATGCTATGTCTCTTTCGTTTGTCATTGTTTTATCTCTCTTGCAGGTATTCATATGAAAAGGAATAACAAGGAGCGAGCTTGGAAGTGAGGAGATTGGGATTGACATCGAAAAGTGATCGCATAGGAGCAAGGTAGGAAATCTTCCTCTCTCATGTTATTATGATGTTAAACTAGGAAAGTTTACATTCTTTGTCTTGGTTGCTACTATACCCACTCATTGGGCTGGAGGGGTCACTTCTATCCATGGAAGGGATTTCTTGTATTATAGGCCTGCGTAGGTAAATATTTCACATCAAACTTCCCTCAAACAGAGGAATATGCTCTCCAAATAGCCCTGAAATATGACTTGATCGATGCTCAATCAAGTTATGTTTATACCATTCTCCCCGATCTGGCTTGGCCTTGTGCTCCTAATGCACTAGGGGAATCTCATGTTGCCGACGGTATCGTCGGATCTTGTTCACACCCTTATCAGAAAATATATGCTCTCCCTCATATTATTTATGGTCAACCCTAGGGGGGACTAGTATGTCCTACAATTATCCCCTTCCACCATGCGACCCTTATCCAAGTCAAAGCAGGTCATATGCATATCCCCAATTGCATCAGAAAATGTCAAGGTTGGTTGTTACTAAACCTATTTATCCAGATATTTCCCCTCCTCCATATGTTCATTATGCACTTACTAATGCTCCAACACCTCTGACACAAGCGCCTCAGCCTCCCATGCCTCCTCAACCTTTTCCACAGTAGCCACCTCCTCCTCAAGGTTAGGTGTATTTTCAACAGAGTGCGGCCAATCCCCACAACACTAAGAAGAAGAATAAGGGGAAATTTAATAGTAATAAGTAACCCCAAGGTAATGAAGGTAACCAGGGTCCTCCACCTAATCCACCCCAGGGAAATCACCTTAATCTCGTGACCCAACAATAGGGAGGAAAACCCAAGCAGAACAAGGCCCTTCATACAAATAATCCTTGTGCATGTTGCAGTGTATATGGCCATTAAACTCATTATTGTACTCTTTTACCATAGATGTGTCAAGTATGGGAAGCCCAATAAGCTGTCTCTAGAGGGCAACATCCCATGGATCAGCTTCCTCAGGCCCCCACTTCATATCAGTTGGTAGTGCTTACCATCCCATTTCCTCACCAAGCATACATAGCTTCCCAACCCACACAAAGTTAGGAAACACCTCAACCTCCACAATCTGGTCCCAACGATTATCAGATTATCATGATGAATTATGATGAGGTTAACATAGAGCATGTCAATCTTCAGACTCTATCACACCAGTATGACAAGCCACGTGCTAAGTTTGTGACAGAGTCCCAGCCAAAAGTTTCCACTGAGTCCATTTCATCACCAAATGGTACCTTACAGATCCCTCATCCTAAGGTAGCGGTTACTACCAATATCCCCAAAGGACCATTACATTGTAATGCTGCTTTAGCCAAATCCTCCCATACTTACAACATAGTAAATGACTTGGCACAATATCCTGTTGCCATTTCAACATTGGAAGTTCTCCAGTCGTTCAAATCCCAACGGAAACCTCTACTTAATTCCCTGGGCATTTTTGATCCTTCAGATGATCTCATGATCATCTTTGACATTGAATAATCAGAACATGCCCCACTTCCTTCATCCACCTGTTTTCAAATACCATTCTCAATAAGAAAAACCATTGTACAATGGTGTATCATTGACGAAGGTGCCTCCACATGTGTGATGGATGCTAGTGTTTGGAAAAAACTTAACTCATCAGACTTGTTGGCTTGAGGGGTCTTGACCCAGGTTCGTAGGTTCAAGGTTTGCCAACAAACCCCTATACTACTGGCCCTTTCGGCAGTGACCTGCTTGCGCAGGCCAAAATCTCACTCGAAGTATTATGGGTGGGTGCTGGAACTAGGTTTTCGCACCCTAGGAGAGGGCAGGTAAGTCAAGCTGAGCTGCATTCAGTCTTATAGTGACCAGATATTATATTACAGAGCCTAGATCTAAAGATTCCCTTCACATCCACGTGCTCGATAGCAATGATATTTGCAGTAATCAATAGATCGTTAACTTATGTAAAGATAATGCAGCTATTCGAGATCTTCTTGCAGGAAATGTAATAGAACGGTCTTAGATCACAACATAAACAAGTAACACAAATGCATTCGCAACTTAAATCAATAACACATCAACATATATTAATCAACCAAACATCACAGAGTAACTCCAACAGATTTAGACATCCAACAATACTTCCACATTCATTAATCCTTCAAATCCACTTACAATACCCAAATCCCAATCTGCGCACACAGCAGCAGGGTCCACACACAACAGGACAGAGAATCTCCATGCACACAACAATAGGAGTCCTTCCCCAACAACCCTAACTAGATATATCAATTCACACTTAGCATCAATATCTTACCTTTATTAATTTGTCCTACAACTCAAAAAGGTTCAACTACTTATACTATTTTAGCCTACGCATCTAATGGTCCGCAAACCATGGTTTGCAGACTCTTAGTCTACCCTTGACCCATTTACAATGCTTTAGGGGATTTGACCCACCCCAAAACCCCTACGTTAGACTAAATATAATAAAAAAATATACAAAATGGACCAGTTTTGCAGCTTGCAGGAGACCCTGTTCCAACAGTCCCCCAACACAATCTTGTGACTCGTCCTGAGTCACTGCAATGGTAGGCTCTCCACCTATGCATGTAGTGTAGTGAGGGTAGTGATTAGTGGAGGCAACACCTCGTGACTCTGGGCCATGGCACTCTACGCGAGGTCCACAAGCTTTTGGGATGTTGGTCCTTCGGTTGCCGTAGTGACGTTTTCCAATGTCTGGTTTAGTCGCGTGACCGCACCATTGGCATATTGTGAGAGTTGGAGGGCTGTGGTAGCCCATGGCTTTAATCGCTCCTCAATGACATGCTTCTCTCGCTAGAGTTTCTCAATCGTGTCCTAGAGAGTGCTTTTGGTTTGCAACTGTGCTAACCATTATGCAGGCACCAAGGTGGGTAATGTAGCCTCGACTTGTGCGAAAGATTCCTCCTACTGTCGTAAGTCTTGATTGACCTTTCGGAGGGCTGGGTTGAACTGGACCATGGTCCATAGCTGCATGGCTGATTCTAGCAACTGGGTGCCCTACGCAATCTTCTTTGTGATGGTGTTCGTAGCTTCGGCCACCAGCGAAGCACGTTGGGCTCGAACCCTCAGTGGCGTGGTAGGCTACAATGTGGCCTGTAAGTGAGAGATTTGCTTCTCCAATTGTGCCTTGATGGTCTGCATTTCCATCCGCGAAGCTTTTACTGCTGCAACCATACTTTCTACCTTGGCCCAAGGTGTAGCTGCGACCGGGATTCTGTCAAGAACCTCCGTGTAGAACTGGTGGATCACTATTTCAAGCTCCACCTACTTCGATATAGCGAGGGATTTTTTTGCGTCTTTCCACGTGAGGGCTTGCTTGGCCATACCGAGCTGTTGATGCACCTCCAGGTCTCGCTAGTGGGTTTACCGGATCACGACGGTGTGGATACCCTGTAATGCCTCGTTGGGAAACTTAGCCAGATGCAAATGTACCCTGATATCTACATGGAGTTGGGTTCCTACTAGGGCAGTGCTAGGCAAAGAGAAGAGATGGTTTTCTTTCTGAGCTAGCACGGTACTACTGACTGCCAAGGGAGCCCGTCTCTGAACTACGCTGGTCTGTAGTGTATCTGCCTTCCACTGGAGGGCGTGGAGCTCGGCCTGAAAGGTGTCAATTGTAGCCTTCTATTGTTCCACTATGCCAACCCATCTATCCTCTATGGCTAGTGTAATTGCATCCGTGATTTGTTCGAGGTCACCGTCGCATCATATTCCTGGCATTGGGCGCGCTTCTTTTTTTGAGGCCCTTTGTCGGTCTCGCCTGGTTGCTTTGTAGTCTAGAGGGAGGTGATAACTAGGTTATTCACTTGTGCACGCTTAGTGCCAGCTGCGGACCGACCCCCGCATCCTTATCGGTGATCTGTGGTAGCTATGAGTCCCTTTCCGTCGCTGCGTCCGCACCCCTCTCACTTGGTCCTATGGTTTCCTTGGGGTCGATAGCTGCGCAGGTCCTTTTGGTGCTCTGTTTGCCAGGGATGAAGCCACTCCTCCATCCAGGGAGCCAGAGTGTAATTATCTTATCGATTTCCTTGTCCCCCGACCCAATCATGACTTCCTCCTGTTCGAGGTTTGTAGGTACCGAAGCTTCCACGGGACTAGGAGCTGGTATTTTGGTGGGAATAGGGATGCTTGATTCTGGGAGCCTATTGGCAGTGGGAGTGGGTTGCTTTTCCATGAACAGGATGCTACAGGCCTAGAAAATCGTGCAGCATAGAAAAGCTACATACAGGTTACGGAAGTAATACAGAGCTGTTATCTGAGCTAGCCATCCTACTTTATAGTGCCTATGGTCATCCAAAGGTAGGGTAAATGTCACTCGGAGCTTACCATCAAGTAAATGGTAAAGAATCTCAAGGAATCACCCCATTAATTGCCAACCACCCGCTCCATTCAACAGTAACTCCTCTTCTCTACCCGATTTTATTGTTCCAACTGTCACTTTTTGCTCCCTATGTGCATTCTGCGTACCTACTGAGCTTGGATTAAACATCCGCACCTCTTGTGCATCCTCCCCCAACACAGGCTTGTTCCTAAGGTACTTCTCAACCAAAGACATATTTTTCCAATAGGTTTCATCCCAACCGAACCGAATCCCCTGCGTAAACAAGTCTCTCATAGGCGCTGTAAGTAGCGCATCTGCCAAAACAAACTTTTTGTAATATCCTGCATGGCCGAGGAGGGACCGCAGCTGTTTCCTTGTTGTGAGGGTCGTTGAATATATGATAATGCTTCCTTTTGTATCCGCATCCCTATTCTTAGCCAACATAGGGTGCGTCCCATTGCTACCCATTCGCAGCCTGAGTGGCTCGGTAGTCATGCACACCCCTTCCAATTCTGAGTCAGCCGTAGCTTGCGGATCATCCTTACCCTCCGTTGGGGCTAGGCTACAGTAGTTGACCATGCTTGGTATCCGTGTTTCCCATGTGGATAATTCTGGTGCAATAAACAGGTGTGGTTCACCCCACACCCTAGTGTCATTGTCTCGTAGGACTGTGTCAAACACCCCGGTCCTGCCTACTAACCGAAATGTTCCCAGGAACTCTTCCTTCAAAGTCCCCCAGTGGCAGGTGCACTAATGTAGCTCCACATCTAAGTACCATGAATATGGAAGCGGCCCTAGGTCATGAATCAGTAGGTGAACCCACTCCTTAGTCGTCATGTCACACCACTGTTCTTCCCATGCAGACATATATTCGCATGGATCTTCCGATCCAAGGAATGTTTTGACCTGTATGCTAGTTGGGGCTTCAAATCACAGGATCATCATATCCCAACATTCCTCCCAATCCTAGACTACCTATTCATGCGTCTCCCACTAGCACGCAGGTGTTCCACGCATGGCTAGCTTAAGGGCCCATAGCCTTCATCCCATGGGAACCTCTTCTTCGAATTCTCGCAAAAATTCCTTAATGCTACCAAAACCATCCGAGTAGGGTAGGTCGCTTACCTCTGAGGAAATGCAACAGAATTCCCTTGTGACTCGAAGACATTGCAGTGCCGAGACATCGTGCAATTGGTTTTGCCAATTCTCCATCTCCCCATCAGAGTCAGAGAAGCTTTCACTATCCTTTTCCCAGAAGAGTACTCCTTCCGTCATGGGGTTGATCCAATCTTCGTCCCGCACAGTCAACTTATAAATGTGATCCACCTCCTCTTCATCGTGAACTGGCTCTGTGTATCATTCGCCTTTCGCAAGATCTAATGGTACTATCACCCTTGTACCATTATTCTCAAACACCATGCTTCTCTTTATGAGGTTAATGACACCACCCATATCTATGGCCCAGTCTAGCCCTAAGAGTGCATGGTAGGGGTCTACATATTCTACAATTTCAATTACCTCAAAATCGGCTCAGGCCTTTACTCCTACGATATCCACTGTAATTTTAGACAACCTTCCTAGCGGGATGATTTTCTGCTGATTTGCCATGCGCAGCTGAATAGTGGACCATTCCAACTTAGGCTCTCCCATTCATTGCCAAGTCTATTTAGGTAACACGTTCGCATTTGAAATCAGGTCCAAAATAACTTGGCTCATCTCGTAGTCACCAATCTGCGCAGACAACCGCATTTCTCTTCTGGTGCGTTTCTTATACCTGTATAGCTTGTGCACATCCTTGACCTCCTGAGGTAGATTGGGTCGCACTGCGTAGCTATCTATTGATGCCTAAATATTCTCCACAGCCTTTGGGTTACACAATAACTTCATACATGCCTGCAAAAAGGCCTTAACCTCCTCATCTGCCTTGAGGTTCGCAGGTGGCCGGGCAGTAGCTGCCTCTACATCAGCAAAGTCCTTGCAAGCTGTGATAAATGTTTCTTTCCCATTTTTTAGGTCCAAACCTTCTTGTTTACTAACATCTTGTCGGATAAGAGGTTCCATTGCAGCCTCCTCCTCAGGTCCCCTGGTGGCCATCCCACTGCGTGTCACCACATTCACACTTGGATCTTTGTCTCGCAGCTCAGCCTTAACTATCTGCAGATTCTACGTAGGTGTCTACTACTTTTCCTGCATTTTTGCTATCAATATTGGGCAATCTTCAATCGCATGGTCCAGCTGTCTGTAATACCGACAGGACTGCCTCGTGGGATTTAGGCAATCTCTTGCAAAGTGCCCTACTTATCCATAGTTATAACAGATCAATTTTCCTTGATCCCGACCCGTGCTTCCACCTCGACTGCCTCCCCTGCCCCTAGCCGGGGAGCCACCTACTCCTGCCGAAGACCTTGGTGACGCAGGATCCGTTTGCACCCAATATAAGTTTCCTCAATCTATCATCAGATCATACATTTAACAGTTATGCTCATCATGTCCTACTAACCGAAAAAACCTACACCATTGCTATTTTACTTCTGGGATGTACGCACTTAGGCTGGGGCAATGGTTCGTATCATGCAGGCCAGCTACGCGGCAATCCTCACACCATAACGCAGGTTCGCTGGAGCCTGGACGCAATGGACTAAGTCCTCTGCTTGACCCTGGATGCAGCAGACTAGGTCCTCCTGCCTGCATATAGTCTGTTAGTAAAGGGCAGTTATCTTTGGTGTGACCATTCACCCTGCATCATACACACCACCTTTCAGGACTAGCTTCTGCTCCTCACTCTTGTCATAGGTTCTGGATATCCATGTGCATTGCTTCTAGCTGCCCTTGGATCTGTTGGATGCCCAGCTGGGTCTCGTCTCGAGGCGCAACTTCTAACTTCATCGCAGCTTCCAAGGCTTTCTCTTGCGAGTCGAAAGTTTGGTGACCCATAGGTGTGTGTAGGTGAGGCAGTAACATAGCGATGAACCATTCTGTATGCTTTCTGTCATCATATTGAAATCCTCCTTCTCTAATTGCTTTCTTGAGTCGTTGATCGGCCTACGACACAGACTCAGCGGGCCCTTGCTTGAAATCTTTGAGATCAATCACTATTTGCGAGTAGGACTTAGGCTTCTTAAATTTCTGCTTCAAAGCATTCTTTACCTCCTCAATTGTTGCGTTCATATGTTGGACGATGTATCCCATGTACCAGTCCAACGCTCTTCCTTCAAAGGCAAGGGATAGTTGTGTCTGCCTCACCGCATCACTAGCTACATTCTGTGCAGTGCATATCGATTCTGTGACAAACCAGAACTGATCCACGTCTTCATCTCCTACACCCTTAAAGGTAGGTAACTTCATATGTGCAGCCATGTCGTCTTCTGGTGGTGGAGGGGTAGGTGAATTCTTACCTTTAGGCTGGTTGGTTTGAAAGCGGTGTGGCTGGAGGACTCTGCGAAGCTGCTTTCCTTACCGGACTATAGACCAATCTATCTCCTTCTAGGTTGGTCCTGTAGTATTTGCCACTTTGCGTTGTGCTCCTATCCAGATCAGAGGTCATTCACTTGGTATGGCTACACATAATACTCTTTTTGCATAATAATATCTTGATCAGCAATGGTAAGGTCTTCAGAAACTTACCCCGGAAACCCTTGAAGAATCTTCGCTCTGCTTTAGAGTAAGATACGAATTGATTGGCGAATTCCATCACGAATCCTCCTAGCACACTGTCCACCCAGTGGTCCACCGTGCGAGTGATGGTGTTATCAGTCTTCTATAATTGCTGGATCAATTCGGGGGTCCGCTGCGTGACCCGTTCATCCCTCCAACACTTATGAAATTCAGCCAACCTTGCGAGCCACTCTTGGAGATCGATCACAATTGTTACAAAGAAGATCTCATAGATCTCTGTGAAAATATACTTATTGTTCCACTCTTCAGTGGTCAACCTCCCACTGCAGTTTTCTTTTACGACAAATTACTGAACTTGCTGTTCAAACCATTCATCAATTTCCCTTTTCTCAGGCTTCCAGTACGGCCTTGGCATTACCCGATCCCTCTCTCAAAATGCTCTAGGTCCCGGCAACAGAACCATTTGTTGGCTCGAGGGGTGCTGACCCAGGTTCAAAGGTTCAAGGTTTTCCAACAAACCCCTATACTACTGGCCCTTTCGGCAGTGACCTATTTGCGCAGGCCAAAGTCTCACCTGAAGTAGTATGGGTGGGTTCTGGAACTAGGTTTCTGCACCCTGGGAGAGGGTAGGTAAGTCAAGCTGAGCTGCGTTCAGTATTATAGTGACCGGATCTTATATTACAGAGCCTAGATCTACAAATTCCCTTCACATCCACGTGCTCGATAGCAATGATATTTACAGTAATCAACAGATCGTGAACTGATATAAAGATAACGTAGCTATTCCAAATCTTCTTGCAATAAATGTAACAGAACGGTCTCAGATCACAACATAAGCAAGTAACACAAATATATTCGCAGCTTAAATCAATAACACATCAACATATATTAATCAACCAAACATCACAGAGTAATTCCAATAGATTCAGACATCCAACAATACTTCCGCATTCATTAATCCTTCAGATCCACTTACAATACCCAAATCCCAACCTGTGCACAGCAGGGTCCGCACACAACAGGACAAAGAATCTTCGTGCACACAACAGCAAGAGTCCTTCTCCAACAACCCTAACCAGATCTGTCAATTTGCACTTAGCATCAATCTCTTACCATTCTTAATCTGTCCTACAACTCAAAAAGGTTCAACTACTTATACTATTTTAGCCTACGCATCCAATGGTCTACAAACTGTGGTTTGTGGACTCTTGGTCTACCCTTGACCCATTTACAATGCTTTAGGGGCTTTGACCCACCCCAAAACCCCTATGTTAGACTAAATATAATAAAAAAATATACAAAATAGACCAGTTTTGCAGCTTGCAGAAGACCCTGTTCTAACAAGACTTGTCCCCATCCACCATCACTTTGTGTTCATAGGATGGTCATCCATCTCAACCCCTTGTCTTACTTTGCAATTGTCATGTCATTGTTTCTGGTAAGACTGTCTCCATTGATATAGAATTCACTGATGCCCCATTGGATTACAACATCCTTCTCGGTTGTAGTTAAACCTACGCCATGTCAGTTTTCACATCTGTAGTTTTCCATAAGATGTGATTTCCCCACAAAGAAAATATCTTCATAGTCGATCAATTGACTTACTATGATCCTAAGGCACATAATTCTCCCAAAACCAACATTTCATCCATGACTGATTATATGGCTATGTCTTCCCTCACCAATGTCTCGCTAGGAGTCTATAATTATTTCACTTTTCTTGGTGCCTACTATGGTCCACTACCTACCCCTTCTAAGCCCAGCTCGTCTAGTGCTTGCATGATGCAAGCATCAAGGGTTTCTCACAAGCGGTCTGGTACGCCCATCCAACAACCATCACTTCCTAAACTTGTCCCCAACTCAACCAAGAATATAGGTATAATTCCTCAACGAACACCTCATTTTGCTGGTGTCTCTCCTAATCCATTTCAACAAAGAATAGGTCCTCTGGGCCCTAACCATATAGGAGTAGTTGCACCAGGAAATTATCCTTCGGGCCAGATACATTTCTTATTCTCCCCTGTTACACAATATTTTGTCGCATTCCTCAGTTCTTACCCTAAGTGTCACCATTTGTGTCTCTCATGCCACAAACATCGTAAAGTGAAAAAAATTGTGAAAACTTATTCATCCTATATAACATGCTTAAAATATCCCTAAAGACCTAAAAGATAATTTTCTTGAAGCCTTTCTGAAATTTTTTGTAAAAAAACATAATTTCCAAGCCCAACGTCATTCTCCCCTAAACAACCTTGCTCTTGTCACTCTGTCTCTAACCTATGAAAAGTGCTGGAAACGTGGAAATTCAGTAGTAAAACCACTCTTTTCCTCTTCAGGCAAGTTCTCCAAAAATGGAGCAGAAGCTCCATCCTCTAGAACTTTTGATAACGAAAGTCTGGTACTTGTTGGTTGAGGATGTGGTCGAATTCTCCCATTTTGAACCTTTGATATTATCTCAAAATATTTTACTCTTTGAGATAAGGACTTTCCCCCTCATTTTTGGATCCATAGCCTTTCCAACTCTGCTATAAAAGAGTGTCCTGCTAGTGAGTCTTGGTTGGTCATTGCTGGTTGTCATTCTCTTGCCTAATTGCACCTAGATGTTGTCGATTTGATGAGAAAGGAGAAGAGATTGAAGAGCTTTGCTTGGAATTGGATTTCCATTTTGAAGGAGGCCTCCAACATCAAGGCATCAGTTGTAAGCTTCCATTTTCTTACTTAATAATACAAAGTGTGTTTTTCCTTCCATGAACTTGTTAATATTAACTTGTTTAGTATGATACTCCTTGATCTATCATATGGTTTACTTTAAAATATATATATGTTATGTATCTTTTGTTTTTTGTTGTATGATATTTCTTGCAGGTATTTGAATGTAGAAGGTATAGCGAGGAGAGATCCTGGAAGTGAAAGGATCAACATCAACATCGAGAAAGCGATCTCATAGGAGTGAGGTAGGCCATCTCCCTCTCTCATATTATTTCGATGTTAAGCTAGGAAAGATTGCATTCTTTGTCACGGTTGTTACTAGACCCACTCATTGGGTTAGAGTGATCGCATCTTTCTGAAGAAGGGATTTCCTACATAAAAAGTTGGTGACTCCACTGGGGTGCCTACATCCTTTTCTCCCTCTTCTCGTTTTTTGTCTCCATGCTTAGTTTGGCCAACCTTTGAAAAACCACTTGTATTGCTTGTTTTTCAGTCTATATTTTGGATTGTAAGTGTTTTGAGGTATTAATTCTAAATTTTTTCCTCAATAATTACTTTCTTCATCCGTCATTTCCTTGATTAGCTCGTTTTTTAACAGATACAGTCGTGCTTCTAGTGCAGGTTTTTGTTGAAACAATTGTGCTACAGACCACTGGTGTTAACTAGAGGTCCGTGCTAGTCTTAGAAAATAAATATTTTTAGAGTTTCTTCTGGAAAATACTTAGTGTGTCTTGATCCTTGAAATGTTTTCCTTGTTTTGATTGCATTATTTTTTTCTTTGTGTTTTCAGTCTCTTGGAAAAGTGCAAATTGGTCTTTTGATCTAAGTGGTAAATTTTGTTTTTTTATTGGGACTTTTTGTTTTAGGTAACTTAAAACCTCTGTTTACTACTTGTATCATTCAAGAAATATTGATTCTCTGCTATAAAACAGTGGTAGCCTATGTGCTTTTTAAAATAAATTGGGTTTTGCATCCTTTTAGTTTTCGTTTCAAAAATTACTTTTTAAGTGCATAAGATTACTTGCATTGAAAGGCTAGTTTTTGAATTTTTTTATTGGAAATAGATTACATTTTTTCAATATTTGAAAACTTAAAAGTGCATTAGTTGCGTCAAGTGCATTTCATCATTCAAAAAGAAAAAGAAAAAAACAAAAATTAATTTAAGTGTGTCTTAGTGAAAGTAGAAATCATTTTATTTTTGAATGAGTTTCATTTGGGATAGTGAAAGTGAAATCGCCTTTACTTTTTAGAACTTGCATTTCAAAAAGTGAAAATTGAAAGCTAGTTCGGGGGCATTTTGTCTACTGCACTTTGATTGATGCATTACTCTTTGCAATCTCTTCCCTTATTATTTTAACTTTCGTTGAATAAAAAAGAATCCTTTTCTCATATAGTTGCATCTTAGGAATTTCGGTGACATATTTTTGAGCCCAAAATACAAACTTGATTTTAAAATAAACATTAAAATTAACCTCAATTAACCTAAGGAGCATTTGGAATTAATGCAAACATCTAGAGGTCTAGTCTAGAGACGTGTTCTGGTGTCGTTAAGCACAACAGTTGTCGCTAACAGCCTGTGTTGCATCCTGGGCGTGATATCATGTCCCACGTACGAAAGTATAGGACTATGCTCCATATATGGTAAGTATATGGGGATGCTCTCATCAAACAATTACACATTAGACAACGCTACTACGGATTGAGCTCCCACGTACTGTCGCGTATATTTTGGGAGACCCTACTAGGTTTCAAACCTACATAGGTAACCGAGTCAGTCGCCTTGTAGACATGATACACCAAACAAAAAATTTGGAGAGATTAGATGTCATACGTCAAGTACTTGGTTCACCAAGGTGTATATTTCAGTTCATGGACACCTAGTAAACCCTTTTGCCTAGATTACCCCTTTTGAATTATTTTGTTTAATTCTAAAATTTACTATCCATGAAAACATCCTACATGTGCAGTGATCCTTTTCCTCATCATGACTTGTTAATTGTAAATTTTAATAGCTCAAAAATTTTTCATCTATCCTTCGATTGATCTTGTCAAAAGTTCATCGTGGTTAAACCTTCGAATTCACCTCACGCATCCCCTGAAGGAACTCAAGGAGCCCATCCTGAGATGCCATGTTTTCCACTTGAGCCTCTTGAAGCTCAAGGTTTTGAACTTGGAAGCGTCTTGAGTATCCAACATCTCTCTTCTCAACCACCACTTGACGATTGGATTTCATCATTTGAGGATCTTGAGTCGAAAAGCCCTGAACCTATTGCATAGTTTGAGGCATTTCCTCCCAATCTGCTCTACGATCCATTAGTGATATCCCCTAAGCTTCCATATAGTCCTTTCGACAATCCCAACTTTCCTTTTGGTGCTTCTCCTGTCGCACCTTAAACCACTGTTCGGGAGTTGTTTCCACCACACATGGCATCGAATGCAGATGATGCTCCATTTGTGAGCACTCCTCAAAGTATTCATATGGAAACTTTTGCAACTCACACCCCATAAGTTAATGTTGAATCCATGTTTCCTCTGGAAGGTTTTCCTTATGTTTTTTCTTCTTATGATTTAGGAAGTGGATGAAATGTGTTGGATACCTAATCCTCTAAGGGTTGGTGTGCAAGGTGAAGAGTCAAAAGGAGTCCAAGAGACCCTGGAATATGGAATCCAAGGGTCAATCCATTGTATGATAAATATGTATCATTGTGAGTAATAGAGCATCCACGTTTATCTTTCCTATTATAATATTCTTACCATGCTTGTGTTTGACATGGTATCTATTGTAGCTCCTAGAGACATCCTTGAGTTTCAAAATACCCTTGCCTAGGACATCTTGAAATCAGAGGTTAGACGTAGACAATTTTATGGGTGCCTCTGACAGAATATGGATTAAGAGGATAATGATTGTGGTGGATCAGGAATGATGAAGACCTTGGAGTCTGATTCATGTGAATTTCCCTATACTGTGAGAGGGATCAGGAGGCTGTATGGCTTAGTGGCTTTTCAAATGGGCCAAGTATGAAATAATGAGGAGAGGCTTTCAAAATATGCAGAGGTGTTGAAAAGGAACAGAGGGGGAACCCGCGAGAGACAGGCTTAAAAGTCTTAAGAATATGTCTCCCGTGAACTCAGTGGAAGCGGATGTAAGTTGAATGTGACCAACAATAGAGATTTGTGGAGCGAAAATTAAGGGGCCACAATAAGTTTAAGACATGAGCGTTATTCATGTTATCACCAAATTGAGTCCTATTTGGTTGCTTCAATGGTCAACTTGGAGTAACTATTTCAAACCAACTTGTAACTGGAAATTAGCCTTTCCATTCTGAGAGGGCTCTCTCAAAAGGATAAAGGATATTCAATGAATAACTTGAAAGCAGATGGCTAAATCTAAATTGGATTGAACGTGATTTTTTTATGTAGATGAAAGATGTAAACCAATAACTAACATTGGGCATGGATTCAATATGAAAGCTAAGTCACAAGTCAAATTATCTCATGGAAGTTGAGGTAATTGTATTCTTATTAAACCACACACGAAGGATAAAAAATAAAGCTATATGCATACAGGAAGTTGGAGCATGTCACCATGAATTCCAAGTGATTATACATAATAAAAGTAACAAAATATGACAAAACAATAGACTAGGTGTTTAAAGGAAGTTGGAGCATGTAATCATGAATTCCAAGTGATTATACAACTAGAACACTGGAGACAAAATAAAAGACTGATAAAAAAAACATACATAAGAATACAGAGAAGAATCTCAGGTCTGAAATAGGCTACTGCAACTGTATATTACTGATAGACAGAGATTACAATGGTGGTAGTGTCAAGTAACCATCTCCCCCTCTTTTGGTCTCATGTGATCTCCTGGATATAAATAGACCTCTGTTGAATACATAGGATTTGCCCAACTGGCTAGATCATCGAACTGTGACCTCGACACCTATCATAACAATAAACCACTTTCCTGGAATTGAAAAATATAGCTAGTCTCTAAAAGACTTATACTTCTAATAGGACTTTGTTTTATTTATTACAACTACTAACTGATGGAGTGCATAATTACATCAAAAATTGTTAGGTGCTCGAATGGAACTATCCACCATCAAAAGAATAAATTCCCTCATTGAAACACAAAACAATCGACCCTTTTTTCCTGTGCTGTGTTGTTGCTAATGTGCTGTTGCAGTAGGGAAGTTTAGGACATGGACCTCAATTCGCTGATATGTTTACAGATGAGCTGAGAACTATGCGGGCAGATCTTTTTTTGAATGGAGTGCTGAATGCTTTTGGCTGCCTAGCTCAACCTTTCTATTGTTTTATTATCCGAAATCCTCTTGCTGTGTTAAAACCCTTTTTGTGAATAAAACAGTGTGAAAAACCCAAAATAACGGAATTGAAACCTTTTAAACTTTAATTTGTAAGCGTATCGCATCCGCGAACTTCGCAACCTTTAAATTTTAAATTATGAAGAATACAATCGGTGATATGATGCAGTGGGGAGGTGACGTGGAGGGTCGGTGGGACTAGATGGCAGCACATATCACAACTCTTAGCCTTTAGTTAAGAGCGCGGAGGATATAAACTTTAAACACTGTGAAGAGCAACGTGTGGGAGAGGAGGTGAAGGACGTGGCAGACTTACCGCATCAAAAAATAAATAAAATAGATTGCAAGTGTTCACAAGGTAATACAAATGTGATGCGATATCGCAAATCGATGATCGCATTATTTACAGTTTAGTTCCAATGCCAAATGCTTAAAGTATGTGAAATGCGATGAGGGACCCACTTTGATCGTGACCGGGGAATGAAAAGCGATGAAATGGTAAAGGTGGAAGGTCAAAGCAGAAAGGTGGAAAAAGGGTAAGTTAACGTATATTTTTATGTAAAATGAAATGGAAGGGAAGCGTGGCGAAGAATGGGTCCCACTTCATATCACATCGGCGATTTATAAGTTTAGCATTTGATTGTTGTAACAAAACTTTGCATTGGCGATATGCGATAAGGCATAAGGGGTCCTACCAATGGTTTAAGCGGCTTTTTGTTATATATATGATATGAAATATATATATACATATATATGTATATATATATGCATATACATATATATGTATATATATATATGCATATACATATATATGTATATATATATATGCATATACATATATATGTATATATATATATATATATATTGCATATATATATATATATATATATATATATATATATAAAGGTACATTTATATAACATGGCTGTTCGATGGGTGGCAGAGCTTATAACATAAAGTCTGAACTTTATAATAAATGGGTTTATAAGAAATAAGCTCTGAAAGGTTATATATGTCGGTTTTGGGCTTAGGATAAACATGATTTTGAAAATTTTGAGTGTGATAAAAATTCATACACGAATTCATGAATAAAAATGCATACCACCAGTAGCTACATTACACGAATCATCAAAGCAGCAAAATATTGAAAGATGATTATACATAAATAGGAGAAGATTGATAAACAAGAGAATACATATACATACTACTCATTGCTCCATCTGGAATCCAAATAAACAACGTTGTATATCATATTATGTTCAAAACAACTCTCCCAAATATGTGTCTCAGAGCATAAAGAGCATAGTCATACAGAACTACAGCAAAAATTCTCCAAAATTTAGAACCTTTCTTTCATCCCTGAACTCTCTACATATAGAGTTCCCTTTGAGGGTCTATGATTGAGTAATCATTCATGATCAGCCCACACATGTGAAAATTGAAATATGCTAACCAACTTGCAAAGCATGCAACAAGCAATCACTCCCGTAATCAGAGAATCAAAATAGAATCGGGTGAAATCAAGATTTCACCAAAAAAACATCATAATCAAACAGTAAAAGAGAAACATAGTTGGCCACAGAGGCCAGATCCTGGAATCTTCAAAATGGGGCTGCGAGGAGTGGCTGTGAACAAGTGGGTTGTCTAGCTTCCATCACCTGATTCCACCTATTGTGGAAAGCCTCCACTCCCTTGTTCTCATGATTCTCACTAACCATTACGGAATAGTCAGTCATGCTGTGTGTGCCTCGCTCTTTGACAAGAAGCTCTTGGGCAACTGAATAGACCATAATCGCACTTGTTCCACCCAAAAACCCATGCTGTTCTTAACTTCCAAAACCAAAGACTGGGCTTCAGAAGGGGGCTTGGGACATTAACACACAGCGAGACAGTTTAACACTAAACAGGGTGGGACAAAGGCCGTGGAAGGGCTATTGATAACTTGGCATGGATGTGGGGCCCAAACGGATATCGCAAATCACAAGTTTTACATATGAGAAATGAAGGGTAAAGGTTATAATCTGCAAAGTACGAAGTGCGATTGCGGTGAGTGGAAGATGAAGTGACATGACAGAGGTGGGGCTGCCCTCACATCACAAATCACAAGTTTTACATATGAGCAGCGAAGGGTAAGGGTTATAATCTATGAAATGCAAAGTGTGATTGCGGTGAGTGGAAGATGAGGTGGCATGACAAAGGTGGGGCCCAAGTTCATATCGCAAATCGCAATCGGGAAGTTTTACATATGAGAAGTGGGAGGTAAGTGGTAATATTTACGATGTGTGAAGTGCGCTGAGTGGAGGGGTAACATGGTAGGATGGAGGTGGGGTCGCCCGCACAACACAAATCACAAGTTTTACATATGAGCAGCGAAGGGTAAAGGTTATAATCTACGAAGTTCAAAATGAAATTTCGGTGAGTGGAAGATGATGTGGAATGACAGAGGTGGGGCCAAAGTTCATATCAAAAATCGCAATTGGGAAGTTTTACATATGAGAAGCGGGAGGTAAATGCTAAAGCCTACGATGTGTGATTTGCGATTTGTGATGAGCGGAGAGGTTGGCGATGCGAAAAGGTAAATGATAAGAGCTCTTTCATCTTTTGACTATGGGGTGTCCTCCCGACCCGTGCTTGAAGTGTTTGGCCTTCACTTTAGCCGCTCACGCTCTTCATTTTCTTAAATTTTCCATGTTTCCTTATTGTTCATAGAAACCAAAAGCCAACATTGCCTTATATGGTCCACTTCTACACCTTGTGCGCGGTCACAGGCCAACATTGGCTCCATCTGGGGACAATGTGTTGTTCTCAATGTGTTGAGAACCTGTAGACCTGAATGTCTGTGCTTTATTGGGTGCATGGAGTCACAAATGCATACTGTAAATCTGAACTGAAACTGCAACTGAGATGTGCAATGAAAACTATCAAAACGGAAATCACTACCACACCCTTAAAATCTCGAATGCTAAAATCTGACCTAAGCTGAAACTGAAATCTAAAACACACTTGAACTAAAAACTACAAAGAAATCTGAAACTAAAACTAGAAATATTCTCATCGTACTGAGCTTATTTGCACACCTACCTACCCTAATCTATTGGAATTACTGTTATTCTAAATGACACAATAATGCCAGTGTAACCAGGCAAGCAACTACTCTAATAACTTTGTTCTTTCATTGTTTTTCACCAAACTCAGGAACAAACCTGTTAATGGTTTTTGATATAAATTCCTAGCCTGATCTTCATTGCAAGGAGCTTGGAAAACCTGAACCACAACAGAAGTGCTGAAAAGGTATGGTGGCTTTGTGATGAAAAAATTCTTAATATATATAGCCATTGGATCAAGATACACTTGACCTATTTTTTAATATGCTGACCCAATATATCTAACCTCATAACTTGGTATTGCACATCTGTTATCCATGTATTCAAACAAACCAAAAAATATTTTCATTTTATCAGATGGATTTTGTGTCGATACTCCTATTGAACCATACAATATGGTAGATTGTCCGATCATATCCACATCATAGCAACTTCTAAAATTATTATGTGTGCATGAAAATTGACTTTGAAAACTCCAACCATCCAACGTATCAGCTATTGGGTCATGAAGTGATTTAGATGACTGTAGCTTTGGTTCCACTGCAATCTCATGATTTCTCCCATGATTATCAACCAAAATGTGACCAATATTCCCTTTCAAAATCTGAGATGAATTAAAGCATAAAGGTAGAGAATCAAACTGGATCAATTCTTCCTCTGTTTTAAACTTTGCCTCTCTGTTCAGCAGGTTCACCTTCCACATCAAATGCAATATTTTTCATTTCTTCAAGGGTTGTAGTGTCCCTTTCTCTTACTTGGAATGCCATCTCTGGATTAAAGGCATCTGGGTAGTGCAAGAGCGCTACTCCTGGGCATGGCCTTATATCAGCAAGCATTGAATGATACACCTTATTGAACCTGGCTGGAAAATATTGTACTGTCTCCCCAAGATGCATTTTTAAATGTCCATACTCTTCTATGATAAGAAATAAATTTCCCATGATTACCCATCAACCTAGGAAAACTTGCATGAATTGATGAAAATTTCTCATGCTAGCAGCTGGAAGATTCTCAAACAAATTTTTAACTTTACCTTGCCATGGTAGGACAAACATCCTGATACATACATCATCTCCTTGCTTTACTGATGACTGCAATACACTGACTAAAGGATCATGTTAAACATGCAACATAAAATCTTCTAAAATATTTGTAACAGGAAAACAAACCTCATTCCAAACTGTTGCTTTGCTTGTGTGTTGAAACTGATTCTCTTCAAACATCAAGGGAAAAAATTATTTTTCCTCACTATCCATGGTAGTCAA
Source organism: Pinus albicaulis (assembly GCA_034641835.2). Classification (NCBI taxonomy): domain Eukaryota; kingdom Viridiplantae; phylum Streptophyta; class Pinopsida; order Pinales; family Pinaceae; genus Pinus; species Pinus albicaulis. Next base: position 786,580,869 of record CM076576.1, read on the forward strand.
GTGATTTGAGTGTTCTTTATCATTCTCTTTGTCACACAGAAGCTTGCAAGGGAGCTGAAAAATATCGTTAATTTTAGGTGAAGGAACATGATTTGTAACAATCTGTTTTACTATTGAAAGAGAACTTTAGAGATGGTCTTCATCATGCAAATCTGATTGGTCTTTAATCTCTGAAGGAAACACTGCTTGCCGAGGATGTTCTTGTGGATCTAGACAATTAAGCTCTACTGCCTCTATTTCCAAATCACCAGACTATTGCTGATTTTTAGTGTTGTCCTCTAGGAAGCACTCCAACTCTTGCCCTTCTTCATGGAGGGTAAGCTCACCTCCCTGTTCTTCAGAATAGGCTAGGAACTGGTTTTCTACATGCGGTCCAAAAATGACCATGGGTTGTTCTTCTTGGAGATTAAAGGGTGTGGGCCCTTTTTCTATAATTTCTTCTTCGAACTACTCTTTAGGAGGGTCAGGCAGCTTCAAGGGTATAAATGAGGACTTCTCTATCTTGGGAGGATCAACTTCTTGCTTTTTGGAAGTGGATGCAGTGGCCCTATGAGGGGCTGACTCTTCTGATGGCTTTTTCCCTTTACTGGAAATACTAGGAGGAGTTTGTTCTCTTTATATCGACTCTTCACATTTTTCTTGCACTCTGGTTCTCTTCCTAGAGGACATGAGGTCATATTTCTTGTGGATTTGAGCTTGCATAAAATCCATGAACTGTCTATAGTAACTGTCAATATCTTGATCCTCTAGAGGGCTTCCTTCTCCTCTTGCTCCCCTTGCAAGATGAGTTCACCCTCCTCATCATCAGAGTAGGTGAGGAATTGATATTCTTGGCTGTCTGTGACTTCCTTGGCTTGTCCCTCCACTTATCCCTCCAAGTATAGAGGGTGTTGAATGTGGTCTTGCTGTTACTTCCTCTCCCACTGTAACAACTGCAGAGGGGGCTTTCGATATTGAGGATTAAACCCTCGGTTAGGAATCATTTGGTTGGGATGAGGAGGGGAATTATTGGCCTCCAATTCAAGATTAATAAACTTATTTGAAAGGTTCTTGATCAGCTTATTCATTTCTTCCATTCTATACTCTTGTGATTCCCTCTCCTTATTTGAAGTAGAAACCTCCTCCATGTTCTTTATTATAGCTTCATGTTCTATCTTCCCCTAGAATTTACCAGCAGAAGTAAAGTTTTCTTCTACCTCCAATGCATTAGTCTAGATCTGATCCAAAGATGTGGATTTTCTTTCTCTTAGGGTGAACCCGAACTCTAGTTCAAAAGCTCCTGCGAAGACCACCTTAGCAGTTGCTTGGGGAGGCTTTATTTTAGCAGGAAGATTATTATAGAGCTTATTGAACCTCTTGATGAATTATATTACATCCTCATTGTGTCTCTCCTTTAGAGTATTGAACTTAGTGAGAACGTATCCATGGTCCCTCTTTTCTCCCCATTTTAATGTGAAGAAATTTTCCATTTCTTCCCAAGTGTGGATTGTGTTGTCAACTAGAGACTTGAAAAATTTCTGGGCTTCTCCATCCAAGGATTGGACGAAAAGCCTTAACAACACATATAAGTGCTCTACATTCACATTCTCATCAAAGGTGCAGAATTTTTCAATATGTTTCTATTTAGAAGTACTATCTTCCTCGGTGAACTAAGGCAGGAGCTTTAGATAATCTTGTGGCATATAATTTAGAGGCTGAGGGAGGGCCAAGGGGGAATACTTGTTCAAAAGGAAACTTGGCACAACCATCTGATTTACAGGTGGGGGTAGATGGTGGATCTGAATTTGGTGTGAGGCCTGGTGAAAGCCAGGATTACTTCTGATTAGGACTATTTTACAGTGGAGTCTCCAAGGTGAGAAATACGCAACTCCCAACCCTTCCTGCTCACTTTTCTGAAGGGTGGAATTTATGTCGTCGCCCAGGGAAAATATTTCTTCATTCGTATCCCCTGCAACGATGCCACAAATATGTTGTAGCTCCTAGAGACAACCTTGAGTTGCAAAAGACCAGTGCCTAGGACATCTTGAAATCAGAGGTTAAATGTAGAAAATTTTATGGGTGCCTCTGACATAATACGGATTAAGAGGATAATGATTGTGGTGGTTCAGGAATGATGAAGACCTTGGAGTCTGATTCATGTGAATTACCCTATATTGCGAGAGGGATCAGGAGGCTATATGGCTCGGTGGACTTTCAAATGGGCTAAGTATGAAACAATGAGCAAAGGCTTTCAAAATATGTAGAGGTGTTGAGAATGAACAAAGGAGGAACCCGCGAGAGATAGGTTTAAAAGTCTTCAAAATCTGTCTCCCATGAACTCAGAGGAAGTGAATGTAAGTGGAATGTGACCAACAATAGAGATTTGTGGAGCATGAATTAAGGAGGCACAACAAGTTTAAGACATGAGCGTTATTCATACACAAATTCATGAATAAAAATGCATACCACCGACATCTACATTACACAAATCATCAAAGCAGCTGAACATTGAAAGATGATTATACATAAATGGGAGAAGACTGATAAGCAAGAGAATACATATACATACTACTCATTGCTCCATCTAGAATCCAAATAAACAACACTGTATATCATATTATGTTCAAAATAGCTCTCCTAAATATGTGTCTCAGATCATAAAGAGCATAGTCATACAGAACAATAGAAAAAATTCTCCAAAATTCAGAACCTTTCTTTCATCCCTGAACTCTCTACATATAGAGTTCCCTTTGAGGGTCTACGATCGAATAATCATTCATGATCGGCCCATACATGTGAAAATTGAAATATCCTAACCAACTTGCAGAGCGTGCAACAAGAAATCACTCCCGTAATCAGAGAATCAAAATAGAATCGGGTGAAATCGAGATTTCACCAGTAAAAAATCATAATTAAATAGTAAAAGAGAAACATAGTTGGCCATAGAGGCCAGATCCTGGAATCTTTAAAATGGGGTGGCAAGGAGTGGCTGTGAACAAGTGCACAGTCTGGCTTCCGTCACCTGATTCCACCTCTTGTGGAAAGCCTCCACTCCCTTGTTCTCATGATTTTCACTAACCATTAAGGAATGGCGAGTCATGCTGTGCATGCCTCGCTATTTGGCAGGGAGCTCTTGGGAAAATGAATAAACCATAACTGCAATTGTTCCACCCAAAAACCCATGCTATGCTTAACTTGCAAAACTGAAGACTGGGCTTCAGAAGGCGGCCTAGGACATTAACACACAATGGGACGGTTTAACACGGAACAGGGTAGGACAAAGGCCGTGGAAGGGCTATTGATGACGTGGCATGGAGGTGGGGCCCAAAATGATATTGTAAATCGCAAGTTTTACATATGAGTAGCGAAGGGTAAAGGTTATAATCTGGGAAGTGCGAAGTTCAATTACTGTGAGTGGAAGATGACGTGGCATGATAGAGGTGGGGCCCAAGTTCATATCGCAAATCGCAATCGGGAAGTTTTATGTATGAGAAGCGGGAGGTAAGTGGTAAGAGTTGCAATGTGCGAAGTGCGATGAGCGGAGGGGTGACGTGGTAGGACGGAGGTGTGACCACCCACACATCGCAAATCACAAGTTTTACATATGATTAGCGAAGGGTAAAGGTTATAATCTGTGAAGTGCGAAGTGCGATTGCGGCGAGTGGAAGATGACGTGGCATGAAAGAGGGGGGGCCCAAGTTCATATCGAAAATCGCAATCGGGATGTTTTACATATGAGAAGTGTGAGGTAAATGTTAAAACCTGCGTTATGCGATTTTCGATGAGCGGAGAGGTTGGCGAAGAGAAAAGGTAAATGATAAGAGCTCTTTCATATTTTAACGGCGGGGTGTCCTCCCGGCTCGTGCTTGAAGTGTTTGGCCTTCACTTTAGATGCTCCCGCTCTTCATTTGCATAACTTTCCCATGTTACCTTATCGTTCATAGAAACCAGAAGCCAACATTGCCTTATATGGGCCACTTCTCCACCTTGTGTGCGGTCATAGGCCAACAGTATCAGAGCTGGTAAGTTCGTAACCTGCTCAACCTTGTTTGAGCCACTGGTTTTATGGCCTATTTGTACTTTTTATTTCTACCCTATTGTCTCTATCTTGTGTGTTAGAACTTCAAAATTTTTCATTGTGCATATGTCCTTACTCTTAGGGATCCTAACTCTCCACTAAATTTGTTGTCTTCCTGAAATTTTCCTGCAATTAGACTTTGTCCTATGCGTTGGAATGATAACCTTACTGTGTAAATACGTTGAAAAATGAAACTGGGATATTTTTCATCCTCCCATTCCACAGTTAACTAACAATTTCCTTCCATTTGTGGACTATTTTTAGCTATTACCATACTCTGTCAAACACTCATTGTATGTTACCAGAGTATTTCGTAGAGTTTCGTAGCGTTTCACTGTTGTCGGACTTCCTCTTCGCGTAGCTTGCATATACCTCGCAGCTTCCACATATATGCAGAGCACTCTCTAACTCCCTCTTTTAGCTTGCTCAAAAGCCCATTTTATATTTGTAACTCATATTTCTACCATGAATCCTTGCCATGGACAAATCTTTCTCTGATTTATGCCTTGAATAGTATGGTGTGTGTGTATTCTATCTGTATGTTGTTTGAGTATATGTGCTGCGAGCTCCATGTTAAAAATCTAACATTGGTGCGTTGAAATACTCTGGTATGTTGTGTATGGTGTAAGACTGTGGTGTGAGTTCCTTGTTAAAAATCTACCATTGGCTATGCGTTAAGACTATAGTGGAAGATCGATGGCTGTGTTCAAATGTTGTGATGGTCGTGTTCCTGCATTGAATTTAACTCTGGTGAAAAAAAATGTGACTGTTGTTGAAAACTTATGGAAGCATGATTTGTTTGATTAAATGCAACGATGTGCTATGTGTTGCTTGGAGGAGGTATCGATGCTTGAAATGAGCATTGATATAGTGTTGTTATAAATTGTGATGCATTCATTTTCATATACCTACAAATGGTGCATTGAAGACCTTATTCAAATACTTCTGGTGTTTGTGTGTAAAATTCGTGCCATCCTCAACCTTGAAGTGATCCTCTTCTCTGGTCGGCACACTGAACAGTTGGTTCTAATCCTCGAGGAGTCAACACACCTCTACCATTACTCTATTTCCATACGTTGTTCCTTCCCATCTGCAGACTCCAACTCTGCGCTCCTCCTCAGACTCCAACATACACTCACATATGTTTTATATATACCGCAATCACCTCAGCCCATATAATCCATTTTCGAATTCTGATTTTTGAGATGGAGATGGAGATGGCTGCGTTGGGAACATCAGTGTAGCAGTTTTGCCATGTTCTTTTCATCTGACTTCATTGATTTAATATTTCTATACATTTAGGTCTTATCTTTCAGGCCCGCCCTCTGTTTCGTGAGATTTTATCCTCCTTTTTCACATTCAATTGTTTCTTGTCATTTTCCTTAATGTTCGTCTCTGGAAGACATATTCTCTCCATGCAGATGAGACATTTCAGAAGCAAATGATTGGGGTTTTAAATATACACCCATGCCAAAGAATATTGGTTTCAAATGAACATCAGTTGAAATTCCAATAAATCTGTAAGTTAAGGCATTGTAGTGCAACAAAGGAGTAGAAATTTAAATGCAGTTGAGATTCACCTCTCTAGAGGAGGATTGGTTTCAAATGTTCAAACTAAATCCAGTTGGGAAGCTAGTGAATCTAGTCTCGACATTCATTATTGTTTTGAGGATTAGCTTTGGAGAAGAGAAACTGTTCATCGATTTCTGGATGACTTAAATCTAAGCACACTCATGAAGCAATACATTTGAAGCATTGTTTAATAGGCACACTTGTGAGCTATGTGTCAGGCGTGAAGCAATAATATTCTTTGTGCATATTATCTGTCTCTATACACTGTGGTGCGCTTCGAGAATTAGTTAATTCATGTATCAAACCATTTATGTATGCCTTGAGAAAAACACCAAAGTTTGAATGTTGGACTTGTAAAACACCAAAAATTATTCCAATCGAGATTAATATGTGAACTATATCAGTTTGGTCTCTGTGAGAAACATTCAATAAGCTGGGATTTATCTAGTCTTGCTAGACTGTTGAGACCTTATATTTTTCTCAAAAAATGGCCAAACTTGATAATATATTAGAGCTGTTAAATACTATAATACATTCTACTATATATGAGATATAAATGTTAGAAAAGACAGTCTTTTCGACATTAAATTCAGCTTGCAAAATGCACTTGACAAGATTGAATTTTTGCAGCGTGAATTAGAGCTACAACAAAATGAACTTCAGCAGAAGAGTTTTCATTCTGAATTTTTTTTTGTTCAGAACATTGAGACAAACTTCATCAACAACAAGAAATTTTTCAGATCACTGAGCCCAGTACAAGAGAAGATTTGAATGCAGAAGAAAAAATCCAGACTGCATTTCCTAAACCCATCATCAAACCTTGGGAAGAGCTTGTCCATAAAAAGCATAGAACAAGTCTTGGATATGACAAGGAGGTGTCCTTTCATATTCCAGACTATTCCAAGCCCATCTAGTTTCAGAGCGCTAGATTTCTTCATGATAGCTCACCTTCAATTGTTCTAGATTTTTCTCCTCTTCCACACCAACAACAACAGATTGTAAAATGCCAACACTATGACCGAGTTGTCCATATTAAATATCATTGTTTTCATATTCACCCATGCAAGAACTATGGTCAGCACACTCATTCTTCACACAGTTTCTTCAGAACCAAGCCTCCTGCAAGAACAAAGATTCACCTTGGATGGATCGCTTCTTGGCAATGGGAATCAACATCCAAGAAGATGTTTCAGTCATATGTCAAAACTTGTTCTAGATTATTGAACAGTCTTGCAGTTGAGATTTCGTCATCATCTCACCTTATATCTAACAGGGGGGAAATGATGGTCATCTACAAGCTTCAAAGCCACTTCAAGCGAGCCTGAGCCACAACCTGCCATTCCGGATTCAGAGTTGTAGCCAGAGACACAGATGCCCATGAGCATGCCTTTGGTTGGTGGTCAGGCTTAAACCATATATGTGAGGTTGAGTTTATTCCTCCTCAAAGAATTTGGGATGCTTCCTCTAGCAGAAGACTTCAACTTCTTGCTAGTTTTGGTAGAGTTCCAGGAAATGCATCAAGCATTCCATAGTTGTTGGTCATCCTTAAACCATCGCAGGTTGTAGACCTCCCTTCTTCCCGGTTGAAGTTCTCCTTCTTCAAAACAATAGGAGCACTTCCTGTAGCAAAAGAAATCAGCTTCTTGCCAGATTTTGAAGAGTTGTAGGAACTGCACTAAGCATTCCAGTGTTGGTGGTCATCATTAAACCACCTCTTTATGCCAACATTTTAGAGAGCTCATTCAACCTAGTGCTGTCATGCATATTTTTTCACATTTGTATTATAGCTCTCTTCTTGGAATCATACATACCCCTTCGGATTAAGAGGGGGAATGTTGGACACCTAATCTGCTAAGAGTTGGTGTGGAAGGCGAAGAGTTTAAAGGAGTCCAAGAGACCCTGGAATATGGAATCCAAGGGTCACTCCATTGTATGATAAATATGTATCATTGTGATTAATATAGCATCCACACTTATCTTTCCTATTCTCGTATGATTACCATGCTTTTGTTTGAAAAAATGTATCCTCTAGTCATGTTGCATCATTGCTATCACCAAGTTACACTTCTCTCGAAAACCCTATTTTAGAAGCTTCTGGGGCCACATCCCTTTTTCATCATCCCATCTTGTCGATTTGTGTTCCTCCAACTTATGGCTCATTTGTTTTAAATGTAGCTACAGTTTCACAACCTTCTACTCAAAACAAATATATCAATGAAACGGGAACTATTACCTCAAAACAAGAATGCTAGCCCAAAAAAACTCAAAAAACATGAAAAAACACCCTAAAAATGAAAAGAGTATTCCAAAACGCATTTTTTTTAGGGTCAAATTTTAACAAAAAGTGTTGATGCTGGAATAACAAAAAAATAAAATAAATTGGGTCACAATTTTGACACTTTTTAACAATGGAATTAAAGATAAAATATTAGGACTTTAAAAAATCGTAAAATTCCAACAATTTTGATACATGATGTTAAAGATAAAAATATCATGTCTCAAAGTCTTATAATTTCCAACAATTTTCGTCTATCTTGTTAAAGATAAAACATATTAACTCTAAAAAACCCTAAAATTGTAATTGTTTCCAACCATAGCATTAAAGATGAAATATCATAGCTCAGAAAAACCTTAAAATTTTGACAAGCTTTCAACCATTGTTTTAAAAATCTTAAGTTTTTAACATATTTGAACCATGAAATTATGGACAAATTATATGACTCAAACAATTTTTAAAAATGAAAGTAAATGAAAGATTTATTATTCCAAGAGTAATTTTGAATTTAAAAAATCGAAACTAATAAACATATTAAAGATTATGCAAAAAAAAATTGTCGTTTCTAGAATCCTCTCGATCACTAAGGAAGTACACCATCAACAAAAAATCGTTCTCTAGACTTATTACATCTACATATTTTTTATTTCGACATATATATCGATTCAAATATATTGAGAATATGAAAAAAAATGAAAAAATAAAAACAAAAGCAAAAACAAAATAAAAAATTTAAAAAAAAGATGATAACAAGTAAATAAAAATATATATTTTAACATAAACAAAATTAAAAAACAATTACAATATAATATATAAAAAAGACAAAAAAAAATTAACATAAAAAATAAATTAAAAATTTATAAAAAGCATAATTTAAGAAAAGGATTTAAAAATTTGAAAAAAAACATAAAAAATAAATAAATAATATTGATGAATTAAATTAAAAAAAAACAAACCAAAAAAACATTAAAATAAAACAAAAAATTATCTATATCTATATATATAGAAAAGAAAAGCCATTTAACAATTAAAAAACAAAAAATATCATAAATTATTAAACAAAAAATATTATATACAAAAAATTAAATTTTAAAATAAATTAAAAAAAAAAAAAATCATATTAAATAAAATAAAGGAAATAAAAAAATAAAAAGAAATTATAAAAAATATATATAATTTTAAAAAAAATTTAAAAATGTTAATAAAAAAAAATTAAATAAAAATTTGATTTCGGCCTCTCTGAGGCCACTTGGAAGAGGGAGGTTGATTCTCATAATCGACCTCCCTCACCCAGGCGGCCTCATGGTCTCTTCACCGGGCGAAGGTGAGTTGTGCAGCTCCCCTTTGACACGACTCTCCCTCCACCCTGAGGCTGCCTAGACGAGGGAGGTGGATTCTGTGAATCGACCTCCCTCGCCCAGGTGGCGGGAGGTTGCAATCATTTTTTTTTAATTTTAATTTTTTAAATTAGATTGTTTAAACAAAATATTATAAAATTTTTATAATTTTATAAATAATTTTATTTATTTTATTTTATATGATTTTGTTTTAAATTTAAATTATCTCTTTTTTTTAATTATGTTATTTTTAAATTATCTTTTTATTTTTTATTTTTTTTGTAATTTTAATTTGTTTTTTAATTTAAATTTTTAAATTTTTTTAAATTATGCAGTTATTTTTTTTAATAACTTAAAAAAAATGTTTTTTTATTTTTTCTTTAAATTATGTGTTTTTTTAATTTCCCCTTATTTATTTATTTTTTAATATCTTGTATTTATTTTTTTGTTTTTCCTTTTAATTTTTGTTTAAATTTTTTATTTTTACAAGTTAAATTTTCTTTTTTACATTTTTACGAGTTTTTTTTTTTTTTTTAATATTTTAATATTTGATTCTTTTTTTGCCATATTTTTTTATGTTTTATTACCAACATAAAAATCACCAACATTAGAAAATTTAAAGTGGAAAAAATAGGCCCTCTAAACAAAAAGGCTCAGCACTTTTCAAAATTAGCATGAAAATCACTAACATTTCGTTCATACTTGATAAATAAAAATATTTAAAGTGTGGAAAATCAACCCTCTAAAAAAAGGGGTTGATTATTCATCACCACTTTTCAGAATCAACATAAAAATCATAACATTTAAAAAAAAAAATCATAAGAAAATTTAAAGTGCCCAAAATATGCTAAAAAAAAAGTGATTTGCTTCACCACTTTTCAAAATCGACATGAAAATCATTACATTTAAAAAAAAAGTCATAAGAAAATTTAAAGTGTCAAAAATATGCTCCAAAAAAAAGAAAGTGTGATTCTGCATCACCACTTTTCAAAATCAGGTGTTTTTTTTGCTTCCTCAAAAAAATGGGTACAAGGTATTTTTCTCATTTGATCAGTAACTTTGTTTCAACCAACAGATTCTGTGGGTCAAATGTCCGTTACACTTGGATCATTTTCTCCTTCGTCCATATCTACGATCACTGTTGTTTCTCCTCTACTTGGACAATCTACGGTTTTGTCCGTGCCTGGGGGGAAATCACATCCATTATATGTACCTCCGCTTTTCGGGTGGGGGAAATCTGAACTATGGAACTGTATCAGGGTTGGGTGATCAGGTGATCATGTCCAAGGGAAAAAAAATGCTCAAAATTGGAACTGCTCAGAATTGGTTGCAAACTAAACAACCGGATAGGCCTCGTCACTGCGATTCCAGCGCCGCGTACGGGACTCAAATCCGATGGCGTATGAAGAAGATATTGAAGTTTTAAAACACTCAATAACCTTCAAAACAAGACTTTTGAACTCAGAAATTTGTCATTTTTCAAAAAAAATTATGTGGCAAAATTTTATTGTTTTATATGGATTTTGGGGCCCTATCAGAGGGTACCACGTGGCCTGCCGGGAGGCTACCACGTGGCCCCAGACCCAAGGTTCAAGTCTTGTTTAAAAAACATATTGGTGGGCAGACCCGACCCGACCTGAACGGAGTCGGGTCACCCTAAACGTATTCGGGTCAGCCGTTTATGGGTCATCATGCAGTTGTTGAACAGAGGCTCATGCAGAAAGTAAACGACCCTCGGGTCGTGTCGTGAATGCCTCGTGCAGAGGCTGCATGACTATTTGGGTCGGACGAGTCGTTTCACTGAACGTGTCGTCGGGTCGTCGTGAGAAGTTTAAACAATAGGCGGAGTTTTAGGTGTTAAGCCCTCAGGGCTAAGGGCTACAGGCCCCGCGACCACGAGCGGTGACCAAGGGCTAAGCCCCATACAACCAGCAGAAATTTTTGGGTTAATAACTCTAGTGCTAGCCCCTAGCCACGTGACCTGCAGGCTATGACCAAGGGCCCGGACTTGACACTAACTGCCAGCATAAACCGTATCCGAAAATCTGGCATGTGAACGCGCAGTTATCTAACAGTTAAATTTATTGCCTTCGCCAAAATTAGTGTGCGGTTCCGACCTTTTTGGAATTCCAACTATTTTGGTGGCTCTAACTGGAGTTCCTCCAGTTTTGGAGGAGGATTTCTAGTGCCACTGGGCAAAGTTTGTTTTGATCATAAATTTCTCAATTTTAGACCAAACAAGACAAAATTATAGTCAATTTTGGGTATTATGAGCATTATGGAGAGGATGGGATAGGTTTTAGAGCCAACAGAGGTGTTGTTCAGCCATATTTGCTTCAGGGAAGCTTGAAGAGCCATCAGGGCCATGAGGGAGATGGAGCTGTATTGGTCTACACTTCAGTGTTTGAGGTGAAATAAAAGCCATTCTTAGCTTATTTTTGTCTTATGAATTTAATTTCACAGCTGTTTCAGCCTGTTTAGGCTTCTTTCTCACTGTAAAACGAATTTGAGCAACTTAATATAGCAAGGACATGCCCATTGGGAGCCTTGGACCCGACAGATGTAGCCCAGGAGGGGTGAACTGCCTCATCATGTTGCTGTGTTGTTATGGTGAAGTTATACTGTTGTGTATTTCTAATTTAAGATGTTAAACAGTAATTTTAATTAACATTCCCTCACACATAAACTAAAAACAATTACCAAAAACACATTGTTTAATTTGCAAGACATGACAAACACTTTGCACACTTAATTAAATGGAAATGGATACTTTGAACAACAGATACAAATAGTTTCATTTTCAGATCAGTTGGTATCAGAGCTATAGTTTTAATCTGCATTTGTTTTGTGCAAATATATAGTTGATTGTTTGCAAGTTTTGATGCTTACTAGGCTTAAACTCAAAAGAGGGGAAGGACAATCAGTTAGAGCACAAGCTAATCCTCAACCAAGGAGGGCCAGAGAGCCATTGCCTCCACCATCTATTACACCCCCAAGAGTTATTGAAGAAGCCTCAAGTATGTCTTCAAGAGAAGGAGAAGCTCCTGAAGACATGGATCCCAAGGAAGAAGAACGGGTATTCCGAAAAGCCTTTTTGGACATGACTGAGATGGTGAGGATACTCTACCAAGAAAGGAAAGATAGGCTTGTTGGAGAAGGGTCTAAACATTAGAAAGAAGGATAGGGTTCTTCAGGAGGAAATAAAAGTGATGACAAGTCAAAGAAATATCACGGAGGAAATGGTGATCCACCATCCCCATCTTCATCCTCTTCCTCTGCATCATCATCCTCAACTTCGGTGAATCAATCTCACAAGTCTAAAACCACTGGTAAAAGTCTATTTTTAAAGCTTGATGTCAAATTTGAGTTGCCTATGTTTAACGATGAAGTCAATTCAGAGAAACTTGACAATTGGATAAGGCAGTTGGAAGTTTACTTGAGGATACAGAACCTTCAAGATGACGACACCAAGATACAGTTAGCCTCTTTGAGAATGGATGGAGCAGCATTGGTATGGTGGGAAGCCAAGACCAAGGATGAAATTAAAAAACATGGTAAGATCACTTTATCATGGACTGAATTCATTACTGCAATTAAGAAGAAATTTTATCCATTATCTCATTTAAAAAAGGCTATCATGAACTGGAAAAACTTTAGACAGCTTAAGGGACAAAATGTACAAGACTACACCCAAGAGTTTAGGAGAAGAGCATTCTTATTGGGGGTAGACTTACAAAGTGGGCAGACTTACAAAGTGAAGATACTTTGCTGAAATATATAGGTGGTTTGCATAGCTACTTTAGACATACTCTCCTTATGTTCAATCCTACTAGTCTAGATGAAGTTTGTGTACAAGCTATGCATTTAGAGGCTAAAGGGAAAATCACTTTTGATGAGGGTAGAAACAAGCCTTTTAAGGGGAAAAGCAAAGATAAAAACTTTAAGGGAAAAGGAAAAAAGAATGCATCTGTCAAACAAGAGGGTGAGAAAGTGATATGTAAACACTGTTCAAGAGAAGGCCATGAAGAGAAAAACTGTTGGAAATTATATCCTGAAAAAAGAACTCAGTTTAACAAAAACAAAGGAAAGAAGAAAACTATAGCTACTACAACTACACCACAAGACTTAGGTGATGATTCAGGTGATGAAACCAAAATTGCAGCCATGGGTTTCGAAAGTATGAACGGAAAGGAAACTAAAACTAAGCCAAGCACTAGTACTTCAAACTGTCATGTACAAACTCCAAATGAGGAAGAAAGAATTGAATTGTTCCATGTGAGGGTAGTCTCAAAACATACAAAAATTGACACACTGTTTGACAGTGGGTCACAAGCAAATCTCATATCAGAAGACTTGGTCAAACAACTTAAACTTGATACCATTCCACATCCAAAGCCTTATCCACTTGGGCGGATATGCAAGGATGCAAACTTACAAGTCTCAAGAAAGTGCATATTGCGATTTGCGATGACTGCACACTTTATTGACACAGTTGAACTTGATGTAGTACCGCTTGATATATTAGGAATTGCTTTGGGAAGTCCTTACTTATTTGACAGGAAAGAAATATTCCATCACCATGAAAATAATATCATCTCTTTAAAGATGGCAAGGAGTTCATTGTTAGAGCACATCGCAAGCAGGGAAATATAGCGATGGTAAATGTGGGACATGTAAAAAGGCTAGTGAATTCTAGTAAGATTTTTGTACTTCTTATGATTAAGCCCAAGGTTGATGTGAGTCATGAGTCATTTGAAAATTGTGATTCCAAGATTAAATCAGATTTATATGATGTAGTTGATGAACATCATGAGATGTTTCAAGAACCGACAGGTTTACCTCCTAAGAGGGAGATTCAGCATGAAATCCAGTTACATCAAGATTGTCCTCTTCCTAACATAGGCATGTACTGCATGTATATCATGGAGAATGCTGAAATAAAGAGGCAAATTAAAGGCTTTTTGGACAAAGGATTCATAAGACCAAGCACTTCGCCATGTGGGTCACCGATAGTGTTGATTCCAAAGAAAGATGGAACTTGGCGCATGTGTGTGGACTTCAAGGCATTGAACAAGATAACGGTAAAGAATCATTACCCACTTCCAAGGATAGATTATTTGTTAGATGAGCTGAAAGATGCTAAATATTTCACTAAGTTAGACTTACGTAGTGGTTATCATCAAGTGAGAATTACAAAAAGTGACATTTGGAAGACAACAAACCAAACAGGGACTCTTTGAGTGGCTTTTTATATCGTTTGGTTTATGGAATGCACCTGCAACTTTCACGCGGGTAATGGATGATGTATTACGTCCTTTTCTTAATTATTTCATTATTTTCTACTTAGATGACATCTTAATTTTCAGCAAGACTAGAGAAGAGCATGTCATGCATGTTAAGAAAGTACTTGATATTTTGAAGAAAAATCAGTTTTTTCTTAAAATGTCAAAGTGTGAATTTGGAAAGACTTCTTTGGTTTATTTGGGACACATAATAGGAGGAGGTGCTTTGAGAATTTATCCTTCTAAGGTAGAATCCATTGTGAATTGGCCTACTCCAAAATCCATTACAGAGGTAAGAAGTTTTTTGGGTGCAACTCAGTATTGGAGGAAGTTTATTTCTAACTTCTCTGCCATAGCAGCTCCTATGCATGCAGTGACAAGTGTGAAGCATGCTTTCCAATGGGGAGGAAAGAAAAATAAATCTTTTGAGTCTTTGAAAGAGAAGATAAGTTCAGCTCCAGTCCTTGCATTACCAAACTTGAGACAGCCATTCAAGATTTACACCGATGCTAGTGATTACGCCATGGGTGCAGTTCTCTTACATCATGGTAAGCCTATCGCATTTCATTCTGAGACATTTAATGGTGCTGTTGTGAATTATCATACATATGATAAGGAGTTGTATGTGTTGGTACAAAGCGTAAAAAAGTGGAAACACTATTTGATGGGCAAAGAAACAGTTTTTCATACTGACCATCAGCCTTTATAGTACTTGTAGTCACAAAGTAAATTACAACAGTCATGACATTTCAGATGGATGGGCTTCCTACAAAAATTTCACTTGGTAATAAGGTACAAGAAAGGTATTTAGAATAAAGTTGTTGATATGCTTTCAAGGCCTATTATTAGTGCTACTACTTTACTTAAGAATGATTTTATTGTACATGAGAGCTACATAGAACAGTATGCATCAGATGTTGATTTTAAGGATGTGTATGCTAACTTGAGTGAAGGGAATCATGTTGAGGAGAATGATTATCATTTGCATAATAATTTGCTGTTTCATATGGGCAAGTTATATATACAACAGAGGGAGAGACTAAGCATCATGAGAGAAGCTCATTCTTCTCTTATTGTTGTACATTTCAGGGTAAGCAAAACAATGGCACATTTACAGAGGTATTGTTATTGGCCTCGCATGGTAGATAGTGTTTCACGTTTCATTAGAGGTTGTTCATTATGTGCTACAAGAAAGCCTAACAATAGGACTCTTGGTTTATATATGCCATTTCCGGTACCTTCTAGACCATGGGAAAGTGTTTCTATGGATTTTGTTGGAGGTCTACCATTATCTATAAAGCAGCATGATTATCTTTATGTAGTGGTTGATAGATTCAATAAGATGTGTATTCTTATGCCATGTAAGAAATCTATAACTGCTGAACAAATTGTTGATTTATATTTTCAACATGTATGGGTTCGTTATGGCTTGCCTACTTCTATTGTTAGTGACAGGGATTCCAGTGGGAATTTTTGGTCCAATTTATGGAAGATGATGGACACCAAGTTGAAGAAGAGTACTGCTTTCCATCCACAAACAGATGGCCAAACAGAGTTGGTGAACAAAACCATTGTACAACTTTTGAGAGGTTATTGCAGCAAGCATCCCAAGCTTTGGGATGAGCACTTGCATTACATTCAGCATGCTTACAACCGGGCCAAGCACTCTTCTACAAATACTTCGCCTTTTGAAGCTTGCTTTGGGTATTTTCCTAAGTCACCTTTAGATTTCATTCTTGAGAAGGATGTTGCCATTGATGGGCATAGTGAAATTGAAAAAGCTCACATGTTCATTGAAATAATTAAGCTTATACATCACCAGGTTCAAGAACAACTTGAAAAAAGTCAAGGCAAGTACAAGGAGAGGCATGAAAAACACAAAGTTGATCATAAGTTTCAAGAAGGAGATGAGGTATGGCTGCATATTAGTAAAGAAAGAATGCAAGGAGAAGGTAAAAAGTTGAATTCTATTTGTTATGGTCCATTCAAGATCCTTAAACAAGTTGGAAATAATACTTTTCAACTAGATTTTCCTTCATATATGCAAATGTATTCCGTTGTGAATGTGGAAAATTTACGTTTGTGTGAACCTCCTTTAATTGTTGATTATGAAAGTGACATTCAGCTGCCATCTATAGAGGAATTTCTGCCAGAATTTTTGGATGAGCTGAAAGAGGATGTTATTCTTGACAGAAGGACATGCACTTAGAGGAGGGGAAATGTTGATTATGTTCGGGTTGGTCTTAAAGGCAGCAAATCGAGTAAGGAAAAATGGATGGAGGTGGAAAAGGTGAGGGATCTATACCCTCATCTTCTTAACAAGTAATTGAAGGCTTTTTGGGTCCAAAGTCTTCCCAATGGGGAGGTGTGATTAGGTGATCATGTCCACGGGAAAAAAAATGCACAAAATTGGAACTACTCAGAATTGGTTGAAAACTGAATTACCGGATAGGCCTCATCGCTAAAATTATGGTGCCATGAACAAGACTCAAATCCGATGTTGTATGAAGAAGATATTGAAGTTTTAAAACACCCAATAACCTTCAAAACAAGACTTTTGAACTCAGAAATTTGTCATTTTTCAAAAAATATTATGTGGAAAATTTTTATTGTTTTATATGGTTTTGGGGGCCCTATCAGAGGGTGCCACGTGGCCCCATACCCAAGGTTCAAGTCTTGTTTAAAAAACATATTGGTGGGCAGACCCAACCCGACCTGAACGGAGTCGGGTCACCCTGAGCGTATTCGGGTCAGCCGTTTATGGTTCATTGTGCAGTTGTTAAACGGAGGTTCGTGAAAGAAGTAAATGACCCTAGGGTCATGTCATGAATGCCTCGTGCAGAGGCTTCACGACTATTCAGGCTGGACGAGTCGTTTCACTGAACGTGTCGTTGGGTCGTCGTGAGAAGTTTAAACAACGGGCGGAGTTTTAGGTGTTAAGCCCTCAAGGCTAAGGGCTACAGGCCCCATGACCATGAGCGGCAACCAAGGGCTAAGCCCCATACAACCGATGGAAATTTATTGGATAAGCACTCGGGTGCTAGCCCCCAGCCACGTGACCTGCACGCTGTGACCAAGGGCGCGGACTTGACACTAACCGCTAGCATAAACCGTCTCCGAAAATCCGGCATGTGAATGCACAGTTATCTGACAGTTAAATTTATTGCCTCTGCCAAAATTAGCACGCGGTTCTGACCTTTTTTGCATTCTGACTATTTTGGTGGCTCTAATTGGAGTTCCTCCAATTTTGGAGGAGGATTTCTAATGCCACTGGGCAAAGTTTTTTTTATCATAACTTTCTCAATTTTCGACCAAACAAGACAAAATTTTAGTCAATTTTGGGTATTCTGAGCATTTTGGAGAGGTTGGGATAGGTTGCAAAGCAAATAGGGTGTTTTTCAACCATTTTTTCTTCAGGGGAGCTTGGAGAGCCATCAGGGCCATGAGGGAGATGGAGCTGTATTGGGCTACACTTCACTATTTGAGGTGAAATAAAAGCCATTCTTAGCTTATTTATGTCTTTTGAATTCAATTTCACATCTGTTTTAGCCTATTTAGGCTTCTTTCTCAATGTAAAACCAATTTGAGCAACTTAATAGAGTAAGGACATGCCCATTGGGAGCCTTGGATGCGACAGATGTAGCCTAAGAGGGGTGAACTGCCTCATCATGTTTTTGTGTTGTTATGGTGAAGTTATGTTGCTATGTATTTCTGATTTAATATGTTAAACAATAATTTTAAGTAACATTCCCTCACACATAAACTCAAAAACAGTTACCAAAAACACTTTGTTTAATTTTCAAGATATGATAAACACTTTGCACACTTAATTAAATGGAAATGGATACTTTGAACAACAGATACAAATAGTTTCATTTTCAGATCAGGGGGACAACCCATATCTAGTCCTGGTGGAACTTTGGTTTAATCCATAACAAGTTTTGTCATGGGTGCCTCTTTACCAAGTGGTCACCCTTCTTTAGCTCAACTTTTTTATCAGCAGCCCCACGTTTAGCAACCTCGTGTTCAGCAACCCCATAGTCAACAACCATATATATCCAACAACCTTATATTCAGCAACTGAATGTACAATAGCAATATGTTCAACAATCGAACATTCAATAGAAGTACATCCAAAAACCCCAAAATCCATCGTTGGGTGTTGCGACTAATCCGCAGTCTGGTCCTCAAATGCAATATGGTCCTAACCCTCCTTTGGGGCAAGCTGGAACTTACCCTCTTACACCTGGTATTCAATACCAACAATTCCAACACAGACAATACCAAAAACCCTAGCAAGGACCCTATCAGCAACCCTAGCCACAACAAGGTCCTTACCGGCAACAAATACCCTTTCAACAATAGTGGGGGAAATATGATTTTTATGGTCAAAATCAACCCCAATGGCGTAGAACCCGTATCGGTAAGGTTGGAACCCTCAAATTGGTAATTACCATATACGTTTTACTCCTTATAATCCTCAGTTACCATTATTAGCTACGTTGGAACTTACAGATGTGTCAAAGCTTACAAATGACCTGATACAACATATGCTACATTGGCCTCCGGTTCCAACTAAAGTTCCTGGGTATTGTCCTAAATTTGAAGGTAAATTTGGAGAAGACCCCCAAGCTCACATTATGACATCCCATTTATGGTGCTCCTCTAAATCTTGAATCGATGACATGATTTGATTACGTCTTTTCTAGCGCACATTAACGGGCGTCGCTGCCAAGTGTTATATTGAACTTCCTCGTGGCATTTTTCATAATTTCAACTCGTTGGCCATGGCCTTTCTTACTCATTTCCAATTTCCCGGTTGGTATGAGACCGACACCCATCTCTTAACATCTTTGGAATAGTCGACTACTACCCATATCTCCGATCACATCCATGAATGGAGACATAGACAACATATGTTCAAGTTTGAAATTCCTGATCAACTTATGACTGAATGGTTTACTAAATCATTCATTTCACAAATTTCCAAATACATTTCTATGGGTGGCTATGTGACCGAGGAATTAGCTATCATCTATGCTCAATATTTAGATCTTGCTTATTCCCATTCTGCGACATTATACGATCTTTTATCGAATGCCTCAAAACCTTCAATGGACCTGTCATCTTCGAAATCTTCTTATACGCCACCTGTTGATAGTATTATCGGGTCAGTGGCTCAACATGCTAATAATACTCCAAAAAATTCTTCGAAGCCTAAGTCTACTTCAGCCACTGCACCTTTTGTCCTGCAAATGATTCCAAAAATCCTGGTAAAACCTTTGAGGTTAACGTTGTTCAGTTTGTTGCAGCAGATAAATCCTCAAAAGGTAAGAAGAAGGGGAAAGGCAAAGCCAAATCCGATACCCCTAAATAGGAATATTCTAAGTCATCTCTTGACGATGCATCCAAACATAAGCCCAAATATCCTTGTCTCATATGTGATGAAGATCATTACACCAAGGATTGTGCTTGCCGTGGTTAGTCATCTTCTAAAAGGCACATCGGGAACACTGGATGTTTTGAAAGAACCCTTTCCATCTCATAAAACACAAATGGTAGACCAACCTCAATCGTCTGCATCTTGAAGCTCTCAGGTTTTCATGAGTGGTACAAAACCCATTTTTGTCGCTACCCGTTCCAAATAATATATGAATCCTACCAAATTTGTTGTGGAAAAAGATTCCTCTGACACACCTTCTTCTTCCACTTCACCCAGTTTTGGTGCTCTTCATATTGAGTGACCTAGTAATGACTCCATTATCCGACCGCCTCCCAAAGGTGTTCTCCGAAAATCCTTGTATAATCTGAATGCGTGAGCTACTCAGCATTATAATATTGTGGAAGATTTAGCTCAATCGCCTTATGCGATGTCGGCTTTGGAAGTCATTCAATATGTTCAATTGCAAAGGAAGGCATTACTATCCACTATCGAAGGAATTGATCCTTTGGATTAATTTAATTACTTTTGATCTTGAAAATCATGCTCCTCATCTCCCATCACAACTGGCTTTTCTTATATAAGTTTTCCTGATGGTTAAAACTATTCACCGGACTACCATTGATATGCCTCTAGTCAACATTGAAAGGTTACGCTCCATCTAAACTAAAGGGTTAGCACCCTCATCATAAACAACTACCTTGATCTGATGAACAACTCGTCGTGCTACCTCAGATAGCCCTGGAGGCCTCACTGCTCCAAAATATGAAAAAAAAGTAGTCATAAGTTAAACTCTTGGTACACATACAAAAATAATAATAAAAAAAAAATTTCTTACTAATGTCATCCCACTGTCCTCTCGATGGAAGAGGAAGATCAAGACCTCCCCTAAAATCAGTCCCTACATATGGCCAACCATTGATCATGATTAGCAGTTGACGTACCCAACCAAAGAAAGCAGGGAGGAATGACATCTGATGCCAACCACCATGGTGAGGCATCAACTCACTCCATCTCTAAAGTCGTGGATCCCTCGGTGCAAGAGGTCCCACCTCTATCCTCTGGAAATGGAATAGTGGAACCCTCTTTAATAAGAGATTCACCAAGATCGAACCATATCCAAACAGCTTCAACTTCATCGTTTTTCACTTAGTGAGTTGATCCTTCATGTTAACTAGAAATCCCTCACATCACTTAAAAACCGTTGGACTCATACAATCCATTGCGTACTGGAAGTGAGATTTTCTCACTTCATGAAGGGCTTGCACCCCTGCTACTCGAGAAATCATGTAAATGACTGTACTGAGAGCTCGATCATTGAAAATTATGATGTAAATTTTTCCACTCTTGGTCTTTTAAGATCCATCACTGCAATGTATGGCAATAAGTATATTTGTACTCTCGCCACCTAGTCTAGACCCTAATAGCTAGACCGACAGTCCCCTCCTAGAAAAACTGGTGATGAAATAGATGTCATATACATCAATCTCTAGGTTCTTATCACTGATCATGAATACTTGGTGGTATATGTCCCACCATCTCACCAAGTAGTGCAGTAGATCCACTTGGGATTGCATCCCGGTTGTTTGGAAGAATTTGAGAAAACTGCAATTACGCAGTGATCTTATCCAATTTGGATCCTAAGCTTCTTCTCGTTCCTCTGCCTCATGGCCCCTTTATTTCCACTCTATTTCCATGATTCTCCTACAAAACATCAATTAACATAGATTAAACATTTTTCATGGAAGAAATTTGGAAAAAAAATTAGTGAAAATTGAGCATCTATCAAAATAAATTTGCTCACGGTGTCAGCTCGTCTGTCTAGTAATTTTCATACATTGGCATCGCGCTAATACTTTAAGGGTGAGGGAAATTAGCACAGACCTTACGGTTCAAATCCTCTTTTGTCACCCGCGTGCCCTAGTTTTTCAAGGGTCCCTTAACTTGAAAAAAACAATAGATAAGGTTGCTTAAAAACAAATGGAAAATGCATGTTAAGGGAAGAACTATTACCTACAATAGACAGATTAGAAAATGGTGTCCTAGATTGGTCGAATGGTGCACTTGAAGTTTGAATAAAAATGGAGGGAAAAGTGCTCTGTCAAACTTCAAATGGTAAAAGTAATTTTTATTTTTTACTTTCAGTTATTAAAATACTTTCGCCAAATATTTTGATTTGAAAATTGTTTTTTATCATTTTTTGAATTATTTTTTCCCATATTTATATATTTCTCTCGATCAATGTGACATTTGGTTACATGTGCAGAAACAGGTCATTATGAATAAAATTTGTTCGGTCGTGAACAATGAGTTACGTTTTATCGCTTTTTAGGACTTGTGAAAACAAACGAAAAAGGAATCCCCTCAGAGTCAACTTCCAGCTATTTTCGGACTCTCGAAACATGAAAATATTGTCGAGCACTTGCCCTTTTGACCTCATTAAAATAAATGGATTGGTGTTGTCTCATTATAAATTTAACCCTTTTTAAAGATGAGATTGAATAATTACGAAAAAAAAATAACTTGGTTAAACATGATCAGGAGGTTCTCTCGGATATTGTTTTCAACCTTTTTGGATTCGAGGGACTATCTATGAAAAGGGACCTTTTGGAGTTTTCTTTTTCATCTCTTTTTAAAACTCCCTAAACATGAAAAAGATATTGAGTTACCCCTCTGTCGGGCTCTTAAAATTTAAACTACAAAGGACTTGTCACCATGATGAGGCCGAGTTACTCCTTCCTAGGCCTAATTAAACTTACTAGGATGGATTCATCCGAAAGTTGAATTTATAACTAAGCATATGGTATCATATTCAAGCTTGCTATAAAAAATAAAGGGGTACTCGCCAAAAATAATTAGAGAACTTTTGAGGTCTAAAATGGGCCTCCTAAGAAAAATATATAACCAAAATAGACTCTATAAGAACTAATAGGATTCAAGATGATGATGTCAACCATAGGGGCTAATGTTGGAAATACTGAGAAGGGGGGGGGGGGGGGTGCGGGGGTGAATAAGAATTCCTTTCAATTAGAGCATTAGTTAATCTTCAATTATTATAAGTGCTTATACAATGATAGTAGCAAACAAGAGGAACACAAATGCACACAGTTTTTAAGGTGGAAACCCACTCCAGGACAGAAACCACCTAATGTTTTTCTAATAATTCTTTAATATTCAACTCCAATTGAAAATAAAGCTCCAAATTCCTAGAATCTAGAAAAGAATTCTTCTCCAGCTCCCACTGGATGGATGCTCCTACGCTCGAGATTCTTCAATAGTCAACCGAACGGATGCCCCAACACCCAATGAGCTACAACTCACCCTAGCACCACCTTACCACTCTACAGAATAATAAAAGAAGAATGGACTCCCGTACCAGGGAAAATGGTCCACTTTACAATGATATAGAATGATGTAGAAGAAGAAGATATACTAGACCATATCCCCAACTTTGACACGACCACCTAATGATGATCCTAGACCTCCCAACACTGCTTCTTCAACCCTTGGTAGATAGATACTAGTACAATTTGTACAATAATGTATTTACAATGACTAAGTACAATGATACCTTTACAATGATTGTATGCAGTTCTGCCCACTTGAAGACTTCATATGATGAACTTCCTGCTGCTATTATGCACCTTGGTTGCTACTTTTGTCATGCTACTCTCTGCTACACCTTGCTTTGCTTTGCTTCCATAGAAATTCTGGTCCTTTGCAACCCTTGACAACACATGATCTAGCTTTTTCTTGCCTTCTAGGAGCTTTATATTTAATTTGGTGTATCTCTGTTATTTCAAATCCTCAATATCTAATTTCCAGTCCTGTAGTATTCCTCTGATTCATCTTTCCAATGCAGTAGGTATAACCCAATTTGGATTCTTCAAGAGAGAGTTATACCTAATCTCTCACAATGCCCTAATTATGGACCGTTTCAGCAGAAAAAACTTGTACGACGTGCCACGTGTCACTTTTTCTTCATTCGGCTCTGAAATTGATAGAGAAAAAACTACAGTCCATGCACTATTTGTCACTTTTTACATAATTCCAATCTGATACTCAGAGAGAGAGTTATTACTATTTTACCAAGGTCACTTCTTTGAGATTAATTTCAGGAGCCTGCAAAAACCCTGACTTCCACAGATAATATCTCCAAAAATGTTGCTTACCTTGATCTGAAATTTTTACAGGAGCTTCCTTAGGATTTCTTCTTCTCCTCATAAAAATTTCAGCTTCAGAACCTTCGTATAAAAAACGTTAGAGCGAAAATTCCATGATGACCTGTTTCAGATGGTGAAATCCCTTGCATAAGGAGGAAATGAGGGTCACAATTTATATAAATGCTTAGGTTGACAGGGGCTTCAACAAGTGAACATGGGAGGGATTTCAGGAGCTTAAAAAATATTAATTATGACTTTTCAATGACCCATGCCCCAACCCCATGGGGTTTTAGCCCACTAATTGGAGGTACAAACTTCAAACATGAATATCTCTCAAACCATGAAGAATTACATGGCATGCCATATATCAATGGAAACATCTCGACAAGTAGAAACCATCACAAGAATTATTGACCCAAAATATATTAATTTGGTAGGTCAAAATTCCCATGCAATATTGGGTTAGCCCCTGGTGCTGCTTGGGTTGCCATCAATGACAACCGCTGATCAAAAATCTCCCCCTTTGGCATTGATGGCAACATAATTACTCACCTTGCGATCATGACACCTCTTCCTACAACATTCTCTCCCCCTTTGACATCAATGGAAAAGGGTAACTCCCCCTAAAACACAACCATCCTGCAGACCTGTACACACTTCCACTCCCACTGACACACAACCGTCCTACAGACCTGTAATCTAATGAGAACTTGGGAGAATCCCAAGCTTTTGACGAAGATATTCAAATGCTTCACGAGGTAAAGGTTTAGTGAAGATATCAACAATTTGTTCTTTTGTACAAACATACTCAAGTTTGATATTATTTTCAGCGACTTGTTCTCTAACAAAATGATATTTGATCGGAATGTGTTTTGTTTTTGAATGCATGACAGGATTCTTGGAGATACTGATGGCACTTGTGTTGTCACATAATATGGGAATAGGATCACTGAATTGTACTTGAATATCTTGCAAAGTTTATTTCATCCAAAGGACTTGAGTACAACATGATGCTGCTGCAATGTATTCTGCTTCCACTATAGATAACGAGATTGAAGTTTGCTTTTTGCTCAACCATGATACGAGACAACCACCTAGATATAATGTTTCTCCACTAGTACTCTTACGATCATCAATGCTTCCTGCCCAATCTGCATCTGTAAAAGCTTGAATAATGAGATTGTTACCCTTGGGATACCACAAGCCATATTCTTCTGTGCCCTTTAGATATCGAAGAATTCTTTTGACGACAATAATATGTGATTCTTTTGGTGCTGCTTGGAATCTTGCTACTTGTCCAACTGCTTGCATGACATTTGGCCGAGAAGCTGTTACATATAGAAGAATACCAATCATAGATCTGTACAAAATCTAATCCACATCCTTAGATGATTCATCTATGCTCAATTTGCAACCTGTTACCATCAGAGTAAGGACGGGTTTGCAATATTCCATTTTGAATTTCTTGAGCATTTCCTTGATGTACTTGGCTTGACATATAAATATTCCTTTCCCTTGCTGAGATATTTGAAGCCCTAAGAAGTATGTCAGCTCACCAAGTAAATACATCTCAAACTCACTTTGCATCTTTGTAGAAAATTTCTTACTTAGTCGATCATCATTGCTACCAAATATTATATCATCCACATATACCTCAACGATTGTTAAATTATCTTTATCTATTTGTACATTAATATTGCTATCAACAATACCTTTCTTGAACCCTTGTTGACGTAGATATCCATCAAGACGAGCATACCATGCTCTGGGAGCCTGCTTAAGACCATATAGAGCCTTCTTTAACCTGCAGACATAGTCTTCTTTTTTTGATAGTAGAAAACCTTCAGGTTGTTCGATGTAAACTTCTTCTTCTAATTTTCCATTCAGAAATTCTGACTTAACATCCATTTGGTAGACTTTGATTTTTATTGAACATGCATAGGCGAGAAACATTTGGATGGCTTCCATTCTGGCAACTGGTGCAAGTGTTTCGTTGAAATCAATTCCTTCCACTTGTGCATAGCCTTTGCAAACCAATCTTGCTTTGTTTCTGGTAACCTGCGCATCTTCATTCAATTTGTTCCTAAACACCCATTTAGTCCCAATGATATTTTTATCTTTTGGTCATGGAACTAATTCCCAAGTGTTATTCTTCTCAATTTGATCCAATTCTTCATTCATAGCTGCTACCCAATGTTCATTCTAGTTGGCTTCCTCAAAAATACTAGGCTCAAAGGTTGCTAGAAAAGCAACGTGAGCTTGTTGTGATGAACGAAGCTGTTGACCTTCATTTATGTTACCAATTATTTTATTTAATGGATGGTTCTTTTGAATCCACTCTTTTGTTCTCCTTGGAGGAGCTTCTTGTTGCTGTTCTAGTGTATCTTGATGATCATTGTTTACTTCTTCCTCGTTGATAGTTGCTTCTTGTTCTACAATTTTATCTGTGTCTTTTTCAACCTCTGTCTCAAGTTTCAAAGATTCTAAATCCTCATCATTACTCACTAGAACACCATCTTTGTCAAATTTAACATTAATGCTCTCCACTATCTGTTTTCGTCTTAGATTATATCATTTATAGGCCTTTCTTTTGCGTGAGTAACCAACAAATATACCTTCATCAACACGTGATTCAAACTTACCCAAATTTTGATCTTCTCTTTTGATATAACATTTTCTTCTGAAGATTCTAAAATATTTTACATTAGCTAGTTTTCCTTTCCATAATTCATATGGAGTCTTGTTGCAATTATTTATGAGAAGATTTCGGTTGATAATGAAGACTGCCGTATCAATTGCTTGAACCCAGAATTTTTCATCCAATTTTGAGTCCTTCAACATTATTCTACCCATTTCCTGTATGGTTTTGTTCTTTCTTTCAGCAACTCCATTTTGCTGAGGTATTTGTGCTATTGAAAATTGCCTTTTTATTCCATTTTCATCACAGTATTGCTGAAATAATTTGGAAGTGAATTCTTCACCATTATTTGATCTTAAACACTTTATTTTCAAATCAGTTTAATTTTCAACCAACTCATTGTAGATCTTAAAGCACTCAAATGCTTTAGATTTTTTCTTTAGAAAACTCACGGCTGTCATCCTGGTATAGTCATCTATCATTAACATGAAATATATTTCTCCATCTAAGACTTTTGTTCTCACAGGACTACATAGATCAGTATGTATCAACTCCAATGGATGCGATGCAAAGTGTTCTTTTGTTTTAAATTGGACTTTTGCCTGCCTGCCATGCCGACATGCCTCACATAGTGTGTTGGAAGGTTTTGAGATTTTCGACATTTCTTGTACTGCTTCCTTTTTGCTTATCCTAACAAGATTGTCAAAGTTTATGTGACCCATTCATTTGTGCCATAACCAGCTTTCATCTTCTTTAGCTAGTACACATGCTTTAGTTGCTTCATCAAGAACATATATTTTGTTTGGAGCTTGACTTGTTGTAGCCACAATTTTACCATACCTTCCTTTCTTGATTTCACATTTTGTGGAGTTGAATAGCATTGTGTGTCCTTGATCACACATTTGTCCAACACTGATCAGATTGTGATTCATTTTTTCGACCAATAGAACATTCTTGGCTATAACATATTTGCTTCCAAGAGTGACAGCACCTGATCCTATAACATGTGAAGATCCATCATTTCCAAAGGATATGGTTCCATCCTTCTTCTCTTTCAAAGATACAAATTTCCTTCTATCTCCAGTAATATGCGTTGAGAAACCACTGTCAACATACCACACATCTTTAGTTTTTTGAGCCTTGAGAGAGAAAGCACAATTATCAATCTTATTCTTCTTCCA
Organism: Pinus albicaulis; assembly: GCA_034641835.2. Classification (NCBI taxonomy): domain Eukaryota; kingdom Viridiplantae; phylum Streptophyta; class Pinopsida; order Pinales; family Pinaceae; genus Pinus; species Pinus albicaulis. The sequence goes on from CM076576.1 coordinate 786,608,814, forward strand.
TGTTTGTTCATTCTGTGGCTTCGAAGATTCTTCTGGAGGATTTTCAAGTCTGCAGTCTCTGGCTATGTGTCCAAAGTTCTGACATTTGTAATGTTCCATATTATTTCTTAAATGTTCAAATATATTGATGTTTCGTTGAGCCCTGGGAGGTTCATATTTGAAGAATCTCTTGGAATTGTCTTCGTTCCTAGGGTACGTGCGACATTCTACAGCTTTATGACCAAATTTTCCACATGAATAACAATAGCCATGAAAAATATGTTGGTACCTGGATGAAAATCTTCGTCGAGGAATCATCTTCCAAGGATGTGCTTGCGAATCTTATCCAATGAAGTCTACATGTATGTCAGATCTCATAGGTTCATTGTATTTTGTTGTAGAAGGTCCTTCTTCTTCTTATTTGTAACCGAGGCCAGTTCTGTCGTTGTAAGATCGTTGATTGTTGATGAATTCTTCCAATGCCCTTGAGCTGTTGGCATAGTTTTGGATAGTTTTTCCCTTCTTCACTTCCTTACGCAGCGAGACTACTTCGGATTCTAATGCTTCCCTTTCATGGTTGTTTTCTTCCAACTTCTTTTGAAGTGACTCTTCAATACATTTGTGTTCTTCAACCTCAATTTTGAGACCTTGAACTTGTTCTTCAAGAGTATTGGAACGGATCTTCTCAGCATTGAGCTCTTTTATAAGCTTGATTGCCTCCTCATAAAATTCTTTTATGGTCAACCCTTCTTCTTCATTGTTTGATACTTCTTGTTTATTGTGCTTGGCCATAAACAATACTTTCTCATTGGCTTCTTCTTTGTTGTCACTTTCTTCATCGGATGATGAGCTATCTTCTTTAGAGAGAAAGTTCCTTTTGGATCCTTTCTTTTTGCCTTGCTTGTTGAATTTATTAAAGCCTTTCTTTCCTTTTAAGTTGCCATCACTTTTGTTCGGAAATTTTGCTATGAAATTCCCAACCTCACCATAATTGAAACATATCAATGGAAGTTTACCTTTGAATTTTCCCTTACCAGGTTTTATTTTTCTCGTAAAGTAAGCATATTCTTCATCTGAAAGACCTTCTCCCTCATCTCCCTTTTCTTCACACTTGCAGGTGCATGTCATTTCAATTGAAGGTTGTTTGTCCTTATTGGTTTGCTTAGATGCAACGAACGTAGTTTCTATATTTGAAGTACCCTTTTCTTCATCAAGTCTCATTTCATATGCTATGAGAATTCCATGTAATTCTTCCTTGCTGAGTTTGTCTAGATTTGCACTGTATTCTAAGATTGATACCTTTGGGTTGAATCTCCCTGGTAATGTTTTAAGAATCTTCCATATAATAGTCTTCTCATCAACTAGCTCTCCCAATCCTTCCAGAGTATTGGTTATTTCATCAACGTATTGGAAGTATGCAACAATGTTGCAATCTTCTTTCATTCTGAGTTGCTCAAATTTTGTTCTATAGATTTGAAGCTTTGCTTCTTTGACATTTGAGTCACCTGCATATATATTCTCAAGCTTGTCCCATACATTTTTGGTGGTTTTACAACCCAACACCTTATGATAAGCAGATTCAATAAGTCCACTGATAATAATATTCTTTGCTTTTGTATCATTTACCAAATTCTTCTTACCTTGTTCATCCGCGGTTGATGTAAATCCATTTTGAACAGTGTCCCATACTTTGTAACCTTGCGCCAAGAGATAGACCTCCATTCTTCCTTTCCAAAGTGCATAATTATTTTCATTGAATAGAGGTACACCATTCTTGGTATGCTCCATGACCTCCTTCCAACTGTTAAACTGCTATTGAAGGAACCAAGCTCCGATACCAATTGTTGGAAATACTGAGAGGGGGGTTGAATCAGTATTCCTTTCAATTAGAGCATTAGTTAATCTTCAATTATTATCAGTGTTTGTACAATGATAGCAGCAAACAAGAGGAACACAAATGCACACAGCTTTTAAGGTGGAAACCCACTCCGAGACAAAAACCACCTAATGCTTTTCTAATAATTCTTTAATATTCAACTCCAATTGAAAATAAAGCTCCAACTTCCTAGAATCTAGAAAAGCATTCTTCTCCAGCTCCCACTGGATGGACACTCCAACGCCCAAGATTATCCAGTATTCAACTAAATAGATGCCCCAACACCCAATGAGCTACAACTCACCCTAGCACCACCCTACCACCCTATAGAAGAATAAAAGAAGAATGGACTCTCGTACCAGGGAAAATGGTCCACTTTACAATGATATAAAATGATGTAGAAGAAGAAGATATACTAGACCATAACCCCAACTTTGACACAACCACCTAATGATGATCCTAGACCTCCCAACACTGCCTCTTCAACCCTTGGCAGATAGATACTAGTACAATTTGTACAATAATGTATTTACAATGACTAAGTACAATGATATCTTTATAATGATTGTATGCAGTGCTGCCCACTTGAAGACTTCATATGATGAACTTATTGCTGCTGTTATGCACCTTGGTTGCTTCTCTTATCATGCTACCCTCTACTGCACCTTGCTTTTCTTTACTTCCGTAGAAAGTCTGGTCCTTTGCAACCCTTGACAACACATGATCTAGCTTTTTCTTCCCTTCTAGGAGCTCGATATTGAATCTGGTGTATCTTTGTTATTTCAGATCCTCAATATCTAATTTTTGGTCCTGTAGTAGTATTCTGAGTCGTATTCCCAATGCCTCATGTCTGACCCAATTTGGATTCTTCAAGAGAGATTTATACCCAATCTCTCACAATGCCCTAATTATGGACTGTTTCAGAAGAGCGAACTTGTACATCGTGCGACGTGTGACTGTTTCTTCATTTGGCTCTGAAATTAATAGAGAAAAAACTACAGTCTATGCAATATTTGTCACTTTTTATGGAATTCCAATCTGATACTCAGAGAGAGAGTTATGACTATTTTACCAAGGTCACGTCTTTGAGATTAATTTCATGAGCTTGCAAAAACCCTAACTTCCACAGATCATATCTCCAAAAATATTGTGCATCTTGATATTAAATTGTTACAGCAACTTCCTCAAGATTTCTACTTAGCCTCATAAAAATTTCAACTTCTGAACCTTCGTAGAAAAATGGCAAAATCCCTTGCATAAGGGGGAAATGAGGATCACAATTTATATAAATTCTTAGGTTCAGAGGGGCTTAAACAAGTGAACGTGGGAGGGAATTTAGGAGCTTAAAAAATATTAATTATGACTTTTCAATGACCCATGCCCCAACCCCATGGGGTTTTAGCCCACTAACTGGGGGTACAAACTTCAAACATGAATATCTCTCAAACCGTGAAGAATTACATGGCATGCAATATATCAACGGAAACATCTCGACAAGTAGAAACCATAAAAATAATTATTGACCTAGAATATATTAATTTGGTAGGTCAAAATTCCCATTCAATATTGGGTTAGCCCCTGGTGCTGCTTGGGTTGACATCAATGACAACCGCTGATCAACAGATGATTCACCATTTTTGAGGTAAAAAGGAAAAAACATTAAAAAATAATAAATTAATAAAACTACTTTTTCAACTTATATCCCTAAGGTTTTGGTCAATTTTCGAGCAAGATTACTCATTTGATGCAAAATTTAATTCCTCACCCAAGGAGTACCCATGTTGCATACTTTCGATGGACCCTGCTACACGAAGAATGAGAAATACATGAAAAAACGTGATTACAATCATGTTTCTCATGTATTTCTCTTTTTTCATGTAGCAGGGTCCATCAAAAGTATGAAACATGGGTACTCCTTGGATGAGGAATCAAATTATGCATCCAACGACTGTTCCTGCTCGAAATTTGAGTAAACCTATAGGGAGATAACTTGAAATTACGATTTGAAAAAGTAGTTTCTTTTTTCCCTCTAAAATTTGATGATGTATTCTAATCTTATTTTATTATTTAAACTATTATTTTAGAATTTCCTTAGGAGGCCCATTTTAGACCTAAAAATTCCCCTAGTGAATGGGGGAAAATTGAAGTAAAGCATGTTTTGTATTTTGTACCAAAGGCAGGATGTCCCTCTTGAACATGACACTCATTAGCATTTCGTGTCGGGTTGGGGATATCCTTCCTGGGTTTGGGAAATCCATTTTCCTCTCATTTGATCATCATTTGCTGTCATCATGACCTTTGATCCCATTTTGAGCCAAATTCTACCAAACTCCAGAGTTTTGTCGTTGATATGTGCAAGAAGAAGTCCTATCTATAAAAGTCAAACATCGTCTACTTATTTGACCCTCTCTGCAACAATAATGAATCACTCCTATCATCTTGAAAGATCCTTTGTTTCGCTTCAATGTTGTGGGAATCATTATGGCCCTCATTCGACAAATCACTTCCTGTCGAATTTAGCTCATTATCCAGGAAGGTAGTCTAGAAAATCATTCTCAGTTCCTTGGAGCTTGCATGCCTCAATGGAAAGTTTTTCACGTTCGGTGATAGGTTCACATCATTGGCCTTTGATTAGATGACTCTCCAAGTGTTAGAATTCAGCTCATTCATTCACACTTGTATATTGTGATGTCAGACCTTGAGGGAAATCATCATTATTGGTGGTTTCTCTTGAACCTATTAACGTTTTATATTATCGACCAGTAATAATGTGGTTTCTCCCATGTTCGACATCAACACATATATTCACATGGTTAGATCCGTACAATGGGTACATCAAGATAGATACGGAGACCCTAGATCATATATATTATTATCCAGGCTGTGTGGATTTATTGAGTATTCATGATTGCATACATGATCCTTTCTATGCAGATGGTTGTGACCATACCGTGAATCCATTTCCATGATCCCTTTTAGGCGGATGGTTGCGTCCATACCGTGGATTAATGTATTATTTGATGCCTATTCAGATATATGTTATTAGACATGTTTTTATCAGAGATGTCAAATATTTTATTGTGTTTGATTGGTAGGTCTCCTGACGGTGGTTTTCCAAAGTTCTTGCCATGGCTGATAAAGTGATTCAACCATCACTTCTGGTTCTACTTTCATGCTTTAGGGAGCATATGTTACACAATATTTTGTTGCATCCCTCATTTCTTATCCTAAGTGTCACCTTTTTAATCGCTCATGCCACAAAAGTCGCAAAGCGAAAAAGGTTGTGAAAACTTATTCATCCTAGATAACATGCTTAAAATATCCCTCAAGAGCTAAAAGAGAAATTCATTGAAGACTTTCTGCAAAATTTTGTAAAAAACCCTAATTTTCAAGCCCGACATGGTTCTCCCCTAAACAACCTCGCTCTTTTCACCCTATCTCTAACTTGTGAAAAGCATTGGCAGCGCAGAAATTCAACAGTAAAACATGGTCTTGTTCAATGAGGTTCTCCAAAAATGGAGTGGAAGCTTTGTCATCTAGAACTATCGAGAAAATAATTATGGTACTTTTTGGTTGAGGATATGGTCGAATTCTCCCATTTTGAACCTTTGATGTTATCTCCAAATATTTTCCTCTTTAAGGTAAGGACTTTCCCCCTCATTTCTAGATCCATAACCTCTCTAGATCTGTTATAAAAGAGTGCCATGCCAGTGAGTCTTGGTTGGTTATTTTTGGTTGTCATTGTTCTGCCTGATTGCGCCTAGATATTGTTGATTTGGTGAGAAAGGAGAAGAGATTGAAGAGCTTGGCTTGGACTTGGATTTCCATTTCGAAGGAGGCCTCCAACATCAAGGAACTAATTGAAATTTTCCCTATTTTTACTTAATAATACAAAGTGTGTTTTGCCTTCCATGAACTTGTTAATATTAACTTGTTTGGTATGATACTCCTTGATCTGTCATATGGTTTATTTTGAAATATATATATGTTACGTCTCTTTCATTTGTTTTCATATGAAATTTATTGCAGGTATTCGAACACAGAAGGTATAGAGAGGAGCAAGCCTGGAAGTGAAAGGATCAACATCGACATCAAGAAAGCAATCGCGTAGGAGTGAGGTAGGCCATTTCCCTCTCTCATGTTATTTTGCTATTAAACTAGGAAAACTTGCATTCTTTGTCACGGTTGTTACTATACCCACTCATTGGGATATAGGGATCGCTTCTTTCGTAAGAAGGGATTGCTTGCATAACATCCCCATCAGGAATTTTGTTTGTCCCTATCAAGGCTATGTTTAGTTTACCCAACATTACTCTAGCGATGCAAGTCTGGTACATTGATCCCCCCACAAACACTCCACCTGATCAACTTAAACCTTACACAGCTTTGACCCCGGTGCAACCGATTGTACCTTCCCCTTATTTTGCTTCAGTTCCACAAAAACCTCAGCAGGAACCTACGCTTGTTGAGAAAGAACCTAATAAGGGGGGCAAAGCCTAGAAAAAGGGTACGAAAGATAAAGCAGACCAAAAAACTCCAGCTCCTCCTAAGCCTCCAAAGTCGACACCTTTTTGTTCTTTGTGTGATGTTTTTAGGCATGCCACAAATAATAATACTAAACTCCCTCATCTCAAAGAGGTGGTCGTTGATACGTTTCTTGACTCTTACATCCCGAAGGTCTATGTTACCTTACCTAAGTCAGCCAAGAAAATAAATTGTTTACACACAAATCACCCTTATGCTTTTTGTGACAACTTTGGCCACTATTCTCATCATTGTCCTTGTCTTAGATATTTTCGCTATACTCGTCAGGCACTTCATGAAATAGAGGTCACTCGTAGCGAATCCACCACTTCTCTACCCATGGTATCTGGAATCATTATTGAGCCAGAAAAGGAACCACACATTGTGATTTCTCCTCCTAATGTTGAGATGACAAATAACATTGCTCATATTCTCTACCTATTGTCATCCATGGGATCCTAGTCTGGAGACTCTTTTGGAGTTCTCCATAATTATTCGGTTGAACCTTCGTCGACGGATACCCCAATCTTAACATCGGTAGATATTCCATTTACAAGTCATTTGTCCCCTCCTAACTCTCATGACGATGTTTCACGTTGTTACTCCTATTAGGGTCCCGTGATTTGGCTGATTGGAAAGCCAAATGACAGTGTAACATCAAACCAGTCTTTGGAGCCCAAGGACCTAGCCTTCTGGCGGACTCGAGAGAGGGCTCTTTAATTATATGTAAAAGATATCGGTATGTTTGCTTATTATGTTCTGATTTTAGGCTAGTTATGAAGTGAGTTTTGGTTTTGGTTTTTTAAGTTTGTGAGGGATGAAACTGATCAAAGATGTAAGATGGGTAAAAGATGTCAGGTCAACTGGGCCATGGGGTCAAAAGGTCAAGGAAGCTATCAGATGATGATACAAGGTTGCTGGAGGGCCGATTTGATTCAAGGTAGAAAGGATCTTTGCGAAAAATGGAGTAAATGGACATCAAGTTTGTGAATAACAAAGGGTTTCGAGCATAACTAGTTTGATAGCAGACATAGACATGGTAGGGAAAACAATTAATCATGCAAAATGTAACTATAAGCTAATCAATACATAGAAACAAACATTCAAGCCATGCATAGAAGTATAAGACCCTCTAACTTTGGGAAATGGCTATCAGACTTTGGAAAAAACACTTAAGACAGACTAAAAACTTTAAAACACTATGCCGAAATGCCTAAACACAGCACTTCAAGTTATTGGGCACTTTGAACAACAAGATTCGCATAGTTTTAGACAAAGGGCTAGATCGAGACTAGGCCTCCTTAGTTCAACAAGATGATAATCTAATCAGTCAAAGAGATAGTTTCATAGATAGAACTATGGACAGCCATAGGTAAGCAGGGCACACCATACATCCTACTTAACATGCATAGAATTATGAATGAAACTAGCAACAATATCCTTAAGTTACTAAAGAGCAGTTAAGAATTCTTTAGTATGACTAAGGAGGAAGAAAACATGAAAGGCTATGAAGATTCAGGAAATTTGAGGTGCCTCCATGGGAATATCTCAAATTTATTCTCTACTGATCTATAACAAGCAAGAAACATGTATCATGAATGAAAACTAGAAGACAACAACAAAGCAAGAGACACTATACCATTCTACCAAGTCATGGAATCCATCAACAATCCTTCTTCATTCATCCAAGAACATCCAAGAGTCAATCCAAAAGCATAACACAAGTATTTCCTTCAAAGCTCATATGACCAATATATTGCTTCTCTTCTCAATTTCAGCCTTGTTTACAAATGAGAGCTTGTGGAATAAATAGGCTCAAGTGAGGAAAACCTCATGGTTCAACTAGCTATCCCATTGGCCTAATCAAAATATCTAATTTTGTCCTTGAAGCTTTGCAAAGCCCAAGGCACAAAAATATCTCACAAAATATCTAAAAAATGCTAAAAAAGGAAAAATAATTGAATTTTCATCATTTTCCAAGTGCAAAAATAGCTAAATGCACATTTGGAAAAAGCAGATTTTTGAGGTTCAAAAATTACAAAAATACTTCAAATTTTCATCAGCAAAAGGTCCACTGACTTTCCGGAAACATTTGGCAGCCTTCCTGATGTCAAAACGAGGCTCATGATAGCTCGTTGGAAAGCTTTGAGTGTCTACTTTCTGGAGCAACTGAAATTTTCCAGATCTGATGCCTGGAAGTCCTCCAAATCTACACCTGTGTGTAAAAAGCCAGAAAATTGCAATCTGCTGATAGACTGGGCAGAGTGTGCAAAAAGAGAGTGTTATTCGCCGTTTTGAGGGGGCAAATGATCTCCAAATGTTCTAAAAATCGCTGAGGGCATGCTCATGAAATTATGGCATCCAATGATACCATCCTCCTCCCTTGATGAATCTTCAAACTGAAATGGCGAATTTATGAGTTTTTGACCAAAAACTCAAAAATGTCAAAAAACCAAAAGTTGTCAAAATGGGCCCAAAATTGGTATGCATGACCCTCAAGGGTCCTTGGTAACATGCTCCGAAGCTAAATCCAAAATGTCAAGTGCTGATGTGCCTTTCTTCTCTTTCCGTGCCGGTCGCTTCCCCTTTGCTTCCTTCAGTTTCTCTTGAGTGGCCTTTAGCTTGTGCCGGGCAAACTGGTTTAGCTTTTGATAGTGTTGTGTCATCTCTCTTTGCAGCTCCAAGTCTCTGTTTTCCTTCTCAAGATTTATCTCCAAATTTTTATTGGCGCTTTCTAGCCATGCCTCCTTTAAGCTAAACTCTGTCCACCCACTATTTTGATAAGAAAACAATGTCTTTGGATGCTAGTGCGAAATGTTCCTCTCAATACAAAACCTCTGCTCCTTCAAAATGTGACCTTCTTGACCTTTGATATGTATTTCAGTCAGAAGACCTTTAAGAAGAAAAAACACAGTTAAAGGAGGATACACAGTCAATTTAATTTGCTGTGTATAGTGACAAGGTCACCCTGCTCTGTGATGTTTGGAGCTCAACAACTTATTTCGTATCTTCGACCAATGGTAAACCTCTCAACTTCACCATCCTGCCCTTGTCTAACATGCCAATCAATCAACAAAGCTCACATCATATACAGTCAACCTTTAGTGAAAACACCAGTCCATTTCACTATTTATAGAACAAATGTGACAGATCCGTAAGAGTTTTATCCTTTCAAACATCAAAGCCTTTTTCAATATAAAACCCTGTCTCTTTAGAAAATCACCCTTTCAACCATCTGAATATCAACCTTTGACAAATGGACTTTGAAGAACAGAAAAACAGTAAATTAGAATACACAGTGAACAATTATCTTTTCTGTGGTTGGTAGGGGTAACCTGCCTCTTGACATTTTGAGGATACAAGACACCTTTGTCCTTTGATTAGGGAGGTGAAAACACAGTTTTCAGTTCAAAACTCTTTTCCATGTAGGCATTTCATCAGTATATTCAGCTCTACACCACAGCTTTAAACAAAGGATATCCTCACAGCAAAAAGCACTTGTTTTATGGATATGGTGATAGAGTTTTGAGATGTTTTTATGATATCACAAACACTCTTCTATCATTCAAACTGTGAAAGACTCCTCTCACACAAACTGCCTTCTCTATATTCTACTGCTCCTTGCACTAATCTGATCCAAACACCCTCCAACTGTACATGGCAGATTTTTTATAGTTTCAAACAATGCGTATGGCTGATAGCTTTCAACCTTGCTTCACCATGGTAGCGAGGGTATTTTGATGGTCCTTTAATAAAAATAAAGCTCACAGGTGTTTGATGTTTCATCAGTCAATAAGGAAAACATCATTTCGTTTTCACACCGAAAATTGAAACTGTGGTTTTCTAGCCCTTTATATCACTTAACAATTTTGTTGGAAAACTAAGGGGGCCGCATAAATACCTCTATAAATCGATGGAAAACCTTTTGAAAAGCTTTGAGCGACCTTGAAGATCGATCTGGAGGTGTGTTGATTGTTTGAACGTGCGCGGCATGTTTGCAATGGAGAGCGTCGCGCAACTTGTGGTGTTGGGTCACTGTCGGGCTGACAGGACCAATGGGCACAAGCGCGCCGTGTGCCACTACAGGTGCGCGGCGCCATAGTTATAGCCCTTTGCAAATTTTGTTCTAGGTGCGCCGTGCGCTTTTCCAGGCACGCCGCGCAAGCCTTTGACCCCAAAAAACTCTGTTTTTCGATCATAACTTTTTCCTCAGGTTTTGTAGGCAGCAAGAGGAGTTTTTTCACCGTTTTGAAATGCAGAAAAGTTAAAGGAAACGGTTTTTAAACCCTTTGAAAATGAACCAGTTAATACCTTTTGGATTTGTCTTGAGAGGGCTTGGAAGAATCTTGTTTTAAACAGCTTCTTCATCCATTTGCAAGGAAAACAAAATGACTTTGAATATGTTATGAAGGGCCCATATTTGAATAATGGTGGCAAAAGGATGCATGCTTCTAAACAATTCTAATAGGACTTGACCTATTTACTTATATGAAATATATAAGAGTTCAAAATCTGTTCACTGTGAAACTGATTTAGTTGTCAGGTTTCTTTTTAGCTCATCTTCTGACTTTAACCCTTTTTAATGAAAATGCCTTTCTTTGGTCAAGGTGATATGTCCTGTTGGCTTTGAATGCTGCTTTAGGCTTTGAAATTCGTGCCATAACCTTTTGAAATATAATTAAAATCATTTGCCTGTGTCATGACCTGTCTTTTAACCAACAACAAAGTTTGAGCTGCAGACTATCTTTTTGAAAGAACCCCTGTTAAGAGAGAAGTTTAATCCCTGGGATTGCAGTGGTACCCCTGCTTTCCTTTTGGTCTTTTCCATTTTCTGTCTGTTTCAACTATCTCTTACTGTCCCTATTTCTCATCTTTGATCAATCAATCTTGAAAACAGTCAATGCCCTGGCCCTCTACTTATGAATGAAGGAGGCCTTTTACTTGGCGATATTTCTGATGATATTTGATGAGCATGCCTGACAAGGGTTCTTCTTATGTATGATGGCAAGCAAACAAATTTGAAGACATCACTACTTTCACCTCTACCTACAATCATCATTTTTCTTTAGAAAACCCTATTTACTGTTTCACTGTTTATTAAACAAACCTATGCTTACAGTGAGTTTGCAATTCTTCAAGTCAATATTGGCCATCGCCCTCTGCTTGTATAGGAAGGAGGCGCCTTAACCCTCTGCTTATAGATGAAGGAGGTTCTTAGCCATGTGATGTTAATAGCGCTTGACAGTGTTGCTTTTTCTTCTGCTGTCCTTTCGGGTTAAATGAGGCTGCAGGGGCTTGATGAGAGATTCTTTGCCCTGTAGATGCATCTCAGGCTCATGTTCACATTGAGAAGCAGCTGTTCTTCTAATGCGGAGTCAAGAAGTTTCTTCTGAGATGATGACATGTTTCCTGCGCTTGTAAAATCCATAAAAAACTGTAAAACACCTAATAATCAACTTGAGACTGTGGTTTATGCATTGCTGAGACTTAGGGGCGTGTAAGTGGCGTGACTTAGAGCTGTGACTAACTTTATTAGCAGAGTGGGAGGTCTGTTATGACTGGTCTATAGAAGATGGAGGTTTTTTGGCCTTTTGATGTTTTCCAAGGGTGATATGCCTTACAGCGCCACTTCCTAACTTAGGGGAGGCTTTTTTAACAAATTTGGATTGTCTTTTTAGAGCTGATGGGCAGACTAGTATGGCTGAGGCTAGGTAGGATAGTGATAATGAGGTTTCACCTTGACATGGGCGGACTGAAAAGTAGGAGGGCGAAAAAAAGTTTTATGAGGGTTTTCTAGATGACAAATTGACATATGGAGATCAGCTTCTAGAAAACTCAGCTATAGATTTAGTCATCACCAACAAGTGAAAAATACTGATGACTAACAACTCCATATTAAGTGGTCTCTCTTCCTCCATTCTTCCCATATTTCATTTAGATGAAGACATCATGGAATCCCTGAAAACCCATGATTATCCTTGGGACGATATGCAACATCGTGTGTATTTCCTACCATGGGAAACCCATGATCAATATGTTATGGAGTTGAAAGACTTCATTCATGGTTAGGTCGATTGGTTTAGAAATCCCATTCCTGCACCAGATGCTTTTGAAGAAGAAAACATGGAAAATATCTCTCCTACCATTAAGATTATCATTTCGAATAAAACAGGGGTCAAAGAAAATATCACCTTGGGGGCATATTGTACCCCGAAAGAAATTTATGCTTACACCAAGTTATTCAAATAAATTTGTGATCTTTTCACATGTTCTTATTTCGAGATTCCTAGACTTGATCCCACCATTGTTGAACACCATATCAACACATGGCATGATGTCATTCATATCTGTCAAAAGTTGAGAACCATCAATCCTTCCAGATGTGAGGCTATTAAAGATGAAATAGATAAGCTCAAGCAGGTTGGCTTTATATATCCCATTGAATACACCACATGGGTGTCCAATATTATTCCCATTCTCAAGGAACAAGGCACCATTCGTGTCTAAACTGAATTTCGCGACTTGAACAAAGCTTGTCCCAAAGACAAATTCCCCACATTATTTATTGACCAAATCATTGATGAGTCTTTGGGACATGAGGATCTTTCCTTTATGGATGGATTCTCTAGATATAACCAGATAACTATTCGTCGTGCCGATCAGCTTAAACTGCTTTCATTAGTCCATGTGGAACTTTTTCCTATAAGGTCATGACTTTCGTTTTAAATAATGTTGGGGAGACACTTCAGTGGGTCATGTCTTATTGCTTCCATGACTTGGCTCATATTATCCTTGCATACCTTGATGATATCACTGCTCGTTCTAGGTTTTGGGCGTAACACATTCATGATTTGCATACCATTTTTCTCCGATGGCACAAGTATAATATTTGCCTCAACCCCCTTAAGTGTGTCTTTTGTGTTCCCGCTAGCTAATTATTGGGATTCATCGTGTCCAAAGATAGTATAAAGCTTAACCCTCTCAAAGTTGAAGCCATTCTCTAACTTCCACCTCCTCGTACTCTTCCTCAGTTACAAAGCATTCAAGGACAATCCAACTTTCTTCGTCAGTTTTTTCCTGACTATGTTACCACTATGCATCGTTTCCTTAGAATCCTTCGATATACCATTCCATTTTTTTGGGATGACCAAGCTCAACAGTATTTTGGTGCCCTTAAAAGTGCTCTCACTTCCACTCCCTTGTTCAGTACACCTAACTTTGAAAGGGACTTCATTATGTACATCTCAGCTCCTGCCTATTCAGTCGGCGCGGTCCTCATTCAAGAATATGCCAATGGAAATGAGAATTTCATATATTATGTTAGTAAAAACCTTAACGTTCCCCCTGTTTCCTATATTCGCATGAAGAAAATTTGGCACTGGAAGTCGTGTTCTCTGTTCAAAAGCTTTGTCATTATAACCTTACGCGTACCACTAGAGTTGTGGCCAATTTCAAGCCCATGTCCCTCCTATTGAGTTGACGTATCATCATACTGAAGTATGCTCATTGGATCATCATTCTTCAAGAATTAGATCTATAATTTTTCACACCCAAGAGTAAGGAATGTTTTTACCTTGTCAAATTCATTTCCAAATTTCCTACTTGTGTGCCAGATCCATCGGTTAATGATGGTCTTCCATATGAACACTTCCTCGTCATCACCTTGGATTATCCTTGGTATGGCGACATCCTCACTTACCTATGAACCCAAAAATTCACCCCCCATCTTAATTGTGATGATTAAAAATGTATTATACATCAAGCCCCTCGCTACCTCCTCATTGATGATGATCTCTATCATCATGATGTCAACACTACCCTTCGTCATTGTCTCACGCATGTTGAAGATGAGAAAGTTCTCAATGTCTATCATGGTGGTGCTTTTGGTGGTCATATCTTCAAAATGGCCACTACCCAGAATATCATGCACGTCAATTAATTTTGGCCTTCTCTCTTCAGTGACTGCTTCGAGGTAGTCAAACATTGTCCCAATTGTTATTTATACACCCCTAAGGTGCGAGCTCCACATGCTCCCCTCCATCCTATCATCGAATTTGGTCCTTTTTGTAAATGGGTTATTAACTTCATGGAGTGTCGACCTCCATCTGCTAATAACCACAAGTATATTATCGTGGTTGTCTATTATTTTACCAAATGGGTTGAAGTCATGCCTACATTCAATAGTATTGTGGCTACTGTAGCCTTATTCTTTTTCAACCATGTTATCGCTCGATGCAGGGTTCTGAAACAATTATTTTCTAACCATGACCGACATTTCAAAGATGAGATATGGTGTGATATATCCTCTGTTTTGGGCTTCAAACACCAATTTTCATCGTCTTATTATCCCCAAGGCAATGTCCAAGTTGAAGTGGTAAACAAAGTCCTTAAAATGATGCTTTAGCGGATGGTGAATAAACACAAGACCAACTGGCACCTTATGCTCTTCCCTGTTTTGTGGTCCTATAGAACCTCTGTTAAAACCACCATCAGTTTTACTCATTTTCACCTTGTTTTTGGCAAGGAGACAGTCTTACTGATCGAGTGTGAAATCCCCTCCCTTCACCTTGTTGTCGAACTCCTCTCGAACACCCAACTATTAGAACAACGACTTATCATGCTTAAGTACGCCAATGAAGACCGTCATGTTGCATTGAAAACCATTGGAATGGCCAAAAAGCACACCAAAGATCAATATGATTGGAAATTCAACCCTCATACATTTCACGAAGGTGACCTTTTTCTTTTGTATGACCAAGTTCATGATGTCCTGGGCCATGGGAAGTTTGAATCATTATGGCTAGGACCTTAAATCATCCTTGTTTGGGAAAGGGGGCATCCTTTTAGAGGATTTCGAAGGCCAACTCCATCCTAACCCTCGTAATGCACTCTACCTAAAGAAATTTTACCCATATCATTTCTCATTGAGATGCATGTATATTTTTTTGTTTTGCATTTATGTAGATTTCATCCCCACCCATCATCTCATCATCTCATTCATTGTTTTCTTTCATCTCTCAGATGGATCCATCATCCACACCTCATATCAATTATGTCAATGGTGCGAGACGCTTCTCCAAGAATCTTTCCTTGGTAGCATGGGCCATTTTCACCTCTCTGCTTTCGTTAGTTCATTCTAATGGTGTATGCATTGGATCTGCCACCAACAACCAATCCAAATATGATGTTGTGATAGGTTTGTTAGCTGATGCCCTTGATTTTATCATCCTTCATCTTCATGTTTGTATAGATTCCTTGCTACTTGTCATGCAATTGAATGGCATTTATCATGTGAATAATCATGTCCTATTTAGAAAATACCTATGAGTGAAGCTTTTGGAACATGAATTTGAATTCATTACATTAAGTAGTGTTCCTAGAGCCCAAATCACTATGTAGATTCCATTACATATAAAATTATAGATTGGCGTTTATCACATATAAGAAGGAAACCATAAACATAAAGAAATGGCGAACCACAATCGTTGCAAAAGATGAATAACCATATTATGTACCGTCATACCAAAACATGTAAGTGTTTAATGTCCACTACTATAAATACATCTGACAGGCCCATATCATGTTACTTAACCAAAATATAGGAACCATATGTCCCTATCCCTAATTATTATCATCTAGAGGCTCTCGAGCCAATGGCTCCATACCACCAGCTCGTGGATCTCGAACTTCCTGACCAACCATCGCTATGCACCGCATGATACCTCGCCACTCTGAGAGAAGACCAATGCACTCATATGTTTACTAATATTATAAATCATTCCATTCATGCTCATTCACCCTGGTCAATAGCATTTCGAATCTATGACAGAGGTCCTCTAGTAGAGCATCACTATCTGGTATCTATCGTGATGTTGATCCACCCTAATCTACAGCCCCATGCACTATGAAACGACCTGTATATGCTACCAGTTTCACTGGTGCTATATCTGCATCATAAAATTTTGGAAAGAAGTACCACATATACATACTTTATAAACTTTCAATGCAGCCAAAAACTATAGTAATTGTCTCTTACCATCTGGACCCCATACTTGTCCTAAAGGTAGGGGCAAGTTAGGATTACCTTGATATTTCATTTCATTGTATGGATAGCCATCTATGTACAGTCCCAATGTGCAAAAAAATCAGGTCGGAACAGTCATCTGGCTCCCCCTCCTCCACCTTGTCACAATAACTGCCCCCGGTGACACATCTTGGGCTGTTGTGGGCCCCTATCACATATCTATACATGTGGATGGATGGTAGGGATATTCTCAAATAAGAATGAGCATACAACTATCCCAAATGAACAGGTATCATTGGTTCGTCGCCTGCATAAGGTAAGCTATCATTTCAATTACGCTATCATCATCATGGCCCACCCATAGTAGGTCCCTATCAACACACTCTCTACTAGCATCATCTTCCCTCCAGTGATGTGATGAAAGGCATGACTACCCAATATCGTTACCACTACTACGGCTATAGATCATGTCAAAAACCTCTCTATGTCATTAATGTGAATGGTTGTACCATTTCCATGAACACCTGGAACATAATGATGATAAACAAAGTCACTTATTTTTCTCCCATGAGGCAGCACTGGAGGTATCTCCCCTACCATCCCCAAGTGGGGGAGTCCTGTAAGAAAATATATGTCTTGGATCATCAACTCAATACTGTGGCTCTGTACCATGCATGCCTCTTGTTCTGGGTCCTAGTAGCTCATTGTCGTCGATAACAAGGGCTCACCATCTCTCATTAATGGGTTCTCCAAGAAATTAAGAACCCCATAATGAGCCAAAACCCCTCTATCTATCAAATTCCCCTGAATATCTGCACGAAGAGTGTCTAAGTCTCGTTCATACCCCAAAAAATTTAGCTCTTCCATACTTTCAATATACCATTATTTTTTTTCAGTTCATAGTTAAAGGCACACATCAAAAATCCTCAACTTCAACTTGGGACAGGCCCCCCATAATGTCTTTCCTCCTTTCCCAAAATGTAGTTTTTCCCCTCAAAACAACGTTGAACACATTATTTGGCCCTGTTTCTGTGTTCCAAAATGCAGATCAAGCCCCAAAAAGTGTGTTGTAACCGTAAGGAATAGCAGGGATCTTCCATAGCCAACTAAGGCCCTACTATGGAAATCTAAACCGCTGAAAATGATGAGTAAGGTCAGGCCACCTACCTCCAACTCGCAGATCCTGATTTCGACGGTTGGTTTGTATGCTACGATCTCCAAAAAAATTATGTCCTTCTCCTCCTCTCCAAATTCTCCATAGCTCACTTAGAAAATAAATTAGGTTTGGAGGGAAAATGCCCTTTTATAGAAAAAACCTTAGTTTTTTCGTCGCCCATTGTGACCAAACCGTAGCTTAGTTTGATGAACCGTCAGTACCATTGGAAATATCTCACCGATTTCTATAATGGTTCTTTCTTTGTTTTTGGTAATTTGACACTTCACCTGAAAACCATTTTTTCCATGAAGTTTCACTTTGCCACCAATTCAAACCGAATTTCTTCATATGAGCCACCTATACTTTGGTACCACTTTTCTTTAACATTTGTTGTCTCATGTGTCAATTTTCTTCATGGGTAACCCATATTTACTCATATTTTTATGGTCCCCCCTGGGCCTATCCTATGTGGAAACAACATTGAGTCGCCCTTGTTTAGAGCATCCGAGATGAGTCACCCTTGCATTTATGGAGTCTGTTATGAATCCCATTATGTTTTATTATAGAATTTCATCCATATCTGTGTCGCATTCATCCCGTATTGCTATTAATAACCTCTAGCTATATTATACATCACCGAAAACATTTTGTCTGAGTACTTGACCATCCCGTCCAAAATCGAGTCAGTTTCTGCCAGGTCAAACATGCATTTTATGCTATGACAAGGGAAGTTGTCAGTCTACCTCTCAGTTTATATCCCTACATATTATCCCTGGTGTCAGTCCATTAGTAACTCTACTATGATCCCTCGTGCCTTAGTTGATTATTATTTATTGCCTCAGCTCTAATGGGTCCTCTTCTATCGACTTCAACACATTCATTCCAAAAGAACGGTCTAGAGGGTAGTGTACCTTGGTTCCAGATTTCATCCTTTTCTAGTGCCTCAAATAAAGCAAAGGGAATCATCATTTCTATTTTACTTGGTTATTTCTAATGTACTCGAATCCAACTCATTATCAAATGATTGAGAATCATACACTTGAAGGTCCGGTGATCCAACAGATTGTATCAATGACTCTTGGGTGTGTGTGAAATGTTCCAGACCTTATGAGGATGTGGCCCTTTAGGTATCCCCCCACATGCCCAAATGACCTTAGATTATGCTCTAGCCTTAGATGCAGTTCCACAGATTTGATGGCTTCAGTTCCAGCTGCTTGTAGCACCCACAACATGCATTTCTCTTTCAGATGATCCATTCATATCTTCAGAGCCCTTTCCTATTTAGTATGGATTCTTTGGTTTTGTTCCCCCCTTCCAATTTCAACTTGATTGGCATTACGTCTCATGTACTCAGTGTAGGAATTTACAAGGTAAGTTCCATAGATCAAGAACCAAAGGTCACCGCTCACAAACAGATCACAAATTAGCACACCAATATAATCACGTGGTTAAAACCCTCAAAAAGGGAAACAGTCCACAACCTGAGCCAACGAGGCCACTTCAGGCGATTTATTAATATAAAAAGAAAATTTACATATGTTTCTCTCATAAACAGTTTCCGGAAAAATGACCCTCTATTCTCTTTAAATAGAGATCAAGGACCAATCGGGTGGTAAGCCATGGATCAAGTGTCTTTAATACCGAGGTGAGAGATAATAGTTGGATCACTACAAATCATGACCATCAAATTATAAGTTACAAATGTACATGGTAAAGAAACACACTTTACCTAACTCTACACTAGACTAAGTTATTCTTAACTATTTCCTATGTGTCAGAATATCCTAACATCCTCCCTTAAGAACAACTTGGGATAGGATTGAAGGATTTACAAAGGTGACACAAAAGGAGCCTATTTCCTATGTGTCAAAATATACTAACATCCCCCCTTAAGAACAAATTGGGATAGGATTGAAGGATTTACAAAAGTGACACAATAGGAGAAGGAAGGAGGCATTAGAGCCTATCCCCCCTTAATGAAAACTTTCCTGAACTCCAAGCATGGATCAAAGTTTGGTAAACTTTGCTTCTGTGAGAGCCTTTGTAAAAATATCGAATACTTGATCATTGGTTGGATAGTACTACACTTCAAGAACACGATCATGAATGAGATTTCTGATGAAGTGTATGTGTAGTTCAATTTGTTTCATACGCTGATGCTAAACTAGATCTTTACATAGCCTAATGGCACTCTAATTATCACACCAAAGTGTAGTTGGATGCTGCTGATGGAGACCAAATTCAGACAGGATCTGACGAAGCCACATGGCTTCCTTGTTGGCTTCAACTGCACCATGATACTCCGCTTCTACTGAAGAAAGATAGATGGCACTTTGTTTCTTACAATACCAAGTAATAGGTCCTGAATCAAGAGTGAATACATAGCCTTCAGTAGACTTTCGATCATCAGGGTCACCAGCCCAATCAGAATCAGTGAAACCAATCAACAATGGAGATGCTCCTACAGTGTAATGAATCACAAACTAAATTGTACCTCGAATATATCACACTATTATTTTGGCTTCTTTCTAGTGACTTTCATGAGGTTGGTGCATAAACTGAGAGACAAGACCAATGAAAAAGGAGAGGTCACAATGGGTATGGGTTAGATACAGAAGTTTACCAACAAGTTGATGATATAAGGTAGCATCAAATTCAGGGTTAGTACAAGTGACTGAAATCTTGACTCTAAACTGAAAGGGAGAAGGGGCTGGCTTATAGTCTTCCATGTGAAAGTAGTGTAGAATATCACAGGCATACTTGGACTGAGAGAGGGTAATGCCTTCCTTGTATTGCAAGACTTGAAGACCAAGGAAATAATGCAAGTGTCCTAAGTCTGTCATGTCAAACTTCTTTTGAGGCTAGACTTCACATGGTTTATATGGTTTGGATCACTACCAGTAAGGATAAGATAATAAAAATAAAGAACAAGGATGGTGAAGGACTTAACCACTTTCTTGGTGTAGGCAGTGTTGTCAGAATGAAACCTATAAAAGCCATTATCTAATAGAAATTTATCCATTTTGGCATACCAAGCCCAAGGAGTTTGTTTGAGACCATAGAGAGACTTCCTAAGGCGACAAACAAGGCTAGAGTCTTTTTGGATAAAACCAGGGGGTTTTTCCATGTAGATTTCTTCATGCAAATTTCCATGTAAGAAGGCGGATTTAACATCCATCTCATGGACTTCCCATTTAAAGGAGGCAGTAAGGGAAAGAACAAGGCAGATACAATTCATTTTGGCAACAGGGGAGAAGGTTTCAGTATAGTCAATGCCTTCAACTTGTGAAAATCCTTTAGCAACAAGATGAGCTTTATGTCTATCCACTTTTCCATTTGGTCCAAACTTGGTTTTGTAAACCCATCTGCATATGACAAGTTTTCTTCCTTTTGGAAGAGGAACACGATCCCAAGTATCGTTTTCCAATAAGGAACAATACTCTTCATTCATAGCTTCATCCCAATCTGGATGACCAGAGGCTTCTTCAAAGGTTTATGGATCAATTTTTTCTAGAACTTGAACCAATAAGGAAGAGGCTCTTTCGAACTGAGAACGTGTACATCGTCGATCGGCAGGGTCACCTACAAGAGAATTTGTTGCATCCTGAGTAGAGCGGACCCATACTGGAAGCGGTGGAGTATAAGGAAAAAATTCAAGAGGTGGAGGAGGATTGTCATCCTTGCTGTCATCATCTGAACTAGAAGGAATGCTATTAAAAATAGAAGAGAGAGAGAGAGGTGGCACATATTCCGAATCAGGTTCGTAGGCCAAAGGTGGCACATATGCCGAATTAGGCTCGCAAGCCAAAGATGGCACACTCGTCGAACTAGTCTCGTAGGCCAATATATTTTCATCAAATTTTACATCTCTTCTAATGATTATATTTTTGGATTTTGGCTGAAGAAGTCTATATCCTTTGACATCTTCAGAATATCCAACAAAAATGCATTTTTCACTCTTAGGTTCAAAGGCTTTATGTTTCGCATCTAGAATATGGGCCTAAGCATCACTTCCAAAAACACGAAAGTGACTTACATCTAGTTTGATTGATCTCCAAGCTTCTTTTGGAGTTATATTATTTAAAACCTTAGTAGGAGTGCGATTTACTATGTAATTTGCACAGTTAATGGCTTTTGCCCAAAAATTGAGACCAAGTCCTTTAAATTGAAGCATACAATTAGCCATTTCTTTTAAGGTGTGATTATTCCTTTCAGCTACACCATTTTGTTGTGGAGTATATGGAACGGTATGTTACAATTGAATGCCATGCTCAGTGTAGAAGTTGATAAATTTCTTGTTAACATATTCTAATCCATTGTCTGATCTGAACTTAAGAATTTGATGTCCAGATTATTTCTCAGCAAAGGCCTTAAAGGCCAAGAACATGTTAAAAACTTCACTCTTGAGTTTTAAGAAGTATACCCAAGTGCGTCTAGAAAAATCATCAATAAAAGGTAAGAAGTACTTTCAACCAGAGAAAAAAACAATAGGAACGAGACCACATAAGTCACTGTGCACAAGCTGAAAAGGGGCTGAAGCGTGCCAAGAGGCACGTTTGTCAAAACTATCCCGATGATGTTTTCCGAGTACACATCCAGAGCAAACACCATCTCGGAAGATACCATAGGAATACCCGTCATGATATTTTCCTTACATAGAGTTTGAAGAGAGCGATAGTTTAAGTGACCAAATCGCTCATGCCAAAGTTTTCTCACATCATCATTATGAGCAAAAAAAATAGAGGGAAGACATGATGACCCAAAGTTGTCAAACTTATACAATCTTGTCGAATCATCAACAATGCCAGTAGCTAAAATATGTTTAGGATCTTTGAGGTCCTTGATTACAACATCACGAGGTAAGAATTATACTATTTTCCCGTCACCTGAATGAGTTATCTGATAAACATAGAGAAGGTTGCATGACAAGGTAGGAACACATAGTACATCATTAAACTGACCATTATCGAGATGAATGGTTCCAGATCCTACAACACTAAGAGATCTATCATCACCAACATAAATATGTTTGGTGTTACAATAATTTAAAGAAGAAAACATGGCTTTATTTTTGGCCATGTGATAAGAAACTCCATAATCAATGAGCCACTCACGAGAATGAGAAGAGGAAGATACATTTAATGCATAACCAGATCTTGATGTTTGACAACCACAAGCAGAAAGTACCATTCCTGAAGATGAAGGTGAAGAGTGCTCCAAATTTATGTTGTGCTTCTTCATTGCTACTTCTAAGGCTTTCATCTTCTTAAAACATTTGGACTCTAAATGGCCATCATGATTGCAAAAGTTGCAATGTCCATCTGTCTTCTTTCCTTTGTTTTTATATGCCTTATTAGTTTAGTGAGTTGTTTTTTCAGTTTGTGGCTGAAATTGCTTAGGACCCTTGTTTGGTTTTAGACCATACTTTTTAGGATACTACTTCTTGGGATTCTTTTGATATGATTGCTGTTGGGCTGCTAAGGCTTTCTTAGAAGCATTTCCAAAAGTGATAAGACCAAGGTGTAAGAGTTTTTCTTGTTCTCTTATCAAAGAATCGAAAAAGGCATCAAAAGAGGGGTTCTTGTAGGCGGTTCCTGAAGAAATGATGGCTTCTCCAGTGGAATGGAAGGCAGAAAAAAATGCAGAGTATGCAGGGCCAAGCTTAGCAAGAATGCAATAAATGAGGCTACCATCTTCCTTTTTGATCTTACAACCTTCTAAAAGAATTTGAATGGTCTTGAATTTGGACAAAAAATCTTCAATGGAGGAGAAATTATTGGGGTCCAAAGTAAGCAACTCATTTTCAAGCTGGTGGGCCTTGATTTGATTTTGAATGCCAAAAATAGTTTTTAGCTTTTCCAGGGCTTCATCATGGTTGTCAATGTCAAGGATATGAAATCGAAAATCTTGAGAAATGGGCATTCCTATCAACCCTCATGCTTGATCTTGTTTATTTTCCCATTTAGCAACTTTATCATCATCAAAAGCTTTAGTTTCTTGTCCTGTGGGCTAGATATACCATGTGAGGTAGCCATTGGAAATAATTGGTGTTGTTAAGAATAATCAAGCATGCACTTTCCATTTTTTTTTTTTTAATAAATGAAGCTGAGAAAAGCTAAAACTAACCGCTCCAATGGAAATATCTTGAAAAATTAGGCCATTTAAAAAAAATGGCTTGAAAAGCGGCTTCCGAATGAAGAAGTTATGCCTTTTTGAAAAAACGAGTTGAAGATGCTGAATAGTTACAGGAATAGGATGAAGTGCGGCTTTCAAAAAAAAAAAAAAAAATCCGCCCCTTTTAACAAAAACATTTTACAAAAAGAAGCTCGAGAAAGAGATTTGAACCCAAGACCTCTATTCTCATAAACTAACTCCTCACCAAGTGAGATAGTAAAAGGATCACGTTATTGTTTGAAAGGAGGAAGTTTTTTTTTTTTTTAACTCTTCGGTGTGCATGCCTTTTCCTGCACAGAAAAACACAAAAACCGAGCCAAAAAAAATATGAAATGCAAAGCCTTATGGCAGAATGTTATATTTTTGATTAGCCTTACCAGAAACTATCAATTTTTTCACTATTTCTGATATCCCAAGATCGCACAAAGATGCGGGGAAAGAGCATACGTAGCGAAAAAATCCCTTCTTCCTGTTTCTGATTTGCCGAGATCGCATGCAGCACACAACAGAGAGCATACATAGAGAATAGGTTCTAGATCCAACAAATAAATAAAACCTAAAAACTAAAAATAAAAAGAGGGAACTGAAATAAGCAGAACTATTAACAAATATAACCGCAAAACAGATGCTTTATACCTCCAGATCTAAACTGTCATAACTTGGGCAGTTGAAAACCTTCTCGCATGAAACAAAAGGTGTTTTTCACTGTAACAGATGCTCCGGACACAACCAAGCAGTTATCCAACCCCAAAAATGTTCAGAAATAGTAGATCTACAAAACGAAATTCACATGCAGTCAAACCAGCTTCGGATTTTGATCAACAATATACACGACCCTCAAAATAGCTCTGATACCATGTAGGAATTTACAGGGTAAGTTCCATAGATCAAGAACCAAAGGTCACTGCTCAGAAATAGATCACAAATCAGTACACTAGTATAATCACGTGGTTAAAACCCTCAAAGAAGGAAACAATCCACAGCTTGAGCCAACGTGGCCACTTCAGGTAATTTATTAATATTAAAAGAAAAGTTACATATGTTTCTCTCATAAATGGTTGTCGCAAAAATGACCCTCCATGCTCTTTAAATAGAGATCATGGACCAATCAGGTGTTAAGCCATGGATCAAGTGTCGTTAATATCAAGGTGAGAGATAACTGTCAGATCACTACAAATCGTGATCGTCGGATTATAAGTTACAAATGTACATGGTAAAGAAACACACTTTACCTAACTCTACACTAGACTAAGTTATTCTTAACTATTTCCTATGTGTCAGAATATCCTAACACTCAAATGTTATTGTATTAAGTCTTGGCCTATGTTTTTCCAGGTGCATTATGTATATGGGATTCATTGTATTATGGCATGTCCCATTTATGCCAATGGATCATGTATTATGTGCTTTGTAGGTTAGTACCACATTGTTCGGCTTGCCATTATTATTTGTACTTAGTTATCTCGGCGGGTATGTATATGAATCCCCTGCCTCATTTAAGATCATGTACTCCAAAATAAAAGGAGACTTATATCAGTTTCGTAGGTATCGCCCCCTCCATTTTTGTCCTTCCTTGCATTGCTTCATTCGTCTCTCTCTCTCTCTTTGACTCCCCTTTGGTGTCTAGTGGAAGTGTAAATTACAACATATTTCAGTCATGCAATTTTCTCCTAACGCTCGTATGTTGGGGGGCAATCTGTTATCACCAAAAAATGATCACCTAGTCATTTCTAAGTAGGTGGAGCGAAATACACCATGTGAGTTTAATTTTACCATAGTTAAATCACTTTCACTATAAGAAATAATTTAATAAACCACTTTTATTAAGTTATTTTTGATTAAAATCCATGAGAATAATTAAAATAAACCATTACTTATTTAATTTTCTCTAGGAATAATTATTTAATTATTGTTTGATAAGTATTCCTTGTTACAATTGAATAAATCTCCTAGGAATAATTAAATAAATCATAATTTATTTATTTTTCCTTAACTCCATCCTTGGAATATTTGTTAAATCATTATTTAATAATCATTTCATTTCACATTTCTCTTATTATTCGCGAAATAATTAATAAATCATTTTATTTGTTAATTATTTCTAAATAAATATATTTAACCATTTTATAATATATTTTCTCTCTCCAAAAGTATAATAAAGTATTCCAAGTAGTTAAATCTAGATTTTGGTCAATAATATTTTATTATTCTCCATTTTCGAGATCAACCCAATACTTTGCTATAAATAAGAGGGATTTTCATCCATTTATCACCATGATCATTATCATCGTCACCATTATCGTCACATACCTTTCGAGCTCCCATTTTAGAGTTCTACATTGATTGGGTTTTCACACATTTGAGAGAGGAAGATCTGAATACTGAAGCGACAAGGACATCAAAGGACTTATCCCATTGAGGGGGACTTACGACCCTTTTTAAATCTCCTTCGCCAAGTGTCATTAATAATATATTTTTCTTTTAGAGCTTTCCAATATTGGGTTATTACATCAGATTTATTTTTGTTGTTTGTTATTTTATATTTGCATACATCTATCTTTCTGCAAGTTTGTTTCACATATTTGTTGTAGATATGAAGTATAAGAAACCACAATTGTTGTTAGGGCCACTAGTCACTCGTGACTTAAGAGAGACCTTTTTAGTACACCTTCCAATAAATTTCATACTAACACTAATTAGATACTTTTATTTTGGCATTAAGAGCTATAATCTATGAATTCGAGTTCCAAATCTTCTTTTTTCAATAACCATGCAGCCATTGAAAGGAATATTTATTGTCTTCTATGCTTCCAACATGTTTTTTCCATTTTAGATATCTAGGTGCTTCCCTCCTGGACAAAGCCTTGAAAAATGCCTCATGGGGGATCCTCTTCTTTAATTGGAAGGTCAAATTTCTAGTTCGACTATTTGTTTTATATCCCTCTCGAGAATAATCCTTCTCATCAAATCAATTTTACACTCCATGCCTCTATATTCATTTTTTCCTAGTCAATGTTGATGAATGTAATAAAAAATTTAGAACTTGTGAAGGGCCTTCCTATGGGGAGGTATCAAATATCAGAACTGAGATCTTGTATCACAGGATAAGGTATTTTAACCAAAGGATAATGATGCATGAATATTAAATATCCTCTCCTAATGAGGAAAATATTTAGCAGCTAAGCTCTAGTGGTGGTGGCTAACAAGTAAAGGTGAGCTACGATAAAACTCATAGAGAGAAAAGCACAACCACAACATCTTAGACAACCCCCTATTTTACCTAGAAAGATATTATATTGGATCCCTCATCTAGAATAATGCATGGAAAAAACCAAAAATTAGTTTGAAACCATTGTTCTTGGGAGGTTGGCAATGGAAATATAGTCTTATTCTGTGAATACATTTGGTAACAAGAAATTATCCTAGCCCAACAAAATGATTTATATCATAACCTGAAAGTGACCACAGTAATAGGGTGGAATTTTTTTTATCGATTATGGGATCAAAAAATAATTTCTTACGATCCTAGAATCTTGAAATGGCTTCCTAGTAACTAATGGCCCAAACAATGGGAAATTGGTGATCATTGGAAAATAGATAGCCTTCTTTAATTTTGCCTTATCAACACCGAATTAGATGAAGATTTCTTAGGATGGGGTGGAGAGGAGATGGAAAATTCAAATCTAAAGAATAATTTGTATTATAGAAATATGTAATTAAGTTAGCCATCAGGGATAGTTGGAAAAAGTTTGGAATCCTAAGTTATGGCCAAAAATATTAATTTTTTATGGTTGATCAAGCTACAAAATAACTTTGACTATGGAAAATCTTACTCGGTGGGGTTTCTTAGGGCCTTTAAGATGTCCCAGGTGGTTATGGAGGAAACCTAGGACCCACCTATTTATATCTTGCACGATACCAAGTTCCCTTTGGGAAAGAGGGGAAATGCTTTTTTGGAAATCATATAGATCCCCCTCAAAGGTCATAACGACCAAACATTAATGGACGAGAGATATCTCTAAGAATAAAATCCTCAACCTTGCATGGAATTTTCCTGGGATTCTTACTATGAAATGTTTTAAAGGAATGGAATGGATGAATATTCAAATCTAAGGCCCTTAAGGAAGAGTGATTTTAGAAGCTTGTATTTAAAAACATTAGAGAAAAAATTGGTGCTAGAGAGTGGAATCTAGAAAAAAAACAATTATCTGGCTTGGAATATGTAATTATACAAGAATTCCATGTCATGGATTTTATTCAATGGTCCTTGCATCAATCTCAACCCAATGGAAAATTCACACCTAGTAATTTGAATCCCCCTCCAAGCCATATAAAACTAAATTTGGATGGCACATCTAAAGAAAACCCAGGACCATCGAGATTAGGAGGAGTCTTCAAGAACCATGAAGGATAAGTTCTATATGTTATCTGAATGGTTGTGCTACAATTTAAATAATGGTGCAAAATTAGAAAGACTCATATGGGGATTGATATTGGTCACTAATAGGGAAATCACTTGTCATATAGTCAAAGGTGATTCATGCATGACAATCCAAGTTGTTTGCAAGGTCAAATTTGGGACTAATATGCTAAAAATATCATCAAATTAGTGCCTTTTAGTAGGATATTCTAAGGTGGACCTCTTAATAAATGTGGTCCCTTACATTATCTAGAGCACATTAGAAGATCTGGTAATGTGTTGGAAGACAGGCTATCAAATGAATGGGTTACTCAGTCCATGTCACTGTGGGTTTGGATTTCATTGGATGAAATCCTAGACCCACTCCATTCAAAATGTATTGTCATCATCCACATTAAAGACTTCCACACCCTATATGGGGTGTTATTCCAAGGCCAGAGCATGTGGAAAAGTAATACACTATACATGATGGTTGAGATTAACCTCATGGTTGAGTTGGCGGGTGTGGGAATAGCAATTCATAAGGTTGTAAGGAGCTCCTATACCCACCTCCTTCCTTGCAAGTGCTACATGTCCCAACTCATTTCCATGATTATGGGAATGTTGAATTTCAATGGTTCATGTGAGGGAGTTGGCCCATCAAGTTGGTGGTTGGTTGGGTGCATGCAAATGAAAACTTTTGCTAGATAGTGGCTTACATTTGCTTCGTGCAAAGGAAATTTGCTATGAATGATATATCATATTAGATTTAAAGTGATTTCAAATGGTTTAATGGGAAATAGGAACTACACTCACTTCATCAAATAATTTGTTATTTATGTCAACTAGATGATGTTTGGGATTTATACATGGGAGGTTCTCCTGGGATTTTCTTTACCTAACCTCATCCCTACATTTCCTAAAGCCAATACTAGTGCAAAGGGGACATGTGGGCGGAGGGATATTGGGCTATAAATACACCAACTGAGGAAAGTCCAATATTCATGGCACTGTCTCAACACATCAATAGAGGAAAATGCTTGGTTGTATGTTTGTGGGGCTCTTCCCATTCCAAGGATTCATATTAGAAACATGTTAGAAGAGATGAGAAGGATATGAAGTGTGCCATGAAACAATTTTTATATGGGTGTCTTGTATAAGGTAAGGTATCCATTGATGCGGCTGATGTAGAAATGCAGAAATTATGGGAAAGTATGGAGTCTAAGAGGATACCGATAAAGATGCAAGGTTGGATCCATGACCCTGGTAATTCTCGAACCAAGGAAATGAAAATTTTTAGGCCTGTTGAGACGTGTCGAATAACCAAAGTTATGGTCTTCCAAGAAATAACTCCAAAAAGGGTTGAAATCATTGTGTTGAATAATTATCTCTTACTATTTGAAGGTAATTTTGAGGCATTTGTGAAGGGGGTTTTCGAGTTGACTATCATAGTCAAAGGCCCCACATGATGAGCTAATCGTGGAGAAGATAGGGAGGGTTCAAGTGGCTCAAAATTCTCCCAATAAAAGCCCATCTTGGTACCTAATGTCCCAATGTTTCCCTCTTTTATCATGTCGTTCACTTCATACTCTCAAAAACCTAGTGCTATTAAGGAAGAGGTAACTCTGGGCCCTCCCCTATAGCACTACCTCTCTTTGAATATTTTTAACTCTGTTTATGATTTTTATGTTTCATACTTCTATCTATGAAAAAACAAGGTTGAACCATGTCGTATCAAGCAATGATTTTGATCTCGAGATTTTGTTTTTCAAACACTTCCAATTTTTTCCTCTATTTATTCGCTCTATAATATTTTCTATATGGACATGGTTAATATGCCAAATTTATTTTTTATTATGGCAAATTGGCCTATTATCTAAAGGGCTTGGTTTCTCTAGTGGAAAAGTATCACTTGCAAATAAAAAGTTCTAATAATATTAAAAACAAGTGTAAGCATTTGAATATCACAATCAATACTTATTATATTTTACACATATTTACAACAAAATAAAATATGGGTCAACATCACGAGTACAAGATACACCCACTTTGGTTGTTAGCACATAATTGAAAACATTGTGGCAATGAAGATTGCACTAAATAGGAATTTGTTGTACGTATAATGAAATTTATTTATTTTTAATTTATATTTTTATAAAATACAATGGTTTATTTTTTGTGATTTTAATATTTTGAAATGTATAAGATAAATTCATTTACTTTTTAACTAATTTTTTGGGTGATAATTATAGTTTTGATAAAGAATGCATCATTCTTAATTTAGTATTCAAATAAATATTATATTAAAATTTTATAATTATTTTCATAAATAAAAATAATTAATTTTAATTATAACTTGGATAAATCATATTGATTTTCAGCCCTGAGGGTTAGCTCATTGGTTGAGGTCCCTTTGCTAAAAGAACTTCCCTATTGGGAGGTCATGAGGCAATTCTCTTCGATGCTCTTGGGATTAGGCTTTGCTAATAAGCCAGCGGGAAGTGATCCTTTCAAGTGGACTTGCTTTGATATTTTCCTCAAGTACATGTCAAACTATCATTTTCCTGGAGCCTTGGGCATGCTACAAATAATCAAGTTGAGGCTTATTCCCTTTTTTAGGGGTTGGTTTAGGTCTCTTTGTCAAATATTAGTATAATTAATCATGGTGAGGAACTCTATAAACATAATATATCACCTTCAATTTGGCTCTATCACTACAAATCTAAAAATAGGTATCATCTTCAAAAGGTTCAAAACTCTGTTAAACTGGTTAATGGATCACTCAATGGTCCAAGTTCTGAGACAGAATAATAAGGAAGTGTATTTCTTAGAAAAAAGAGCATTGTGTTAGATATTGGCATCCTTGTTGTTAATGTTAGGGTGTGTTATATCCATATTCTATAATCATAATAAGCCTCATGGTATTGGGACTTGGAGAAGGTGTGAATGTGTCATAGTAACATATACTTAGCCAAGGAGAAGGTTATAGGAGAGGATGTGTTGAAATTCCAAGGAGAGTGGCCTTGGAAAGTCTCTTTGTCACTCCATGTAGGTACCATATCTTTGTTACAACCATGACCATGGTGGAACTGAGTGGATGATGTCAAATATTAGAATGGGAGGTAGGTATATTGGTTGGCACAAACTCCCCCTACCTTCATTTCCTTTAGATCAAAACATGGGTTTTAAATTGTTTCAATTTTCCCTTAGGCAGGGGAGAGTTGGAATATGGAATTATCCTCTGGTATAAGTTCAAGTAATGGAGAATAATGGGGCTTCAGAGAGAGAAAACAGATCAAGTGGTGTGAGATGGGCTTCAATGGCTAGGAGTATCAAAACCAAATATATATGGATAAAAGAGATGGCATTGATAAATGTGAAGAAGATTTGATTGTGGGATGGGAGGGACATAAAATTGAAACTTAGAATCATGCCATCCAAGGCTAGTCTTGTTTGTGTGAGTGGATTCATTATAAATACCACATATGTGTTGTATAATTCATTCTTATGAGAGGGAAATTTCCCTTTCAATGTTTTTTTAGTCTATTGTTTCCTTCTAGTAAGAAATTTGTTATCTTATATTCTATTTGGAAATATTTTTGAGTTAGTATTGGAGGTAGTTGTTTAGAGGTGGGATTTGTTGTCTCTCCTCAATCTTTTCAAAGTTACTCTCTTTGGGTTTTGAAGGAGTTTCAATGTTCTTAACTTAGTGAAATTTTTAGTGTTCTGACTGCTAATTAGGAAATGTTTAGAATAACTTCTAAACATTGAGTAGAGAAAGAAATTCACACATTGTAGAATGAGATTCTTTGGGTCTAGTTGAGGTACAATTAGTTGGTAACCATCTTGACTTCCATGATGGAATTTTGGTGGAATAGAGGGTGCAAGTTCAGAGGGTTGAAGATGAAATTAAAACTCTTCACCAAAAAACTTAGGACATTGGGAATGACTTAGCCCAAAACCAACAATTCTCTCCATATACCGGTAACTCTGCCTGTAATGCTAATTTAGTAGTCCTTGAATTGAATGGCATAGTTTACCAATGGATCCATGGGACATTCATAGGGAACATGACCCTCATATTCAAAATTGGTTATCTATGGAAGTAAATTTTTTCTTAGTTAGTAGGATTATATTGGAGGCTTTATACATTTACAAGCTATAACATAGTGGAACTCTTCCAAACTATTTGATACAAACCTAGGTTAAATGAAGGATGGAAAAAACTAGGCTAAACCTAAAACTTTTGTATTATTTCTTTGATCCAAATGAGGTCAATATATTGTTTTCTATCCATAAATTTTAAGGAATCAACTTGTAGGGTCATTATTATCGATGGTCCCAGTTTGGAAAATTTTAGGAGCCATTTTGAGCCTTAAATGACCACTTTTTGTGGTCCCAACCTCACTATGCCACAATAATCACCTCAATTGGAGCTCGTATGAGAGATTTATTCCTTGTATAAGTTGACCTAATGAAATTGACCACCATATTTCGAGAGGATTTCATGTCAATATCTGTTACTCATAGAAAAGGGGCTCAACATGTGGGATCTATGAATAAAATTCTAAAAGGGTTGAATTGCAACTCATATTTAGGGTTGAATGGATCAAATTTAACCCTTAGTTGGATATCAAGTTACGTTATAATTAGGCCACTAGGAGGAGAAGGGGTTCCATTCTATTTGAGTTCATTTTTTTCCATAGATGAGTAAAATAGTTGAGAGTGGATAGAGAGAGAGAGAGAGAACATAGAGGTTTTGTGTACTGTAGCACACCATGGGCCGTAGATCTCATTCCTTTTAACTTGTATCTATTTCCATTCAAAGAAAGACAAAGTACAACAACCTCACCTTTTGGTTGGGTTTTCTCCCATAAGAGTTTCTTATATCATATCTTGTTTTCATTATTGTTTGTGAGTTTTATTTAATTATTCTCTATTTCCATATTTCATATATTGAATGCATAAGAATAACACAATAATTAATGAATCTAAAAATTTAAGGAAAAATTAACCCTCATTGTGCATATTTTAGATTTTTAAATGTATTTTAATTAATAATTTGTGACGAATTTCCTAGTGGAATATCCACAGTAGTTTATGGATAATATTGGTATCAAAGTAAGTGTCTTTGGGTATTTGTGGGAATTTACAGGGGATCAATATCAGTTTAAGCGAAAAGTTGTAAAACCCCAATGATGAACAATGAATCTATTAATAACCCTCAAGATGCTGAAGAGAATAGGTTCTCAAGGCTGGAAGAACATGTCACAGATATCAATCGAAACATGAATATCCTTATGGAAACTATAGTGAATAAGTTTTTGATTGGAAAGTTGGAGGTTCCAACTTAGAGGTTGGATCAGAGGGGAAACCAAGGGATCAGGAAGAACCAAAGAGGGAGTCTAAGAAAGTACCCAAAGAGGAACAACTCAATTTAAGTTTCATGAACCATTCATAGTCTATGTTCAAAATGGAAGAGAAGGTCAATATCAATCCACATCAAGGTGATATTGATGCTTTTAATATAAATCATTGGTTACAAAAGTTAGAGGTCTATTTTAGTATTCACCATGTAGAGGAAGAATATAAAATTTCATTTAATTGAATAAAATTAGAGGTCCATGCCCTAACCTGGTGGGAAATACACAAGGAAACCTTGAGATTGGAGGAAGATCCTCAAGTGACTAAGTGGAACATTTTAAAACTCTCATAAAGTAATAGTTCTACTCAATAAAGTATGTATAGGACCAGTGGATATAATGGAATTATTTCTAGCAAAGATAGGGGCACAGTGTCTAGGAGTACATCATCAAATTTAGGAAGATGGAAATAATGTTGGATATCTCCCCAAAGAACCCAAACATACTCCTCAAGGATTTGGGGGGTATATAAGGCCATTTCTGAAATTAAATGATATTATTCAAACCTGTAATGGTGGATGATGGTTATGTATAAGCATAGTACCTAGAGAACATATGTTATAAGAAAGGGCAATCAAGTGGGCCAAATAAAAAGGAGCTCCAGGAAGCTTCCATTGAGGAGAAAAAGAAGTAGAAAGGGTGAAAATACAAAAACAAATAGCCAAAAAACACCAGTGGAAAGATCCCAACAACCACTGCAAACATTGTAACATTGCTGGTAATACAGAGGAGAATTTTGGAAGTTGCATCTATAGCTCAACCTGAAGAATAAAAAGAAAGATGCTAAGAAGAAAAATAGCATGGCCACTAATTTCAGAAACTAGGTGGAAAGAAACTCAAAATTGGATGATAATATTGTTTGTACATCAGTGTAGAAGGTAGTGAACTTGAGTAGCCTTCAGCAACAAGAAGAGAAGGGAATGACCAAACTCTTCCATATAAAGATACAAGTCAAGAAGATGAAAATTGATGCTCTATTAAACTTCGGACTGCAAAAAAAATATTTACATCAGGTCTAGTCAAGAAACTATGATTGGAGATGCATGACCATCCTATCCCATGTCCATTGGGTTGGGTCAACAAGGAGGTAGAGATAAAGGTAAACAAATAGTGTGAGATCAGATTTGCTAGCAAGGTTGACTTTATTGATGAAGTAGAGTTGGATGTAGTTCCACTTAATATATGTGGAATTATATTTTGGAGTCCTTATATGTGCATGTGGGATACAATACTCATGTGGAGATCCAACCAGTATTGCATCGTTAAGGATGGAAAATATTTCATCATAAATGCGAATAAGGGAAAGTCAAATATTTCACTGGTAAGTGTCAAATAGGACAAAATTTTAACAAATTCTAGTAAGAAGTATGGTCTTTTATTTTTAAGAGAAAATTGGTTTATAGAAGAGTTCATGAGACTTAATTCATCCCTAAAGGGCTACACAAAGGAATAGAAATAACAACTCAAAGAGTCACTATAGGTGTACAATGGTGTGTTCCAGAAGCCTAAAGGAATACAAACCAATAAGGAAGTGGACCACAAGATACAATTATTATCAAACTCTCCATTTACAAATATTAGGTTGTACATGTAGTCCATTATAAAGGAAACAAGGGTGAAGAAGTATTTTTGGTTGTTGATTGTTCAAGTATCATGTAAACAGATAATTACTTCTTATTATTTCTTCCTAGCTTAATTATTTCATGCATTATTTTTCATCATAAAGAAATTACACAGAGTATATCAACAGTAGAAAAAAATGTCAATAAGATCATAAAGAGACAGTCACAGAAGAAAAAAAACATTTACCCTTGGAAAACCCACATGGGGGGAAAACCCAACAACCTTTTCCTTAAATAAAGTATTCAGTTCAACAAGAAACACACCTAGATCATCTAGTCAACCATATGGTCAAATTAACAAACAAAGAGACTTGGTTAAATATGGTCCAACTACTTCCTAGTCAATTAAAACATTTACCTAAGAGACTCGATTTGGTCTGCCTTCTCGGGATGAATTTTGGCCCTCTTCTACACCCAAAGTCTCAATCCTGCAACTCGGTTATACTTCAAAAGTTCAGTCCTAAAAATCATCCTTATACACTCAAATTCTCACTCCTACAACTCGGTTATAATTCAAAATTTTGTTCCTACGAGTCATCCTTCTTTACCAAAGATATGTCTGAAATATTTCAAATTAGCTTCAAGCTAGTTGGAATATTAAATTTTGTTTTTCCACTTAGATAGAGGAATAAGAGGGTAGGGAGACCCATAAATATCCTTAGTAGGAAAAAAACCACTCCTAATATGAATAAGGATCATCTTAGTAGCTAGATAAAGAACCCTCATGTGTGAATAGAGGTTGAAGCAATGTGTGGATGGGGTCAAGTTTGACCAAATCAACAGTGCTGGTATGGAGAGAGTGGATAGTTAATGAGGGACAACGTAGTGTTAATGGGAGGAAGTCTCCATGAGAGTAGTGGCTTTAATGAGTGAGACCCAAGGTGAGAAGGATCACAATGCATATAAGGAGGGGGAAGACAACCATAGAAGGGCATGTTGATTATTGTTTATGTTTTGGTATTTTATGACTGCTTGCACGCTTTAGTTGTTTAGAGGAGTCTGATGTGATATTTAGCACAAGGGCGTTCTCGAGTAGGAATCCCACCCTCATACTTGGGGGACTTCGAGTGCCCACTCAGGAGATTTTTGTGAGCTTCATTTCCACATTCCGACATCAGGCCAGCTTCATTCATCATCTACATCGTAGTTTCTTCCAAGGTTGTGTTGTGTTGTAGGGTAGAGGCAGTGGAGGATTGATATGACCATTTTTTGTGTTTTTTTTTTAGTGGAGAGGTAGCCTTTCCACCAGGAGGCCAACAAGGGAGGTCCTTGGACATTATTTCATCATTTGGCATCATGCCAAGTTGTTACCATCTCCTACAACAAAATTTCCTTCACAGAATGCATTATATTATTGAGCATTTGCAGTGGAGGGTTCAGTGCATCATTTGGAGAGTTAGATTTCAAGTGAAGGGATCAGCCTTTCATTTGGAGAGTCTATTGGGAGGGATTTCTATACATCTCTACATCAGTTTAGCCACCTCCTTTACAGGTGTCTAGTTGCAAAGCTTATTCAACCCTAGGGCTACATTCCGGCATTTTGTATTTTGTGTATTTCCGGAAACCCTTTATGGGTTGTATTAGAAATGTGCTTGGGAGCATAGATATTTATTTCTGGAATCTCTTGAGACACATATCAGTTGTTATATATCATTTTATCTTTCCAGCTGCATCTATGCCCACTAGGACTGCGTTGTATTGATTATCCGACATTTGTATAGTAGAATCCCTTCATGTATTGGCTTGTTTTATTATTGGAGGCTTGTGTTATTTTGCTTGAGTGACTTTATATTTAATATTTTGTGCTCATTACTGCTGATATGCTTAATAAGATTAATCTATATTTGTCTCACATCTTGGTGTATTGATATTCGCTACTATTTTCCATTTTTATGTTCAATATTGATGTTTTTCCTATTTTAGAATATTACAGTGGTATCATAGCATAATCTTGGCTTAGCTTGTGTATTTCAAACATTATGTCATCAGAAGAAGGATAACCTCTCACATAAAGGGAGAGGAGGTATCTCAATAGATACCAGAGATATGATCATACAAACAATAAAGAAGACAAGGGAAAGACTCCCATATTAGGAGAAGATGATGAGAAGGAGTTTCCCAAACTTCTTCTTCAAACCATGTAAGATATTTTCTAGGAAATCAAGGAGTTGAGGATGGATAGACACAAGGAATCCCCTAAAGGGTTTCTACATGGAGAAGGCTCTGGAATTTCACATCAGTGGTATGATCAACCAGTAAGGTAGCAAGTTTCCCAATGCTCCACTATGCCTACATTTTTAGCAGCGGGAAATGGAGGATCCCAAGCTTGAAGGTTATTTCATAGAGTATGAGTCTCAATCTCAAAGATTCAAAGATAATCTAAGCTTTCAGGGTTTTTTCAGATCAAGGACAACAGGAGACCCTGGTATAAACATATAAGTGTAGGATTCACATAGAACAATGATCTAAACCGAACTATGGGTAGATTATTTTTTCCTATTTTTGATGGATCATGCAAATGCACAAGCAAGTCTTGATTGGAGAAGCTAGACATCTACTTCTAGTTGAATATAGTACCGGAGATGGAGGCCATCAAGATAGTAGCGTTGCACCTTGAGGGTGGGGCACATGATTGGTGGTCTCATGGTCTTTCTACATTTGGGCATGCTAATGTGACTGAATATTTAGATTTCACCTGAATATTAGTAGAGAGGTTTGATCGAAGAGATCGAGAGGCACCTTTTATTGAGCTAGCCAAGCTCAAGCATTCAGGTAATCTGGAGACCTATATTTCTGAGTTCTTAAAACTTTTTGTTATGGTTCCTGATTTGTCTGCAACTAGGAGGGTATATATGTTTATTTATGGGCTAGCAGAGCCTCTACATGGATTGGTTAAATCTACTAAACCAACCACCCTTCAAGATGCTATTGAAAGGGCAAGATATTTGCAAGATGCCTTTCCAAAGGTAAAGGCTTCATTTCATCCAAGGCCACCCTTCTAGTAGAATGGGAAATATGTGAAGATTCCTCCTTCAAAGGAGAACCAAAACATGAGACCTCTTAGTGATGATGTCCGAAGAGACTTGAGAAGAAGGAATCTTTGCTTCACATGCCAAGAACCATGGGCACCCAGACATAGATGTGCAGCAGGGAAGGCACACTATATAGAGGTATTCTATGATAGTGAAGAGGAGGAAGAAGAGGAACCAAAAGGAGGTCACAGCATTGGGATAGCAGGAGAGGATCCACCACCACCAAGAGGTGGGAATGGGGAAATTGCTCTAGTGGGAGGGGTCCTTATATCTTTGCGGGGAGTACCCAAGTATCTGACCTTGAGAGTCTGAGGTACCATTCAAGATCAGAGGGTATCAATGTTGATTGGCAGTGGGGCTACTCCCAACTTTATTTATTCCCAGTTAGTGTAGAGGAGGGAAATACCTACTGATGAATTTGAGGTATTTTCAGTTTTGGTCCCAGGAGCTATAACCATGTAGTGCATGAAGTATGTCCCGGCATTATCTATCACCATGGGAACACACACTTTGACTGATAAACTTATTTGTGGTTGATATCCCTGACACCTATGTGATTTTAGGTGTCCAGTGGTTGATTACTTTGGGGAAGGTCACCATAGATTGGGAGACTTTACAAATGGAGTGGATAGACAAAAAGAGTGGTAAGCATCAGGTGATCATGGGCATGCACACTTATCCCTCTTAGACAGTTTCCACACAGAAAACAGAGCTGGATTTGCATAGTGGAATCAAGCACCCAACAGTCCATTCAGTTATGCAGTTGATCTTAGCCCATGACACATTACTATTTGGAGGCATTCCACCAGGAAGGCCCTCGAATCGAGAGTTTATTGGAGAGTTGTCACAACAAATTTCACCACTCATAGATAGAAGAGGGGTGAGGACCTTAGGATGACTTGGCACAGTGCAGAGAGTCTTGGGTAGGCTCAAGGAGGAGGGAGGCATTCTCCCAGTATCAGTATTACCGACTCTCACCAAATATCATGCGTTGAGAGGAGATGTTTTGGGGAGGGATGATGGCACTATCATGGTGCAAGGAGGCTACTCCATGGTTGTGGAGAACCTGAAGATACTTCCTCATAGGGAGGAATCTTCCATATATGATAGAGGGTGGTGGACACTCATGCATACATTGGCCAAACTCAAGAACTTTCGGATGGGTGATAGCTTCCTATGGAAGGCTAACCTCCATAAAATTCAACCCCTACTTGAGCAGGAGCAGATACAAGAGAGGCATGATAGCAACATCTCGGCATATGGCGTTGGCAAGGGATATGTCAAAGAAGAGGGCAACAACATGAAAGGTGCTTTACGTTGCAGACCAGAAGCACTGTCATTATTGAGTATAGATCCTTATTGGAGATCCCAACTGTTGGTGGAATACTCCAAGGATCTCCTCACATGCAGAGTACTTGATGGACAGTTGTCAGATGAGAGATATGCAATGATAGATGGAGTCATCTATTATCAGAATAAGATCCTTTTTACTAGAGCTTATAAGCTCAAGGAAAAGCTTCTACATGCAGCATCTGAAGATTTTCTCTCTAATCACATTGATTTCAGGAGGGCTCCAAAAGGGGGCACTCTTTTCTTCATACTGCATGGTCTACTTGGAGCTACACTCAGTGATGAAAATGGCCACTCCCTAGGAGGTTTTGGGGAGATGATATCTTACACAGGGTGTGATCAGTTGACACCACACATCAGTCACCTTCTCCACACATGTGAGAGGATAGTGGCAACAAGAAAGTGGTTGGGAAGCCACTCATCATACCATGTTCTGAGGTAGCTAGGAGTAGGACTATGCTGGTTCTACTTGAGGGACTATTATCCTCCTCCGGTATTTCATATGGCAACTAGTGTGTCCTTGATTTTGATCCCATATGTTGATGATGTTTTTATCATTGTTGGTGGCATGATTGGAGGGATGGCACATGGACTGGAGTTGCCCATTGGGAATGAGATTCCCCACACTTCTTATGCCTCATGCTTCAGGGAGAACATTTGATAGTATATGGTTGCAATATGAGATATCTTGTTTCCTTATGAGGTGAGCCATTTGGTTAACTTGAGCAATTGGGAGGAGCATCTCATAAGCGCTTGGGAGGAGCATTTCAAGGATGGATTTACTGGGGGACACATGGTTCATGCAGAGAGCTTATCATATGGAGGTGTCACAAGGGAAGGAGGAGAAGTTTTGTAGCACTCACCTTTACAGTTGCTCGAGGACAAGAAACATTTGGGAGGGGAGGACTGTAATATTCCAAATTAGCTTCCAGCTGGTTGGAATATTAAATTTTGTTTTGCCACTTAGATAGAGGAATAAGAGGGTAGGGAGACCCATAAATCTCCTTAATAGGAATAAAATCACTCCTAATGTGAATAAGGATCATCTTAGTATCTGGATAAAGCACCCTTATGTGTGAATAGAGGTTGAAGGATGTGGATGGGTTCAAGTTTGGCCAAATCAACAGTTTTGGTATGGAGAGAGTGGATAGTTGATGAGGGACAACACAATGTTAATGGGAGGAAGTCTCCATGAGAGTAGTGGCTTTAATGAGTGGGTCCAAAGGTGAGAAGGCTCACAATGCATATAAGGAGGGGGAAGATAGCCATAGAAGGGCATGTTGATTATTTTTTATGTCTTGGTGTTTTATGACTTCTTGCACGCTTCAGCTGTTTAGCGAAGTCTGTTGTGTTGTTTAACACAAGGGTGTTACCAAGAGGGAATCCCACCCTCATCTTAGGGGGAGTTCTAGTGCCCACTCAAGAGATGTTTTTGAGCTACATTTATACATTCTGGAATCAGGCTAGCTTCAGTCTTCATCTACAATGCAGTTTCTTCCAGGGTTGTGATGTGTTACAGGGCAGAGGTAGTGGAGGATTGATAGGACCATTTTCTGTTTGTTTTTTTTAGTGGAGAGGAAACCTTTCCACCAAGAGGCCAGCAAGGGAGGTCCTTGGACATTATTTCATCATTTGGCATCATGCCAAGCCGTTACCATCTCCTACAACGTAGTTTATTTCATAGACTGCATTATTTTATTGAGCATCTACAGTGGAGGGTTCAGTGCATCATTTGGAGAGTTAGATTTCCAGTGAAGGGATCAGCCTTTCATTTGGAGAGTCTATTGGGAGGGGTTTCTATACATCTCTACATCATTTCAACCACCTCCTTTTTAGGTGTCCAGTTGCAAAGCTTATTCAGCCCTAGGGCTGCATTCCGGCATTTTGTATTTTTTGTATTTCTGGAAACCCTTTCTGGGTTGTATTCGAAATGTGCTTGGGAGCATAGATATTTATTTATGGCATCTCTTGAGACATATATCAGTTTTTCTATATCATTTTATTTTTCCAGCTAGAAATATGCCCACTGGGACTACGCTGTATTGATTCTCGGACATTTGTATAGCAACAACCCTTCTTGTATTGGCTTGTTTGATTATTGGAAGCTTGTGTTATTTTGCTTGAGTGGCTTTATCCTCAATGTTTTGTGATCATTACTGCTGATATGATTAATAATATGACTCTATATTTGTCTCACATCTTGGTGTATTGATATGCACTACTATTTTCCATTTTTATGTTCAGTATTGCTACTTTTCCTATTTTGGAATATTACAACGTCATTCTTCTTCAATAGAAATTGTACCTCAAATAAGCTTATTTTCAGCCTCGGGTCCATCTCCTTCTTAGCCTCATATTTGACTTCTGATTTAGCCTAAGAAGGTCTAAGTTCCTTGCTTAATGAGGAATTAAAATGGAACATATGTATAATGATAATGTTATCTGAATGGGTGCCTCTACATTGGGGCCGACCTTCCTAGGAGGAGGGCCAAATTGGCTTCTTTGGAGCCAAAAATTCAAATTTTCTCTTTTAAAGAACCAACATGAATAACATGCCATATATTTCTCTTTTGACAAGGTCATGAAGAAATATTCTTATTTATTATTTCAAATACATTAATAGTAAAATGTTAATTATGAATACCAAACATAGCTACAAAAATTCAAACTCCCTCTTAGTTAGGGATTTATTCATAATGACTATCTAGATGCTCTCATGTTGACAAATTTCTCTTATAAAAGGTTATAACAAATCCAATTACCATAATCTAGTCAACAATTGTGACACATGCTAAAACAAGTTACCATAATCTTGTAAACAATTGTGACATATGGTAAATCAATTACATCAACCAATTACTACAATATAGTCAAACAATTTTGAATTTAGTCAATAACTCTGGCCTATGGTATATCCTCACCATAATCTCAATCAATACTCCTAACACATGGCACATCATTTAGCATAAACTAGTCACCATTATTTTGGTCCATCTGACACATGGTATAGAGAGTAGTCTTGTTTCACCATAATTTTGGTAAATATCTTTGACACATGATGAATTAAAAAAGGACACACTCTATCTGAGTAATTTGAGTCCTGGTGCTAAATGAGACTAATGCTCCTAGACCATTCTTTCTAATTCGCGTCAACATACTTGACACTGAAAGAATGATTGTCCTTTTTTGAACCATTTTCCTTAATTCGGGTCAATATAATTGACACGGGAAGATTATTAGTCCATGATGCTATCCTATCAACA
This sequence comes from Pinus albicaulis, assembly GCA_034641835.2. Lineage (NCBI taxonomy): Eukaryota > Viridiplantae > Streptophyta > Pinopsida > Pinales > Pinaceae > Pinus > Pinus albicaulis. The sequence continues at coordinate 786,651,636 of CM076576.1, forward strand.
CACCCTCTCACTAAGAGATGCATTCTCAACAATTCCAAGCTTGTACATGGAGCATGTGGACTTCATCCTGAGACAGATTTTTTTTTAGCAATCTTCTTGAGGCCGCATTTCTTCATTTTATGCCATGTCTCAGTGCTAGATCTCACCGTGCTTCAACCCATTATCATGGTCATCAATTTCACCTGATCAATACAATATTGCAAGTAGTCTCTAAAGCCATACTTCTTATCAACTTTCCAATCCAGCTATAATTACACTCAACTTCTGGAATATTGAGTGTTATAGATGTTTGTTTCTTGCTCATCCAAGAAATAATAATGGAACTCAAACTAATGCAATATCTTAATGAACTCTTTTTTTCTTTTGCCTTCTCTAATAAAACTGAATCTTTGAATCCCTACAATTGTACTTCAGTGTTTGATACATATATCAAGCCATAACTAAATATGTCATAACTATATCATTCTTGTACTACAACACATATTGATTCAGATGCCTTGGTTCAACCATAAATTGATCGACTTATTTTTCTTGGAACCATCACTTAGGCTACTTTGCAATTACCCTAACTAAGTGTTCTTTTTTAAACAACCTCAATTACAATTAAAATGAAAATTACAATCATTTCACAATTGGCATATACAATTAAAATTACAATTACAATCATTTCACAATAAATTAAATATTACAATTATTGTTAAAATTTTACTAATATTTTACATACAATTACAATTAAAAATACAATTACAATTTTAGAATTTTACATACAATTAGAATTACAAATATTACAAATTTACAATATCATGATCATTTAATATTAAATTAATTAATAAAAATCAAGATCATGATAACCATCTTACATTAAACAACATATTCGACTAAAAAACACATTCAAATTCGCTAACATCATTGTGATCATGATCATCTAACAAAACACATTCAAATACTCTGTTGGAGCCCTATTTCAAGTCAGATATTCCCTTGCCTCCTGCACTTCCCAGGTATATTTAGGAAACCCTTGTTTCCTTGAGATGCTCATCATCCTATATGACATCTAGTGTGCACACATCTTGGAAGAATTCTTGTGAGGCGAGGGCTGGATGGATCCAAAGGACGGAATGCTCGGAGGCTGTGGAAGGATTCAGGTGATCTCTCCACATTTCTATTACTGTATGTGCCAATTGTAATAAGAAGAACCATCTTGTTCTCGACATTCACGTGTTTATATCTCTTCATATATGTGTAATGATCATTAATTGAATGTTTAATGTTGTTCTTATTATATTATGCATGAGTTACACTAACATCTAGGAACTATATATGCTGTACAACTAGAGTTTCATGTTCATTCTTTCTTGATTTTCAGGTTACAAAGCACGAAGGGTTGCTGGGGGTTTGCACCCCACGGGATCTACATCAAACGTTGGACTTTCGATTAAGTTCCACAACTTGTTATATCTAGTTTTCAGTATAAAAGATAGGTTAGGTGAGTCCTTCTTGAATGGTATGCCCTGATCTGTGAAGGTTGCCAACCCAAAAACCTTTAGGGTATTATATCCCGAAACAGAAATGGAAACTCCGCTGGGGATCACATTTTTGTGATTTCCCATTTGGGTTGTTTTATTTGTCTTAAAGGTTCCCAACAATTTCTATCAATTTTTTCCAGTTCAGTAAATCTTTTTCCAGTCAGACTAAAGACCTAGTCTCTTGATCAGGCTTGACCTTTTGTTTTTCTTTATTTACCTTCCCATACGCATTTTTTTTCTACACAGTTGCATATAAACATTGTTTTTTGCAAAGGGACCCATGTATACGTGAGTTTCCTTTGACACAGTCGCATATACACGCTTGTTGCTAAACTGCAAAAGCGCGTATAAAATTTGAAATTTTTGGTTTTAAGCTTTTATGGTCTTGTCTGCTTGTGGTGACCTATTCCTGTAGTGTCTTTGAGGTCTCTGGATTGTGTCTAAAATGGTTTTATGCCTATTTTTCTCTTATTTCTGTGAAGACCCACTCATTTTGTGAAATCTTTCTCTGGTGTGTTTGCAATTCTGGCTTGAGCACCAAGGTCTTTTCCTGAAGATTCTTGGTTGTTCTGAGTATTAAGGACAGAGAGCTTCTGCTCATTTACTCTTTCTTAACCTTATGTGTTGTTTCACATTTTGATTTTCACCTATTTGAAGTGTTTGATTTTCTTGATTTCATGGACTGCTTTTGTTGCAATTTTCTAAGGGTCTCTTATTGATTCTTTGGAGTTTTTGTTCATTGCAAGCTTATACTATTGTGATGAGTTGATTTGTTGAGTTTCTTATCTTCCTTTTGCTCTTGCAAGTCCTGCTGTGAGAGTGGCATGGTTGGATTTGGGCATTTTTTTGAGGCTTTTACTTGAAATTCAAGTTTTCTTGACTTAGTTACTGGATAGTTCCATTGGTCTTTTTTGAAATCTCTTTTCCCTGTAAACTCAAAAGCCCAAAAAACATTTTGTTTTCCATTGCTTTTGTTTTCATTTTGTTTGACGGTTTATTTTCATCTTTTGAAGCTTTGTTGAGTGTATAATCTTCGGTTCTTGACTTGATTAGGAAGGGAGTGTTCTTTGGATTTATTTCTCTCATGTCAAGTATGTGTTGGCATTTTTATACATAGGAGTTTTGATTTGGAACTACCTCTGTTGATTGCAAAAAAGTGATTGAACCTTGAGAGACTTCTCTTTGCTTTTTTAGGTTTAGCATCTTAGGATTTGCATGTCATTGGTAGTTTGAATTAGATGCACATAAGAATTTTTTGTCTTTTTTGTAACTTTTGATTTGTGTGAAGTGTGAGCATCCGAAAAGAAAATAAAAGTGTAGTCTCGTAGAACCTGTGTAGAAATCACTCTTCATCGAAAAGAAATCAGTGTATTTGCATGTAGTTTGGTTTTCATTGGTTTCTTCCGTGTCTTACAAACACCATCAGTTTCATTTCCACATGCCCTTGACATAAAATAACAGCCAATTAAAATAAGCGATATAATTAAAAACAACTAGCAATTTTTTATTATTATTGTCATACACCAACTAGCTAGGTTGTAGGGCCTTGGATTAGGTGAGTGGAGAGTTAACTCTCCAAGGCCACTCAAATTTTGAAACATAGAAGTTTATTAATGAGCGAAATCCAACACCGTTAAGTGGATGGGGAAAGCTCTCCTCTAGAGAGTCAAACGCGAGGTAAAGTGAAGGTAGAGAAGAGAGATACCCCCTCTCTTATTTGCTAAATCTTGACCTAAGACCGTTCTACCCGGCTGCTGATACAGACTGGTGCCCATAGTTGCCTATCCTAGGGATCACACAGGTGAGTGCAGGGGGGAAAACCCGTGGTACCTGAGGCAGACGTTGCATCACTTCCATCAGTGCTTCTGGAGGGTGCCCTTGCGAAGCTTGAGTACTTGCATCGGCAAAGGCTGTTGTTAGGATGTAAACGTAACTATTTTTTTTACCTTCGATAGTAGGCCTGGGTCATAATTACCCCAGACTGTTTTTCGGAGGTCCTATTTTTCGCTTTCTTCTATTTTGGTGTCCGGTCCTCATCACCTAGAGTGGAAATACCTGAGAGCTGCTTGTTTGGCTGTATCTTAGGTACTTTTTAAAGTGTGCTCTTTGCTCCTAGATTGATTAGCTTCATATATTTTTTGAGTATAATAAATCTCTTAAAGTGGCTGACCAATTTCCTCATCGATCGAGGAGGCTCTGTGGGTTGTCTCCCGCGATGTCGAGCCTTCTTTAAGAAGGCATAGGAATAATTTGGAGGGTGATTTTCACCCGGTTTTTTCAGATGCAACAGAGAGAGATCCTCTGTTAAGGCTAGTTGTTTCTGTAGATGGTTCTGGTGTTGGTGTCAGTGCTGAGAGGAGTGCTCCACTCATCTCGAAAGTTTTATTTCCGGAATAAGAAGTAGAAGTAGAGGAAGTCCCTTAGCCTCCTGAGTCTCTTCCATCTCCTCTTCCTGCTAGTTATCTGTTTATCATCGAGTACATCAGACCTAAGTCTCAGAGACTAGGGAGTCCTTATCCATCATATTCTCACCTTTCGATGGCCACGACTGGGAACATAGCTTCGGCTGTGAGTGCTGCAAGTATTCAGATTCCTTCTTCAGTTGAAGGAGGAGGCATTATTGCTATATCTTCGATTGCTTCTAGTACTTTTGTGTTTGGCTCTGGTCACACCCAAGCACATGCTTCTCAATCTGGTCCCTTTTGTTTCAGAATGCCCACTAGTGGGATTCCTTATTTTTCCTTTTCTGCTACTTCAACTTCATCTGCACCCATATCCTCTATGGCTAGTGGATCAACTTCTTTTCAAGGGTTCCCATTTGGAAGTGGGAACATCCCTAATTCAACCCCTTCCTTAGGATATTTTCCTTTCACTTCCCAGACTCAAAGTTTCAATCCATGGTCTAGAGGTCAAAGTTCTACTACCTTTACAGGTTGGAACCCTATTTTTACAACGTTAGGAGTAGGGAATCAGTTTCTCACTAGTCACCATGGGAATGTTCCTTTCCCTTCAATGAGTGCTTATCAGGATTTTTCTCCTTTTTCAAATGCATGGAACCCCTACTAGGGGGTTTCTTCTTCATTCACTAACTCAGTGGGGGGAAGTGGTCCAGTTTATAGTAACTCCATGTTAGGAGGGGGTCCTTCTCCGAATGTTGGGTCACAAGGATTTTCCTATGGCCCAACATTCTCTACAAACTCTACCTGGAAACCTGGTGCCTCATCAAATCTAGGTTATTCTTTTCAGAATATGGGGAATCCATCCTATGGGGGATGGAATTCCCAGGCTCCTCCTTGATTACCTTTTCTGGCAACGTTAAACTTGCAAGATTTGTCTAAATTGACTAACAAACCTGTCCGATATAGTCCAGGGTGGCCTCGAGTCCCCACCAAACTACCCTCAGACATCCCAAAATTTGAAGGGAAGAATGGAGAGGATCCAGTGGATCACATCACCACTTTCCATTTATGGTGTTCATTAAACTCCCTGATTGATGATTTTATTAGGTTGAGGTTATTTCAACGCACCTTAACTGGAAATGAAGCCAAGTGGTATATTGAGTTAACTGGGGGAAGTTTCACCACTTTTGGAGATCTGGCTACCATGTTTCTAAATCATTTTTAGTTTCATGTCCGTTACGACGCCGGGACTAAACTTCTGGCTAATTTTAAGCAGGATAAGGCAACTCAAATTTTTGATCATATTGAAAAATGGTGAAGAAGGAAGAGGCTCATTAAAGCCTATATTCCGAATGAATTCCTTCTGGAATGGTTTTTTAAATCCTTGCAGCTAGATATTTTTAAGGTTGTATCCCTATCAGGGGTATTTTCCGAGGAGCAGGCTATTTTTAGGGCTCAACAATTAGAACTGATTTATTCTCAGTCTGGAGTCCTCAATAAAAAATTTCCTGATGCTCCTCACTCCAAATTGGACTTGTCAAAAACTAAACCTGGTCCTCATGGTGATGGAATTATTGGTTCGATCGATAGCGGTGCAGCTAACTTTCTTAGTCAATTGCAACAGTTGTCCATACAATCTGCTTCTGCTAGTTAGGCTGTGCCTTCGATGTCAAATCCTTCCCAGTCTTTGTTAATAAATGCTGTCTAGACTTCTAACCCCAAAGGAAATCAACAATCCGAAGGGAAGAAGAAGGGATAGAATAATAAAAAGAATGGCAAAGATGGAAAGGGGAATGCAAATAAATCCAACGAGCATGTTGGTGAGGGTCAAAAGGATAAAAATAAAGTCACGTTTCCATGAAAGTTATGTTCTGGAGACCATCTTTCTCACCTTTGCCCTAAGATTCAGGATGCGCAGTGCTTGATAGCTCAACAGGGTTCTTCCAATTCCTAGGCTGTGTTAACAAACCCTTTTCCCCAAGGGCAGCAATTAGCTGTTGGTGCGAATCAAAATACTAGGGCTCCCTCTGGGGGCACCCAAGAAGGGGAAAACACATCAAACATATATATGATGAGTGCTCACATAGATATCACTACGAAATCTCGTGATTATGGCGAATCCAAATCTTCGAAAGCCAAGGGTGCTCTTGATAGTGCTGAACTACTTCATATTACAAGGCCCACTATTGAGCCTATACCTCAGATGCCAAAGGCATATACAAAGCGTATGACAATTAATCCAAATGATAAGGCTGCCTAGAACTATTCTGTTGTAGAAGATCTGGCACAAAGTCCTTGTGCTATGTCGGCTCTCAAGGTGCTCCATTCTTGTCCAGCTCAGCGAAGTGCTCTCCTCGCTGCTATTGGGGCTGTTGATCTGAAGAACTCTCTTATGATTACATTTTATATGTCTAATTTCAAAAAGAGACTCCCTCATCATATGGATTTCCATATTATATCGTTGTATCGAAAATTCAATATATTTCGAACGGTCGTCGATGAGGGTGCTTCCACGTGTGTGATGTCTCTCACATGCTGGAAGGGAATCAGATCTCCCGCAACTATTCCTTCAGCCACTCTTTTGACTGTGTTTGATGGTCATTCTCACAGGCCACATGGTATTGTCCCGGCTTTGCCCATCTGTGTTGGGGGAAAAAATGTTAACATCGAGGTTGAGATAGTTGATGCAAGCTTGGACTATAAATTTATGTTGGGGAAAAACTGGATTTATGAGATGGATGCCATTGTGTCCTCATTATTTCGCATTATTTGTTTCCCTCATGAAGGGAGGATTGTCACAGTTAACCAACTGGATTGTTCTCCTATAGACCCGAATGCATCTACTGACTCAACTATTCCTTTAGTGGATAATACCAAACTGCCTGTTGAGAATCTAGGGGTTGGAATGTATTCTTCCTTGATGGGTACTTTTGATCTTCCACCTCCTTCCATTCATATAAATGCAATTTCATCCTCCAAGGCTCCTATTCAAAGAGAGTTTTTTAGAAATCATTATTTTTCGGACCCTTGGACCTTACCTTCCCCTACCTCCACATTAGTAGAAGGTCAAGTGGGTGGAATGGAATTTCCTATGTCTGCAGCTAAGATTGCTTACAAATCTATTGTTGACTCTGCAGAATCCACTCCAGTTTCTCTTCATCAGAGGAATTGGATGGAGATGTAGCCCCGGCTTGGACTCTTAGTTCTTCTTCCGCCTAGGATTGCCTTGATACCACTATTCCCTCTAAAGAGGCTATCCTGGAAGCTATGACTGGTATAAATAGACCGTGGGATGATTTTCATCATCGATCTTACTTTTTACCAGATTTGAGTGAAGTTGAATCAATTTTACCTAGTCCTCAGTCTTTTGGTCCTGTTCACCCAGTCCTAAACCCTTTAGCACCAGCACAGGTATTTGCTAAAAGGAACATGGTTGTGATTTCTCCGACTATCCTGGTAAACATTTCCAAAAATCCCAACATTATCGAGAATGTTTTCATCAGAGCTGAATGTTCCCCTGAAGAGATTCAAATTTACACCGATCTCTTTCGAGAGTTTAGGGATGTGTTCGCTTGGTCTTATGAGGAAATGCTTGGTATAGATCCATCTATTTTCCAGCATGAGATCAAGTTATACGAAAATGCTAAGCCTGTAAGGTAAAAGCTTTGTCCGGTCAACCCTAGGAAGGCAACAGCTATCAAAGCCAAGGTAGAGAAGCTGCTCAAGGCATGATTCATTTTCCCTGTTCCTTTCACAGAATGGGTTTCAAATCCAGTCCTGGTGGACAAGAAGCAAGGAAAAATTTGAGTTTGCAATGATTTTAGAGACCTAAATAAAGCATGTCCTAAAGATAATTACCCCACACCTTTCATAGATCATATTATCGATGAGTGTGCAGGCAATGAGATTTTCCCCTTCATGGACGATTTTTTTGGATATAATCAAATTAATATCCATCCTGAAGATCAGCATAAGACTACATTTATTTGTCCCTGGGGTACCTTTGCTTACAAGAAGATGCCTTTCGGCCTTAAAAATGCTGCAACTACTTTTCAGTGAGCCATGTCATATGCCTTCCACAACATCAAACATATTATCGAGGCATACTTGGATGATTTAGCTGCTCATTCTCGCAAGAGAATCGATCATCCTTCTCACCTCCGTCACGTATTTGAAAGATGTCGATTTTACAAGATTCGGTTGAATCCGAACAAGTGTGTTTTCGTGGTCACATCCGGTTAGTTATTGGGATTTATTGTGTCTACAGAAGGGATTCGGGAAGATCCCTTCAAGGTTGAGGAAATAATTATGTTTCCTCCCTTGTCCTTGATTCATCAACTTCAAAGTATACAAGGAAAAGCTAATTTTCTGGGGATATTTATCGTCAATTATGCAGATATTACAAAAGGATTTATGAGATTATTGAAGAAGGGAGTTCCATTTTTGTGGGATGACTTTGCTCAATGCTCATTCGATGCTTTGAAAAAAGCATTGAACTCTGCTCCTATACTGAGTCCACCTAATTATAGCAAATATTTCCTCTTGTATCTCGCAGCAGCAGAATCTACCATTGGTATGGTTCTGGTTCAGGAGGATTATGCTCTTTCAGAACATGTTATATACTACCTTAGTCAAGACTTGTTAGGACTTGAACTCTGGTATTCTCCGATAGAGAAGCTTGATTTAGCAGCTGTTCATGCTGTACAACAGCTCAGACATTATATTCTCCTTTGAAAAACTTATGTTTTGGCAGCAATCAATCCCTTTCAGTTTTTTCACAGTAGGCGAGTTATTGGGGGCAAATACAATAGATGGATTGTGATTTTGTAGGAATTTGATCTTGAGTTTATGTCTGCCAAGTCCAAGAAATCATTAGTTTTTGCGGAATTAATTTCTGATTTGCCCTATGGAGAGGAGACAATTTATGATGAATCCTTTCCAGATGAACATCTTTTTCTCATTTCTTCACAGGATCCTTGGTATGAGGATCTCATAGTATATATTCAGACTGCGAAGTTTTAGTCGACTTTTTCGAAAGATGAGTGCCGTAAGTTACGTCACCTAGCTAAAAATTACTTAATCATTGGTGACACTTTATATCGTCGTGGGGTTGATTCAATCCTTAGACGATTCTTAACTCTTGAAGAAGCTGAGGTTGTGTTGAATGATTTCCATAGTGGAGCTTGTGGTGGTTATTTATCTAGGCTTGCAACAACCCAAAAAAATCTTTCGTGCTGGATACTTTTGGCCTTCAATTTTCAAATATTGCATGGAGTCGGTCAAACGGTGTCATATGTGTCAAATGTATACTCAAAAGATGCACGCTCATCCAGCTCCGCTCTTCCCTGTCGTCACTGTCGGTCCCTTTACAAAGTGGGGTATTTATTATACTACTTGTAACCCGCCTTCGACTAAAGGTCACAAGTACATTATTGTAGCAATAGACTACTTCACGAAGTGGGTCGAGGCTATGCCCACTTTTGGGAATGACGGTGAGACAACAACTCTTTTTCTCTTTAATCAAGTCATTTCTCATTTTGGTATTCCCAAATATATTGTCACTGATCATGGCAGTCACTTTCAGAACAGCATGATGGTTGAATTGGCTCTAAAATTAGTTTTTCGGCAGGAGCATTCATCTCCGTATTATCCTCAGGCCAATGGGCAAGTGGAAGCCATGAATAAATCCTTGAAGACAATTCTTCAATGGAAAATTGATAAAGCTCGATCCAATTGGCACATTATGTTGTATCCTACACTTTGGGCATACCGGATGTTAGTGAAAACTGCAACAAGTTTTACTCCGTTTCAACTAACTTATGGGTTGGAATCCATATTTCCCATTGAGTGTGAAATTCCTTCTCTTGAGTTAGTCGTAGAGCTTCTTCCTGACACTTCTAGTCTCGAAGAACATCTCCTTCATCTGAAACATCTCGATGAGCAGCGTCGAGATTCCACCACGATGAATGAGGTGCATAAGAAGTGGGTAAAAGTTTAGTATGATAAAGCAGTCAAACCTAGGGTTTTCTTCGAAGGAGACCTTGTCTTGGTTTATGCCTAGGAGAAGGATGCCCTGGGGGCAGGTAAATTTAAGTCTATGTGGTATGGCCCCTTCATCATTAATAAGGTCCTCAAAAAAGGAGCTTATGCCTTGGTTGATTTTCAGGGAAATGAGTTGGCAGAGCCCAGAAATGGGCTCTATCTGAAAAAGGTATTATGCCTAGGCCTCGGCCTGGAATCTTGCTTTTTGTATATATATATATATATATATATATATATACATTGTACATCTCTAAGTTTTTCAGTCTTTGATGTGATGCTGATGTTTTTAATATGCTTTGGTAGGTTGTGTTGGATGTCATGAGTCATTTTGGTTTCACCAATGGTGCTAGTAGACACACCCGAAACTTGGCTTCCGTGGCTTGGGTACTTCATTATCCATCCGGTTAGCTGTTAGTTTCAAGAGGGGTCTGCATTGGTCCTGCTTCAAACAATGTAGTAGAATACACTGCAGTAATTTATCTACTCTCAGAGGCAATATATTTGGGAGTTGATTTGTTGGTAGTTTTCTTTGACTCCCAGTTGTGGGTATCATAGTTGAACAATACATATCGGGTTCGAGATCCATTTTTACTATAATTTTTTTTGAGGGTATGTTTGTTACAAATATCATTTCAATTTATAACATTTATTCATATTCCTCGAGCTGACAATTGGATGGCAGAATCATTGGCTAATAAAGCAATTTATTGGCATATTCATCATTCAATACTTTAATCAAATCATCAAATTCATCATACATTTTCATATATTTGTTTCATCACATCATATAAATCGATGTATATATAAACATAGTCCGAGTGTTCAAAAAACCATACAAAAATTTGGACCCATATGCCCTACAAAATTAGGTCTTATGCTCGATCATGTTCAGTATCAAAAATATAATACAATCATCTGATAAAATCTATATATCTAATCCTGTGGTCCCTGCTGAACATTCATGTTCCTATAGAACACGATAGTAGTCGCCACACAGTGGAATAACTGCACCCAGTCTCGTGGTACTCCGACTACCCGTCTCTGGATAGCCTCTGGTAGGTCCTCTACTGCAAACATAGGCACTTGGCGAGTTAAACTCTCCAAGTTTCTCTAAACAACATGTACGGTTCTGCCAGGGTCTTCAGCATCTGCTTCGCCTCTACGACGTTTGTGCCTTGGGTATCCCTCAGGATGGACTGGTCCAATATCTGTATCATGGTCATCACATCATTTTGTAAGTCATTTGAGTCCAATCAAAAAAAAAAAAAATTCGTTGTTGCATATATTGAAAAAAACTAATCAAAGAATCATATAATCAAAAATTGCAGTCTCACCGATTGCACCCCATGTTGCATCGGGTGGAAGGAATAAGTTTGTATCACCACGAAAATCCATCCCAGCATAGGGATAATCCTCCATGGTGATAACTTGTTCCTCCCACCATTGGAAGAACTCGTCATCCCAAGTGGTTCGGGGAACTTCACTTCCCCCCAATCCCTTCATCAAATTATCCCACCGGGCTATTCTTGGATCTATGGGGCTGTTGATGGATGAGATCACTTTGGCTCGAAGCCCTGGAATCCTCTCAAAGAAGAATGTCAGTAAGATGGTCCCATACCCGAAATTATTTGTTTTGGCTTTCCGGATAGAAGTTAACTTTTTCTTCAGGTTAGTCAATAGTGTTGTACACCAGTCAAAGAGATGAATCAAACATTCGACCACGATACTCATCTGTGTCCTCGAAGCCAGGTGTAAGGAAGCAGATCCTGCTACACTGCCAATGGTGAAGAGGAGAATTTTCATATGCAGTTTTGAAAAATCTTTGATTGCAATCTGAGTCCCTACTTTCTGAGACCCCTCTACGCAATATACATGGACATAATCATCCACTGTAAGCCCTCCCAAAGGCTTTTCATGTAAATCTACTAGATATCCTCTTCGAGAGAGTCCAGTAATGAAGTAAATGTCTTCCACTTCTATGCGTATGGGCATTTGATCGATCATGAAGCAATATTCTTCCTGTTCCCAGTGATCCACTAACATTTGGAGCAATCGGGCATTACTTTTCATATTTAGCATTTTGAAAAACTTGAGCAAACCACAATTTCAAAGGATATTGAGCGAATTTTGATCCTCCATCACTTCATTGTCGATGGCACTATATTCACGCTCCCTCCAAGAGATTGACATCCTGAAATGATCCATTAAATTCTTCATTAGGTTCATTTTTTACATTCACAGACTGCACATACGCGACTTCCTTTGTGTACAGTCATGTATCATAGGCAGGTTCGTCCACACGAACCCATGTATGCACAGAGGGTTTAATCAAAAAGATCTTTCCTACGATCAAAAATCAAAATTTTTAGCCTAAATATGAATGAAATTAATGACAAAGATGGATTTAGACCTTACCTGGTTGATTCGGCACAATTTGATGGTTGATTGCTCCTGTTTTGAGAAAAGGGGTTTTTTTCTCCAGAGCTCCTTTCTCCACTTCCGCAAAGTAACAATGAACCAAATATGAGGTAAATGAGTATTTATGCCTTAAAATTGAAAATTTTTTGCAAAATTTCACTATGATTATTTTTCAAATCTATCTCAAGCTCTATAACCGGGTTGCTTGTCAGTGTTGGGAAAAGTATGTTTTCAGGTACATTTACTAAAGTTGAGATTTTTCTGGTTTTTTGAATCCATGACCATTGACCTGTCATGGCAGGTATATGATTTTAACTGGCATATAGGTTAGGGAAGTCACTTTCCATTACATTCTACATGCTAACCTCCATTCTGATCACTTTCCATAGGGTTGATGCCATCATGTCATGAGTATTTAACCCATTTCACTCGCTTGTTTTTAATCATGGCTTGGTGGTAGAGCCTTCCTTTACATGGGCTTCCTAGTTAGTTCCTCACTAGAACTTGTCGCCCATGCTGCACTTTCAGTAGGCTCGGGAGTCCTCTTTAGTCCTGCCATGACTTATGCGTTGAAGCTTCATTCTTCTTCTTCTTCACTATGATTTTTCTGGCTATTACCCTAGAGGCTCCTTGGTGTTGTTAAGTTGTATCACTGCATTGCATACTGGCTACTTGTTTATCTTGGCCTTCAGCCGGCTTCATCTAGACTCGATGTTTAAGCCATATTTTGACCATGAATCTCTGTACAAGTTAGCCATGCAAGCACTTAGCTATCGCGACTTGACACCCTTTTTACCCATGGATTGAACACTCCTTTGAGTATCACTTACCAGTTTCTGCCACCTTGCATTGAGCATAGGATTGTTCCTATCCTAGGAACTAGTGCATCTATTTCCTGATACTCGTTCTATCCATTGTACTATAGAATTATTTTATTCTTTTTCAGGCTTACTATATGAAAAAGACAAAAAAATATAATATATCAGAAATAGAGGGAAAGGGATATTACTTCATATTTTGATGGCAGTTACAGTGTTAGTTTGTCGCCCTTGAACAAAGCACATAGAGCTATGTCTTTCCTTCATTTGGGATGGTTTTAGTTTTAACTTAGGAGAAGCCATAACCTTGTTTCATAATTCAGCTCTCCCCCGATTGGTTATCTCTTCCAATCATATGGAGAGTTTGTTTTTGCCTCCTGCATAACAAACTTATACAGAGTTATCATTGGCTGCCATAATAAACATGAGTCATGCTTTTGTTTGAGGGAAGTTAAACCTGAGTTGGCCTTTCTGCAGTGTCCCTTGACTTATTTTTTCAGTTGGCCTTCTTGGTCTTGTCAGTATCTTGTTCTATCACATTAGATGTTTGGTTCTTGTCTCGTGCTGGTTTGAGAAGGTCTCCATTGACTTCTTGTCGACGGGTTTGTCTCTTATCGACTACGACATATTGCTCTGAGAGAAAACCTAGAGCCGCACCCTAGCCCTTTTACATCATTGATAGGTGACCTTGTGCTCAACATTTGATCATCAATATGGGTCTTTAACTGAGTGGTTTCTCTTATGTTCGACATCAGCATACATTATCACACTTGGGATTCATGCAGTACCTTGATTTCTATTTGACCCTATTAGTGGATATCTCGCCTCTTTGTCAGCTCTCATTATTGGTTGATTTAGAGGGTTTCTACCGTGCGCTAGCTTCATCTTGTGCATGTCAAAAATGTACTTCGGGTTGGTTATCCCACTCTACTTCATCTAATTCCTTCCAAATATTTGCCTGCAGGTTACACTTGCGCTGGATTGATATGGGATGCCTTAATGCCTTCCTTCCAGCAGATCTTTTCCCATCGACTCTGACTCATTGCTCTGGGAATAAGGTCTAAATTCTTTTTGTCAGTACCTTAGGGTTTGCAGTCATCAGTGGCAGACTCTTCACTATTAACAGTGAGGATACATCATTGCCTCCTGATTGATGGATTCTTACAAGTGTTCGACTTCAACTCATTCATTCGCACTTGTAATATTGTACTGGGGCACCTTGACACTCATTATCATTATCTGTGGGTTGTCTCACGTTTGTTAACGGTATACATTAATGACCGGTAATGAAACGATTTCTCACATGGTCAACTTCAGCTCATTTCTTCCCATTGTGTAGAATTGTGCCATGGTGATCAGTGAAGACCTCAGGTTTGCATCAGCATGATTCAGTTCACTTTGACAGTTTATCCAATTTTCTGCCTGTGACGTCATCCACCTTTATATGTTGCAGTTTCATTACAACAGCATTTTATATGTTGGCTCCTGAGTTGCGTGATTGTACCATGTGTTCCACCCCTTATGATTTGGTACCTGGAGATTCAGTTCTTACTTATGTGATCAGATATCTATTATAGCATCATTGATCAATCTTCTATATGTGATACTTGGACTTGATTTTGACTTGTATTTCCGGGCAGTGATTAGATGATTCACTGTGTACTTTACAGTTCAACTATACTTGTACACATGTTGGATCCGCTTTGTATTTCATATGCAGACATGATTTTATTTCACTGAGCATGGGTATACCCACCTCAAACATGAGTTATTTCTCTGATCTCTTTCATTGGTTTTTTGGCAGGCTGAAATCTGGTGAAGTCATCTCTCATCATTACAAGGTTCTTTCTATGCACATAATATATTTCGGCCATAATGTACCCCTTCTGACCTCATATATTAGGGGGCATATGTTATAGCATTATTTTCCACCTTCATATGCTTGATGATTGACACTTTGGCCTTGGGCACCCTTTCCCCTCAGACTTGAACATCTTAAAAAAAAACAGTATCTTAAAACCCATACACGACTCTGCCTAGACTTTTCCACATATATACATGAGTCCATTCATAGATATCCTCGTATACCTTTTTAATAATTAAAAAATATATAATATTCCCTATTTTTGAGGTAGGGTTGATGGTTATTCCCGTAATTCAACCACCCTAGCTCGTGGCCTAACTGTTTCCAACTACTGAAAATAATTTGGTGGAGTATAAAAGTCCCTCATGTGCATGGCCTAAGGGAGACAGAGAAAATTATAGATATTATACTCTGTTGGAGCCCTATTTCAAGTTTGATGTTCCCGTGCCTCCTGCACTTCCCAGCTATATTCAGGAAACCCTTGTTTCCTTGAGATGCTCATCATCCTATATGACATCTAGTGTGCACACATCTTGGAAGAATTCTTGTGAGGCGAGGGTTGGACAAATCCAGAGGACGGTATGCTCGAAGGTCGTGGAAGGATTCAGGTGATCTCTCCACATTTATATTACTGTACATGCCATTTTTAATAAGAAGAACCATCTTGTTCCCGATATTCACGTGTTTATATCTATTTATATATGTGTAATGATCATTAATTTAATGTTTAATATTGTTCTTATGACATTATGCATGAGTTACACTGACATCTAAGAGCTATATATGTTTTCCAACTAGAGTTTCATGTTCGTTCTTTCTTGATTTTCAGGTTACGAAGCACGAAGGGTTGTTGGGGGTTTTCACCTTGCGGGATCTACATCAAACGTTGAACTTTCGGGTAAGTTCCACAACTTGTTATATCTAATTTTTAGTATAAAATATAGGTTAGGTGAGTCCTTCTTGAATGGTATGCCCCTAATCTGTGAAGGTTACCAACCCAAAAACCTTTAGGGTATTATATCTCGAAACAATTGTATAACATCATCACAACAAAAACATCAAATATACTTCTCATGTGAAATAACTGCTATCACATACACATCTATCTACAAGCTGCATATTAAATGAACATATCTAACATGACCTAACAATATACACATCATGATAATCACCAACATGGAAATTAAGTACAACTGCAACATGAACATAAAATGCATGGACTATATATATATATAACTGAATAATTTCAAAAATATACAACTGTAATATAAATGTTATATATCAGTTGGTGGTACATCATCAATAGAAGTACTAGTCAAGGCCTGCTCAGTAAATGGTGCAGCCTCGACAAGCTCAGATACGTTGATCATCACATGCCTGTTGATCTAGTGCTGGTGCCTCATGCTAATCAGGATCAACTGTCGATTGCTCATCGTGATGACTCGACATGGTCAATGGTCCAGCCTACTCATGATCATGAGTATTGCTGGATGTTGTAGGCTACTGACTCGACGTGGCCGATGGTTGAGCCTGCTCTCCATGATGACTGTTGCTCGATACTAGTGGAGGGTGCTCATCTGGCACAATGCGTGGTGAATGATGATCACTCCCCTCATCGTGATCATCAGATGATGCATCGCTTCTCGCGGGCAGTCTATCAAGTGCTACATCTCGACCACATCTATAAAATGCAAGGGTCCTCCTCAACCGTGTAACTAAGGTCGTAGCTCCTACGACATGCCGCATCAAGCTATATATGTCATGCGACATGCCTCTCCACATATGTACCAACCTACCATGGGCATGTATGTCTCTCATAGTAGTGGGACTGACTCCTTCCTCAATAATCAATGCACAGATTTAGTTGCCAACTCCATCCTCAATATGCTATCAAGCCTACCACACCTAGCAAAAGGTGGTACCGGTGCACCAGCAGGAGCAGGTCTCTCGGCACCAGCCTCATGATCCTCGGAATCTGGCATATCCTGATCATCATCAGGATCCACACCTAGATCATTTGGTGGCACTGGCATGTCCTCGCCCTCAAAAGGCCCAATGTCTACAAAATATATACAAGTACAAAACAATAATTAGACAATTTCATTACACAATTTAATAAAAACAAGTTAAAGAACATATTAAAAATAAATTTAAATAAAACAATAATATTACCTCTATCATCCGGTAACTCATCATCTATGAAGAGGATGTTGGCACACCCTCGCCAATCCAAACCAGCATAAGGATAGGGGACCATAATGAAGGGATGCTCGTCAACACTGGCTAGCAACTCCAGTGCATCATTTGATATCCTTGCGGAAAACTCAGGCTCACCCCTCTTGGGAATCATCTGTCTGCACATGTGCATCTGTGCCTCCAACATTGGCCTATGAGGCTAAAAAAAAATAGTAGGCCTTCTCTTTGGAAACCTATAAAAAAACAAACAAAAAATCTCTGAAGCAAAAGGGAAGTTGACCCTCCCTTGTGCATGAGCATGAAATCTATCTAAGGCTGTACAGAACTGCCGCAAAGAAATGGTAGACCACCTGACAAGTCATGGATCCTGTACTAAAGAATCAACATAATATAGAAGTAGGAAACTAATGTGTTTCCCGTTGCTCATGTTGTTTGAAATGGTCGAAATCAAAAGTGAGAGGCACCTCACCTCCTCACTACCAAATGCAGCAATACGTAACTGACCTTCGGAGACCTGAAAATTTGAAGGAAGTAGTATATCCACACTAATGTGTCTTTGGGAGTACACCAACTGACTCCCTGCTGCATAGCCATCTAGAACCTCTTCAAATGAGGGAAAATCCACCCCTCTCCTCAATAGCCCTCTAATGAAATAGGTTTCGTCCTCAGTGGGCGAGTACCACTGGTTAGGACTAACCCAGAAAGCCTGTAGGTGGGCATTCCACCTGCGGATAAGATGTCTCAAAAACAAACCATGGCCCTTTTGGGAAGTAGCCTCCTCATAGAACTTGAGGTGTCCCACCTACCGTAGGAGCCCCTAGGTAGCTGCTGTAATAGGGCGAGGGTACTCATCTCTCTCCCTCTCTTGTGCCTCTCATTGGCAAACCATGTTATATTGGTCAACCTGTTGTTGTTGCTATTCCCTCTCTTCTCTCCTTTCATGTCTCTGAATTATTGACATATTAAATACAATTTTTTTATTAAATGAGACATGTATTTAGGAATGTAAATATATAATTTTTTTTCGAAAAAAAACAGTCTGTGGGCCACAAAAAATAGGCATGCACTAGTACCAGTGCGTCTTTTTTTGTCGCGCACCAGAGGTGGTGCACCAGAAAATCTTCAGTGCACCAGAGGCGGTGAAGTTGAAATTTTTTACTGCACTACCCTGTTGGCATTGTTCATAATTCAACGGTGCGGTGCTATAACAAACCGCACCGTTGACTATCGATAAGTGTCAGGAGGGCGGTGCACTAACAAAACTATACACCTTAATCAAATTGGCCTCTACACTCACATCCCCCTTTTGCATGTCTTCTAGAGTTAGGTAGTCTCTCTCCCTTAGTTGATAGGCCATATCAACATCAAAGCATTTGGGATATTTCACCAAGGTCAAGCCTTGTGGAGGTTTTATGTGAGGTGGGAGAGCATTGTAAACACTGTTAAACCTAGTGGAGTAGTCATGAACACTTTCTCCTGGATTTCTCTTAAGATTGTTATACTCGGATAGAATTTGGAGGGGGTTCTTCTTGATTTCCCATTTGTTCACAAAGGTTTGGTATAGAGTAGGGAGATCATGAATGCTGTCGGGAGGTAAGTCTTTAAACCATTTCTTAGGTTCTCCCCCTAGGCTCTGAGCAAAAATACTCATTTTTATGGTTTCTTTTTCTATCTCCATATAGTCAAAAGCATCATTAATTCTATCTACATTTTTTTTGAGCAGTGATGGATTCAGTCCCTAAGAAGTGAGGGATTTTGGACTGATAATCATTTGGCAAAGGTAATAGTGGTTGTTGTAGAGCCAGTGGAGCATACCAGGCTACCATGATGGGAGGGAAAGGAAACAAAGGCTAATTTACAAGGGGAAGATTTGTGAAAGGTGGAGGAGGATGGAGTGAGGTGGTTTGCACACTGGTAGTATGGATGGGTGTAGCTAAGGTACTTGCACCGGAAGAATGATTCTGAGTAGATTTGAGAAGAAAAGGGCTGAAGTGATGGAGAAGCTAAAAATCAGGTGGAGTGGAAGGAGAATCTTCTCTGCTATATCTCTGTTGCAAATCTACGAGCTCAAAGTCAGCTTGGTCAACCCTACTTTTTGACTTGGTCCTAAATAGGTTCTTGGTATGGTGCAAATGAAACTGAGGATCTTGTGAAACTGTAAGGTGTTCCAGTGAAGAACTTGATCTATGGATGGTCCTAACAGTGGGTGAGTTTCTAGCTTTAGGATTTTGCCACAAAATCTTTTCTGGGTTATCAACTACGGTAGGAGGATTTGGGTCTGGGTGTGATCTGGTATAGATCCTTCGTGAAGCGAGATCTCTTTATTCACACAAGGTACAACTAGGCCTTAAAAATTATTTTGGACTGATTTGACACAATCCTAGAACAACCTATGGGACTAGTGGGATGAGGAAGGCCTATTGGAGGCTGGTGGAGTCGCCAGGTGGATTTTTTTGAAATTTTGAAGATATGTATACAATGGTCCACCACCAAATTCTTGATAAAAAATCAATCTAGGGAGTAATTTTTGGGTTTTTAGTTTCTTTATGCAGCCTTAAGGTTAATGAGTATCCCCTAGCTAAGTCATCATCTTGCTAGGATGGTGAAGTAATTGGTTTCTACTCAGGGTGTGGGTTGGTTTTTAAGTCAAACTAGGGATGTGTATGAGTCTATAAGAGTTTGTCAGGCTACTATGAGCTTAGTTCCACCATGATCGCCATTATGTTAGCTTCCCGTAATTTTCTATATTGATTGAGATACAAATAGACAGGGTAACATCAAACCAAGCTTTGGAATCCTAGGACCTAGCCTTCCTAGATTCGGAGAGGGATCTCTCTAGTAGGTGCAAAGATGTGAACTTGTTTGCTAATTAGGGTTGATTTTAGGCTAGATGTTAAGTGCAGGGTATTTTGATTATTTTTGGTTGGGTATGATGCTCAGATAGATTTAGATAGAAAACAAGGAAGATTGTTAAGTCATTGGGCAATGGAGTGAAACAAGGTCATGAATGAGTTCATCAACGGTGTCAAGAGAATTTGTAGGGCAATTTAACTTGGTTGGTGGATCTTTAAGATTGTGAAGGATCATGAGATGGACATTAAACTTGAGAACAACAAGCTAATAAAGAGAAGAAAGAGAATCCTTTATATACTAGTAAACTGAGGGAGTTAGAAGATTTATAAGCATAGCAAGAGAGTCAAAGGCTTAAGAAAAAACTAATCCATTTGATTTCAGACTGAAGACAGATAATCAACCAAGACAACATTCAGATAAAACATAGAAAGGAAAAAACTTATTTAATCTTTCATGGATTTTATCATCAAGAGTAGGAAAAACATTTAAGTTGCACAAGTAACTATAACCATAGAAGAAGAGAAAAACACTAGCATCCACAGTGACAACTATGAAAGTTCCTTGAGACAATTTTAGTTAAGTAAAGGCAAAGAGCATGGCTAAGACAGACTTATTTGACAAACTATAGGCAAAGTTGCTTCAAAAGATGATTTCAAGAACATAGTACTTCAAAGGTAACAATATGCAGGGCTAGCCATAAATCATAATCGATACTAACTGGTCTAAATCATTCAAGAAAATAGACAAGCCAAAAAATTATTAGAGAGCAAGAGATGAATTCCCTAACATGTCTTAAGCAGAAGAAAAAATTTAGGCAGTGAAGGAAACAAACAGATCTAAGGTGCCATAAACATGCATATCTTAGTGTAATTTTTTTGTCCTACTTCAGCATAGATGGATAAAAAACATATGAGAAACTTAGAAAACATTAACAAGAGAAAAATTCACCATCAACTAGGCCTATGGATCCTATAAATAGTCCTTCTCCATCAACAAGTGAATCAGATCATGCATAAGCTCCAAGACATCAATTTCTCATCAAAGACTTCAAGGAACTATGTATTACTTCAGCATAATTCATCAACATCCAAAAAAATATACAAGATCCTCATGCTCTATTTATGGAGCAAATAAGGAGGTGGAAACCTTAAGAGGCTTCCAGAAACCCTAATTCAACCATAAATGTCATAAATGTGCTTAATGAACATGCAAGGCCCAAGACACATAAGAGATAAGAAAATAAATGAAACACACCAAAACATAACTCCCCAATCAAATCAGGAGTGTTTTGTCCAAGAAAATATTAAAAAACCAATTTTCCATTAATTAGTGTCTTTTGTTGACTTTTTGGCAAAAATTTGTCTCTGTGCGTAGCTCTATATCAGCAAAAATTGGGCTCTGTTGCAGCTAAGTTTTGGACCCCTTCCCGACATTGGATTTGGACCTGTGATGGCTCGTTGGAAAGCTTGAAGAGTCTAATTTCCAGAAATACTTGAGCTGTGATGAGTGGATGCTATTTACCTGCTGAAAAATCAAATCTCCCATGACTTCTCACGCACAGTGCCAGGCCTGAAAAGGAGGCAGAAAGGTCATTTTTGAGGTGTTTGTTGAGCTTTTTAGGGGGAAAAAATGCTCCAAATGATCTGAATTTTTTTGGGGAGACTTATAGAGACATAAAAAACCCAAAAATGTAAACTTTAGCATCTGAGGATGCCCCAAGAAAGAGCGTAGCGCCTAGGGTGTTGCGCTCTTAGGGGCCAAAATTTGGAAAAAACAAAAAGTTTCCGGATTTTCTTCAAAATTTGTGGGTAGACCCCTCAAGGGGTTTTAGACACCTTCTGAGAAGCATCGGCCAAGATCTTGAGGCTGTCATGAAATTTGGGCCTTTTTAGCTCTAGGAGGGCTTGCCTCAATTTAGCATTGGAAATCATGCTCCTCCTTGCATAGTGTTTGACCATTTTCTTCTGCAAGGCAAGGCCCCTCTTCACCTCTTTGAAGTGTTTGTGCTCCTATTTATAATAGTAGATGACCCTTTGTGCCCTTTCAAAATCCTTTTCCCATTCTTGAAGCTGGGCATCTTTTTCTAGGAGGAGCAATTTTGTATTCATCCCTTGGTCCTCATTATCACTTTCTAGATCAACAAAGAGAGGGCCTTGAGAAGAATTTTTAATCCTTTTTCTCCTCATTACTAGTGCCTTTGGCTCAACACTCTTCATCTTTTCTTTGCCTTTGTCCGATGCTTTGGTATTTTGTGAGGAGGTGGCCCTTTGCCTTTTAGAGGCAGCAAACACACTCCTTTTCCCTCTATGATAAGTGCATGAGAGAGGGGAAATCATGGGAGTATCAAAGGCAATGTTGTCATCATTTTTTCCTTTACTTTGCTCTAATTTTTCTATGCCTTATATGGACTAATTCTTGTCAATACAATCATGACATCTGTCATGACTGTCATGACTCTTTCTTGGACTATCATGGGCACTTAGATAGCTGCCTTCCTCATCTGGATGTTCTCCTTCTTCACTGTTTTCCTCTTCCTCTTCGTCATCATGTTCACTATTTTCATCTTTGTGGCTGCCATCATTGGTTTCATCTTTGTTTTCTCCTTCATCATCTTGCTGCCCTTGGCCATTGCTGCTTTCTTCTTGGCCACTTTCCTCTTCCTCATTTTCTTCTTCCTCTATATCATCTTGTTGCCCTTGGCCATTGCTACTTTCTTCTTGGCCACTTTCCTCTTCCTCATTCTCTTCTTCCTCTATATCATCTTCCTTTTCAATGTTTTCCTCATGATCATGGCTGCTTACTTCATCATTTTCTTCATTTTCATCTTCTTCTTATTCATCAACTTCTTCTTCTTCTTCATAAACTTCTTCTTCTTAATCAAATTATTCTTCACTATCCTCTCCTTGTTCATCATTATCTGTCTCATCTTCTTCCTCACTGTTGCCTCCTATTTTCCTTTCACTAGGGCTACTGTCAGCCCCTT
Source organism: Pinus albicaulis (assembly GCA_034641835.2). Taxonomy (NCBI): domain Eukaryota; kingdom Viridiplantae; phylum Streptophyta; class Pinopsida; order Pinales; family Pinaceae; genus Pinus; species Pinus albicaulis. The sequence continues at coordinate 786,674,735 of CM076576.1, forward strand.
CACTTGGTAATTCAGGGGAGAAGGAAATAGGTGAAATTCTTTGTGGAGAAGGCACATGGGGAGATGATGGTTGTGTGGAGGTAGATGGTTGTGAAGTGGAAGGAAAGCTCTGCTGGATGAAGGCTTGGGGGTTTGCAAACACATCATGTGAGATGAAGGTCCCCCAAGATATACCTTGTTTCTCTAGCTAGTATAGGGAAATCATCTTGATGACGGAGTGATGAAAGAGGCTAGGAATTTGGTGGTCATAGCTTTTCCTCTTAACAGCAGAGGCCATTTTATCAATACTCTGAAAAAGGTAATAAGGTAGGTTCATCATCTTGACTTTGGTAAAATACATCAGCAATCTGATATGATATGAATAGAGCTGGGAGTACCTTCCCTCACATGTGAAAAAACTGATAATCTGCCTCATTAATGCTTCATACATCTCTAGCAAATAAGAAAAAGGAAAAATAGCCTTGCAGTTTTGCTGATAGGTGGGTTTCAAATAAGGCCCATAATAACCCAAATCTAATTTATTTTGTTTGAACCAAAGCTCACCAACATATGGTATACTGGTTGCCTTGGAAATGATTTTAGATGAAAGCTCAAATTGGACACCTGTTAGATTAACTTGGTTGTTTTTTAGGCTACAAGAAAACAACCTCGTTAAGTCTGGATGGTATTCGACTTGCTTTATTTTCTCACAAAAATGGTAGCATCCTACATCCTGGAAGTATGAAAGGATCATAGGAGAGGAAATAATTGGAGTGGTGTCTAGGGGCTCAAACCTTTTATCTTTTCCTCCATGATGTTTTGGCTTGGTGGGAGTATGACTCTCATCACCACTGGTGTGACTATCTCTCTCTGACATGATGGCTGGTCTAAACAACAGAAGGAACCTTGAGTTTTCTTTAGGGTATTTGGAGCAAAATAAGTGGTGTAGGTCAAAATTTTACAGAGAGGAAAGCTAAGGTGAAGACAACTTTCAAAGCTTTGGACTTGGTGGTAGAGGTCAGGCTTATAGTCACTCAGTCCCCTCTTTGTATAAAAACCAATTCTTCTTATAAAACCTAGCTCAAAGACATGACAATTTATTTTTGCATAGCCTAGGGTTTTGGTCAATTCTAACCATGGATGACCTCTCTAATAAATAATAATTGGGAGAAGGAAAAGGGTTAACCAACCTTGTATTAACTTGCAGCAACCTTGTAGAGGCTGAAAAACTTGATTGTGAACGTTTTTGGGAAATTTTTTTGATGTGCTACGAGGGGTGCAGCACCAGCGCGTAGCGCCTATGCGCAAGACCAGGCTGGTCGGGCTGTCGGGGCATAGCGCCGGGCGGAAGGCAGTCTCCCGGTGGTCGTTTTTGAGCCTGCACGTAGCGCCAACCCGCGAGCACGTAGCACAGTGTAATATTACACTGCCTGCCTCGCCTCTGTGCATAGCACCAGAGGCTAGGGGCGTAGTGCCGTGCTCAACGCGTAGTGCCTACTAAAATCCACAGTTTGCCCGAAAAACCAAACTAATTTCTTCTCAATGGATTTTTCTCCTCGGAAATGGGCAAATGATGCATGGGGAAGGTTCAAATTTTCTTTTATACTTGATTTGAAAAAGTAAATTAAATATCAAACCCACTTTTGTAAAGTTTGGGTCTCCTACCCAACTTTTTACCTTGAAAACTCTGCTTTTCTACCCTTTGGCAAAAATGGTCTTCTTTAACCTGATGCCCTTTGTCTTTCTTCTCCTAGTGCAGGTGTAGCAGTGCTATTTTGGAAAAATTATTAAGGAGGAGGCTTCTGTCCTTGAAATCTTTGAGATGGTTCTTTGCTTGTCATCAATGTTTCGTTAATCCACCAAAACAAACCCTGATACTCTTTTACCTATAGGCCTTTTGTTTTTGTCTTGTTTGGGTCTGCCTATTGGTGATAATTATACCCTATTACCTTGCCTCCTCTTGTCGTTGGTGGTCACCTTGGCTACTCTTTAAAAAATGTGAACAAGGGCAGCTGTCCCTCGCAGTGTTTGTGCTCTAAGCCAAGGAGGCCCCTTTGAGTGCAACCTCTTTATGTAGGAAGGCATAAATTTTTGGGCACCAAATCCATCCTATGACTCAGTGAAACCTTTGGTGACCTAATGGGGATCTTTGGACTTGGATTTTGGATAGGGATTTTAGACTTAGGGATCACCAAGTATAAGATAGGATCTGTGATAAGCTTAGTGTGTTTTGAAGACCTAGGATCTAGAATTTTTTATTATCTAGAGTGTCTGTAGAGATAATCTGTCTGAGAATATTATGGAAGAGTCAGCAAGATTATTTGATTGGTAGGTTTGAACAATAGTAGGGAATCTTGCAGATAAGAAAAATAGAGGATTTGGGCCAAAAGGAAAGACATGGTGAAAGGGGTGTTTTAAGCCAAAATAATAGTGAGTGTATTGGTTTAAAGAGGTTTTTTTTTTTAACCATATAAAGGGGTTATGATGGTTTGTAGGGGTTTTTTAGGGAAAATGGAGGATAAATGAGAAAGGAAAAGAATGATCTGGGCTTAGCAAATGATAGAAAAAGTGGCCTACATACAGTCTCTTTTTGTTTAGTAGTGTTTCTTGAGGATTCTGAATAAGGAACAGTTGCAGCAGTTTAGGGAACAACAGCTGCTAAGGAACAACAGCTTAAGGAACAATACTTTAGGGAACAACACTGTTTTAAGGAACAACACTTCTAAGGAACAACAGTTTAGGGAAAAACAATGCTAAGGAACAATAGTTTAGGGAACAAAAATGCTAAGGAACAACCCTGCTAAGGAAGAGCAGGGTAACCTTTTTTAGGAAAAATAGATGAAGATTTTGGTGAACTGACAGACTTGGAAAGATGAAGGCAGTGAGATTTCTAGGACTCATAATGTTTTTTGCAATTTTTTTTCTAGAAATCTTGGTTTGTCAAATTTAGTCATCTTTGGATAAAATCAAAATTATGGATGACTAATAGTGGCTCCATTTGGGGAGGACAGTTGTCCTTTTAGGTGTCCAGAACCTCAGTTCATAGATCTCTGGCTTTTAGTAGATGAGTGCCTTATCCATTGCACAGATTTCTTCTTTTCTTGCTAATCTTTCTCTGAAAAGGACAACCTTTATCAACCTGCAACATGTAATTTCTTCAAAAAAGCATCTCTACCTACCCAACCTTACTTGTTCTAACATTTTTTCTTCCTTGGGTGCATTTGAACCGGCAAACCCTTGACATTTTTATTTTTTGAAAACACAAATCAAACTATCTAATTGTACCCTTATTTCTTCCAAGAGTTCAGATTAGGCTAATGAACTCTCTTGTTCTCTACCTAGTCTAATCATTTTTCAAGATTAAACTGTTTGAAAAACTTAACTCTCTAAGCTATAAACATGAAATTGAAAGCATAGGCAATCTGACTTACCATGAGTTGTGGCATAAGAACAAGCTGCACACAAACATTATTTTTCATAAAATTAAAATAGAAAGATAAGGGCTATGATCTATCATTTGTTATGCATCCTCATCTTCCTCTTTGGTTCTGTTTTGAGCATGTGGAACCATTATCTTTTCATTCCTAATCTATTATCTTTTGAAAAGTCAAGTTTACATGATTTTGATAAGTTTTTCTTTCACTAACCTATCAGCAAATAAATTGAAAACATGTTTAGCCATGATTAGGCTAGATAACTGAAAAGGACTTCTTTTTCAAAAACAAGTAGTGGCATTTAGACTTGCACACTCTCAACATCACTATTTTTTGGGTATGGGGCTGTGCCTATGTTTCCATTCCTGCCCTCTTTTCCCCTTTTCTATATATATATATATATATATATATATATTTTTAGGGTTTTTTGTCTTTACATCCTTTCCTCAAACAATGGTATGTACAAGGAATGAGAAATTTTAAACTAATGTTCTTGAAAAAAGTAATGTTTAAGCATCCTCCTATTTACAGGACCTCCAAACATTTCAATTCCATCAAGTTCCTTCTAAAACAAAGAATTGTTGCCTCTCACCGAATTAATGATATAGGGACCTTTCCACAGATTTTCAAACTTACCATGTTTTCCTTTGTCTTTCCTTCTTGAATCCCATTTCAGAACCTTGTCTCCAATCTAGAAATCATTTGCTTTGGTTCTTCTATCAAAGATTTTCTTGATATTGTCCTGGATAGCTTGTGTCCTTTTGGAAACTTATTCCCTTGACTATTGTAAATGAGTGGTTTGGTTCAGCCTCCTCTGCATGTTGTTTTCTTCTGATTGAAATTATTGAAGAAGCTTCATGACTAGACCTCCTAAAGAGGTGGGAAAAAATGCATCCATGACATACACTAGTTTATAGGGAGACATACCAATAGATTTCTTGGTGGTTAGTCTATCAGCCCATAGTGCATGCACTAGTTTTCTATGCCATGCTTTTTGATTTTGTTCTAAGAGCTTCTTAATGATGTTTACCAAGCTCTTGTTAGAGGACTCAGCTAGCCCATTACCTTGTGGGTAATAAGCAATGGAGTGACCGAGGGTGATGTGATATTTATAACAAAAGTCCACCATTTTCTTAGATGTAAAGGCAACAACGTTATCGGTGATGATATTCTTAGGACAACCAAACCTGGATAGGATGTTGTTTTCAATGAATTTGATGATAACTGAGTCAGTGGTGTTTCTTGAAGGGATGGCTTCTATCCACTTGGTGAAATAATCAGTGGCAGTGAGGATCCACTTATGTTGGGAAGATGAAGTAGGATGGATCTATCCTATGAAGTCCAAACCCCACTGCTAAAAAGGGGCTTCAACATTGATGGGGTGCAAGGGTAAAGGTAGGAGCTTTCTTTTTCCATCAAAGATTTGGCATTTATGGCAAGTTATGACTAGTTTGTGAGTATCGGAAAATAAGGTGTGCCAATAGTAGCCAGCTCTAAGGACCTTGTTGGCTGTGGTCTTCCAATAGAGGTGACCCCCACATTCTCTTTCATGTAGTTCATGCATGATTTTATCTGCATCGTCTTCAAGAAAACATTTAAGTAGTAAACTAGAAAAAATCTTCCATTATAATACTCCATCTAAAATGCAAAAATTTAATGTTTTTTGTTTTAAGAATCTTACTTTAGTTTTTGACAAAGAAGGCGGAGCATTGAGATAAAGAAGCACATAAATAATATCAGCATACCAAGGTGAGTTTAGAAACATTTCTTCAATGTATGGTGTTGTAACTTCTTCAGTTTCTTCTAACATGCCAACCATATTCATGTCTAGAGCTTGGAAATTTGAGTCAGCCATAAGTTTTGCAAGTCCTTGTCCTTTAATCAATTTAGTGGGCCTGATTTACGAATCATATTCTAAAATGGTAGCAATCCACTTGCCCCTTTTCCCATCAAGGTCTTGATTAAGTATATCTTTGACAACTATGTTTGAGATAAAGGCTATGATATGTGAATGTAGAATATAAACTCTAAAATCCTTCAAATCTTTGATTAAGGAAAAGGCTTGTTTCTCCATAATGTTATACTTTAGAGGAGCATCCCTTAAGGTTTTGCTGAAGAAAGCAATGGGCTTCTCTTGCCTCATGATGTTCTTTTGCAACAATACTGCTGCCACAGTATGTTCAGAGGCAAATGAGAAAATGTAAAAGTCCTTGGTGAAGTCAGGGTTGATTAAGACTGGTGTTTGTGTGAGTGCTTGTTTTACCAGCTCAAAAGATTGTTTTGCTTCCATATTCCACTTCACTCCTACTTCCTTTTTCAACATATTCGTGATATTTCTTAGGATCTCAGCAAGGTTAGGGATGCATCTTCTTAGGAAGTTAATCTTTCCAATGAAATATTGCAGCTCTTTAATGTTTCTAGGATGGCTGATTTGTAAGAGGCCTTCTATTCTTTTGGGATCTATCTTCATTCCTTCCTCAGAGATGATGTGACCTAAGAATTTTCCTTCCTAAAGGCCAAACAAATTTTTCTTAGGAATTAGGAACAGGCCATACTTTCTACATTTTTCAAAGACTTTTCTCAAGTGGACTAAGTGCTCCTCATCAGTCTTAGAGTAGAAAGTGATGTCATCAAGGTATATGACTATGAAGTAACCTATGTCTTCTGAAAAAGCTATGTCCATTTCCCTTTGGAAAGTAGCCCCTGAATTCATTAAACCAAATGGAATTTTAACATACATGAATGTACCCCAAGGTGTAGTGAAAACAGTTTTAAGTTAAGTTACTTGGAAAGACTAGAACTTGGTTATAACCTAAGAAGCCATCTAGTAATGAGATTCTTTGTGAGCCAACCAATTTTTGGAGTATGTGATCCATTTTGGGCAAGGGATAATTGTCTTTCAAGGAGGTTTTGTTCAAAATTTTGAATTCAATACAAAGCCTAATTTCCCTAGTCTTCTTCCTAACTGACACAAGGTTGGACACCCATTCTGAGTATCGGACTGGGACTATGATCCCGACATCGTACATCTTTTTTATTTCTTTCTCAACTGAGGGTAAGAAGAGGGGGTTTATTCTTCTCAACTTTTGTTTAAATGGTTTCTAATTTTCTTTGAGAGGAATTTTATGTTGGATGATTTTGGTGTCATAGGATTTCAAGTCTTCATACCCCCAAGCAAACACATCTTTAAATTGTCTAAAAAGCTCAATGTATTTCTGTTTTGTGTGAGATGGGAGAGTTTTGGACAGCTTGATCATTTTGGGCTCTTTCATCCCTCCAATGTTACACTCTTCTACATTTGTTTCAGTGGATTCTATCTTGGGTTTTTGAACCACATCATTAAAATCAAACAACTCGTCTAGTGGTGTAAGGCCTCTTGGCAAGGTGTCATTTTTGTACTGCAAAATTTCAAATTCTCTTTGATCTGATTTATCAAATAATTCTGCAACACAAGAGTTTTGAAGGTGGTTTATATAATCATCAAAGGGAAACTCTATTTTGGGAGTTTCTTTTTCAGTAGAAGTATTTCTTTCAAATCTCAAACTCTGTTTTGTACTTGCAAAGTCATTTCTGGATTGCAGAAAATCATCTATTTGGTCATCATTGTCAAAAAATTGCTAATGTTTTAGGTTTTCCGGTACAATAGGCCTGTTCTTTATTTTGATGAGGCATTGATTCTCTTCAGAAGGTAAAGAGAAATTGTTGGCAGCAAAGGAAAGCTCATTGGCAAGGCAGTTTTGGGCCCTAGGGATGAAAGTGAGCTCATATTTCTCAAATATGAGGGGGCAATCTGTTACACCATTTTTTTGGTCATCTAACCTATTATCATTTGATGAACCCAAGTACACCATGTAAGACCAATTTTACCCTAAGTAAAATTGCTTTCACCATGTAAAATAACATTTATCTATATTTCCTTGCCATATTTAACCCAAAACAAGGAAATCAATTAAATAAATCATTATTTATTTGATTATTTCCTAAGAATAAGTTATTTAAATCACTATTTAAATACTATTCCTAGTTAAATTTGACTAAATCATTTTTAAATAATCAAATAAACCATTACTTATTTAATTATATTCCCATCATTTCCCTAAAATAATAAATAAATCATTTATTTATTTGTTATTTATAAATAAAGGAATTGACCCAAGTCAAAAATCCTTTTCCCTCCAACAAATATAATAAAATATTCCTAAAGGGTGATTCTAGAATTCGATCAATAATATTTTATTCATGCACTGAGTTCTAGAACACCCCAATATTTTGTTATAAATAGAAGGGTTTTCCCCATTCATTAGTCACCTCCATAGCATTAGATCACTCTGGATCTATTCTTGGTCACCATTTTCCATTTTTTGGATTGTGAGCTCCCATTGAGTTCTATGTTTGTCTAGGTTTCCCATATCAATAGGAGAGAGGAATTTTAGATCTGAAACACTGAGGACTTTCAAGAACCCATCCCACTAAGGAGAACCGGAAAACACCTTTCTTGTTTTCCTCTCAAGTGCCCCATTCTTTAATATAATATAAAATTCTTTTAAATACATTGTTCTTGTCTTCTCTATTGGATGCATGGAGCCATATTGTATTTTATCTGCTTAATGTATTTTGTGCTTAGATCTAGATTTGTGCAGCAAACTTAAAGATATTTTGCAGCCATAATCGATGTTAGAGCTATTTGTTATGCGTAGCTAAAGTGATCTTTTATGACGAAAGATTCATACTAACAAAAGTACAACCCTCTTCCAAGAGATCACTCAATGAAAGAGGAGGGATTCCTGACCAAGAACACCCTGTGCTAAACAACACACAACACTTGCAATCTTTGCTAAACAGCCCAAGAAAGCATGGAATGTCACATGAAAATTCAAGATCTAAATAGACCTCAAAATATATATTCAATAGCATGCCTTCATTGTTGCCTTCATCTGCTTTATATAGTTTATGAGCCTTCCCATGCCTTGGCCCTCATATAAACTGCGTTGTGCATGTGGACATGATCCTCCATGTTTGACTGCGCTGTCTCTCCAAGTCATCCATCATGTCTAGGTGTAATGTAAACCCTCACCATCATGTGTACATTAATTGCACAACTTCCTCCATCACTTCATCATGAATGCTCTATGATCTTTTGTTTGATTCCTTACAAGATCTTAGTTAACTGTATCAACCTCCAGTATCTATCTCATTAATGAGACATGATCTCCAATCCATTCACATTAGTAGTTGCTCCACTACCCCTTTTATGTAGATCTAGGCTTAATTAATCCACATTCACACATAAAAAGTGGATATTTATTAATCTTTGAGGATTATGGGTCACTCCACCCTTTTATTTACTTAACTAATTAAGAAAATTAAGAACTCTAATATTCCAAATATCAAGTGAAAATTTAGGAATATTACAAATAATTTAAATGAGAATAAGGCTAATATAGAACGGTGAGTTGAAAACAATCAGAGTGTGAGTTTTCATATTTGGTGTTTCTCCGCTCCTAGTAGGCCTAGACAATACCTTGATGGAGTCACTTGCAGAACACAAACATTGCTTTGTTTCCAGTGAACTTGGAAAGAACCCTGACAAATTTCTGCATAGAAAGTATTTCTCGTATTTCGCCTTGTATTTTAATATTTTACTTTTCTTTAAATGTATAGAAAAATATATGTAAAGCACCTTTGTATTATTGGGGTGGAAGAGGGATCCCAAAATTTTGAGAGAAAAATAGTTGATCCTTCAAAGACAAGTTTAAAACCTCTGATTCTTTTCTTGCTAAAAATTTTCCCCTTATCTTCCTCTACTCAAATAGACAAAAAATGAAACATTATTTATAAACATATCCAAGTAACAAACGAGAATCCTAGATAGATATGGGTATCATGGTTTTTCTTATGGATTTCCGACTGAAGGATCATATTTTCCATCCAAAAATCATCGACTTTAAAGATGTAAACCAAATAACATAAGAGGGTATCCAATAAGCCAAGGGTTGTACATTATCAGAACTTGCCTTCCACAAAATATTATCCATATCGTCTCAAAGCTCAAAGCCATACTTTATGCAAAACTATTAGAACTGGAAAGACAAAACATGGACAATTGTAAATGTAAAAATAGGAATGCAATGTGTCTAACTAAATGAAGCCTATTCTACCCTAAGCTAATAGGTACAACGTCAAGTTAAGTGAAATAGAAATTCCAATACAACCATAGAAGTTTCTCCTTACTTTTGAGTCAAAATATGTGCGCATGTACAATAAAAGTAAGATACAGTGCAGTGGAAAAGATAAACAACCAAATTATATGCACTAAAAGGTAAAAGAAAAAAGTGCAAACACAATGGTGTAACACACCTGACTACTCTAGCAAACAAATAAATCTAAAACAACAACATTTTCTAGGCTCACAACCATACAAGACTCGATTGAACACATGAACGAACAGTCCATGAGACATGGGTCCTAACTGATATGACTCTTCAAGGTAATTTGCAATAGAAGCATGGAAACAACCTTTCAGAAAACTTTGAAAAGAAATATTAACCAAATAAAAATACATATTAAAGGAAAAACTAGTTGATTGGACACAATATTTGTTGTCGTGAAAGTTGAAATTTTTAATAGATGATGCAGGAGAGATGTCATATCAAAAAATTTGACAATTTTTTAGATCATTCTTTGTTTCCACATCGCAGATTAGAGATTTTCATGAAGAAGGATGCATCAATTGAATTATAAATGTCTGATTATTCTTTCCATCTTGAGGGTTTAAAAATTTAACATGTAAAAAATGAGAATCCCTCAAGAGTGAATCCACATCCCATGAGATGACATCAATGACGAGATTCTATGAGAAAATCTTAAATTAACCAAAAATACAAATACCATCAGGGTGACAGGAAGCTGACATAACCATGAGCATAAGTTGAAGTTAAAGTCTTAGATCTAGAAAAGTAAAAATATTTTCTACATATTTATTTTAATTTAATTTTATATTTTTTTCAAAATTAAATTGAAAAGAAAAAATGGCATAAGTACTTTTGAAATAAATCTCAACTCTCTATATACAATGCTATTAAAACTAGTTGAGCCGTATAAAATAAATGTATACTAAATACTGATAGGCATCAACTATATAAACTAAATGACTACTAAATGTCGATATATATCAATCTATGATAAGCAACAAAACACTTCATCATACATTTCAAATTGTTAAAATTAAAAAATTCATAAGAATTAAATAAATTATAATTTTTTTTAAATAATAATAATTAAAACTAACTAATATATAAGTTAAACATATATATACATTTTTAAAAACATGTAACAAGATTCTTAACCATGAATATTAACAGGACTTTATCATGGAGATTTTTAATCTCTAAATAGGCTTTATAATAATATCATAAGTGAACACCGTGACTTATCAATACCACATGCCCAAAAAACTATAACTCATTTTATATGTTACTTATTTATATGACTTTTTTTTTTTAATTCATGAATGAATTATATATATATATATATATATATATATATATATATATATATATATTGGAAATACATCTAATCCTTTAATTTGCGTATACTGTGAAGAACACAAATAATTTATCTAATAATTAAATGGCCATTTTTGAACACTTCTTCTTTTTCTTGTTAGCTTTGTCCAAAATAAATAATCGACAAAGATAGAGTGTCTTAGGGTAGTTTTAGGGTGTTGAATCCATTTGTGTGTTCAAAAGTGCATTTTAAAGAATTAGAAATCACAATCTCACTAAAAAATGTATTGTGAGATTCCAACCAAAAAGATATTTAATTTAGACTATACCTTAAGAATATTCTAAAATATTTTATAACCATTAAATCAATACTATCAAATTCATAATTATTAATAATTAAATTAAAATTTTGAAAGCCCTATTAAAAAATAAACATGCCTATTCACATAAATATTTTGTGGATATGTAGTAAATGTCGTTAAATAAATACCATCCATCTATTACCTATTGATAAACTTATTCCCAAATAGACATGTATATTGAGGTAACAATTGATTTAATTTTATCATTTATGGAATAAATATGTATTATTTATTTTATTTTATTTTTATTAAAAATGTTAAGATATCATAGTTATGAAGATTTTGTTCGCTAAAATATAATGTAAATGAAATGAGAGGAAACAAATAAATTGATAAATTGATATTGAGAATTATAAGTATCATACAAGTGTAAAGTACAACAAAATGTAAAATACAAAATAAAAGGAATTCAAAGTTCAACATGGTAAACAAATTTCTCTACAATACATTTGACAAGTATACAAATTTGCAATACATTTGATATGCTATAAATATACATTAATAGTGGGCTACACAAAGTTTATATTTTCAAACACATATTGCTATTGATTTGCATAACTATTTAAACTATTTATCAATGCTTTAAGATTTTTTTTTAATATTAATTTAGAGTTTACATAACTCGTTATATATACAATGGATATTTTCCCAAGTCTCATTTTCATACTTGATGACATGACAACATTTTACCACATGACTAACATTAGCCTTGAGCACTCTAACAATTGATTTTCCCATTAACCATTATTAGTTTAACATTGACCAATGAAATTTATAATGTTTAACTTTAAAAATAAATATTTTTTCAATATTATTAGAAAAATTATTTTTCGAGAGCCAAAAATAGATTCTGGAAAAAAAATGGTGCCTGCACTATTCTTTAGAGTTTGGGCCACAGTAAGAGTATATGGTTTCTTTCCGAATACAACTTGCGGTCATCTAGTGGAGACAAGTAGTTGAGGGTTGCTAATGATCATGGAAGGAATACACTGAATCAACCAAGACAAATGCTGGCAGCGGATCTAGATGTTGTGGGAATGGCATGGTCATAGTCTTCCACATAACCAGCTTTTCTTCAGCACCCTTAGATGGTAGAGCAGCAAGATCTATGGCATTGCCTAGAGGGGGATTCCATAAATCATTTATCAAACTTCTAGCTAGTATCCCAAAGGGTTTCTTTTTTATTTGTAGGGTGTCTCTTCATTGAAGATATTCGACCGAGTATATTACTCGGCATTCCCTTGTCCTTTTTCATATTGAATTTTCTATCGAATGGGAATAGAATGTTACCACCTCATTTCTCTGGATCTTATGGGAAACATGTCCAGATCCATGGTTACCCAATCTAGTTAGCTCTTAGAATAATGTGGATATAATAGAAGAAACCGCCTATCCTCACATATGAGTTGTGTGGAGGGATAAAAGAGCCACAACATGAGGGGAGGAATTTCATATTTTATAAAAAACCCTAAATGGGAAGTCTTTCCTTTTTTGGGCCTCTGTCATGGATTATGTGGTAAATATCAAGTCAAATATAGAGAATCGATTTTGTTTTCTTGTAGACATACATTGTCTTTAGGATTAAAAAATTTCAATAAATTCCACCATTGTCTTGAATTTAATGCTATGAGGAGGTGATTCTAGATCCAAGATCTGTAGAGGTTCAATTTCCTACAAGGATGTGGCACAAGGTAAGGGTTCTAATCCACTGGATCTACCACTATAAAATCATGGCCCATATATCATCAAACAAAAACAAAAAGTGCCTGCCATGGAGGTAAAAATAATAGAGGTAAACCATCATTTTTATGTTCTTCAATCCAATGAAGTCATATGCAGATTCAATGGGTTTTCACCCAGGTCCAATGCTCTGCATCACTGTATTTTTACAACCTAGACCATCAAATCTAATATATACCTATGCTCCAAAGGTTTTTTCATTGTTTAGTTAGAAACCCAGGAAGACTTGGAGAGATTTTTGAAAGAAGAGCTTTAGTTTTGGGGAAGTGCAGGGCTCTTCATCAACCCATGCTTCCTAGATTTCGACTCCACAAAAATGGTGGTCTCAGCAATGCAAGTAATTGCAAGGTTCCAAGATTTTCCCTTTCCTTTTTGGCATCACATGGTTCTCAAGGATATAAGAAACACTTTGGGGTCATTTATAAAGATAGACTCTGAAAGAATGGAGAAAGATATATTTACTTTTTCCATAAGTTTTGTAGAAACAGACCTAAGTTAAATTCTACCTAATTGCATTTAGCTAAAAAATAAAACCTTCCAGTGGACCCAATTGTTGGATTATGAAAATACGACATTTAAATATCACTAATGCTACCAAATATGACATTTGCAGGACACATGTCGTCGGGAAAAAAGTACCCAAAAAAAAAGAGAAAATGGGCATGACCACAAAACAAAAGGATGGAAACCTTTCATACCCTTCACTTTGGAGGAGGGAGAAGGGGAAATCATAGAAAATCCATCAAACCAAGAAGAAGGGACCACTTAGGTACATGGTGGAAATTCAAGCAACAAGAAAAATGGTACATAATCATAAACAATACATGACAAGATCAACAAAAAACTATGGCATACAAAGAGGACAAGACGATCGACACAAAGAGAGCTCATGCTTCAGAAAGTTCTAGTTTACACAAATAACATCCACCAAAAACAATTGTGAATTATTTGGCAATGGTTCTTGTGGACCATTCTATAGGGGGTCAGCAAAAGGTCCAAAAAAAAAGGAAAATAAAGGGACGATAAGTGATTTTTATATCACTTAATCTTCTCCTTTATATTTTCATTTTTTAGTTTTTTCTCATACTGAATTCTTTTATCATGTGCAAAATGTAACTTTTTTCCTTTTTTTCAAAATTTGAAATGAAATTACGAGATTTTCTCTTTTAGATATGTGTGTGTGTGTGTGTGTGTGATTGGACCATAATTAACGATTTATTGTAGCCTTTCCACAATGTAATGCCATGTGGATAACTTCCTCACATATTTTATCTCATAATTTATGGATATTGTTGCCCATGTGTGATTTTTAAATATTTGTGTAGTGATTTTTTATTCTTAAGCTTTGCAAGAAAACTATCGAAAATTAAAATATTTTCAAAATAGTTCATAATCAAGTAAATAACATATTTATCATTAGTCACTTCCCGCCATAATTTAAGCAAGTATTTGAATAAAACAAAGAGAATGTAAATAACTAGCAATTGTGCCACATGTTGCAAAGGAAACACCATAAGGTGGTAGCATAGGAAAGACTAGCATAGAAGAAAGAAGATGTGATATGTTATGTGATTTAATTGAATATTTAAATTATAAAAATGATTTATTTTATTTAAAAGGAAATTTTAGGTTTGGAGAATTGTTTGGATAAAGAAATTTGTTTTTAATAGCCTTAGGTCGGTATAGATAGTATACAAAGTATATTCATTTAAGGACACAACAGACTATTAAATAATTTCATCATGGTTTGGCAACCCACATATGAAAATAGATGGAGTACACTTTAGTCATATGTTTCTTTTCGAAAGGTTTCTCTCTTTGCAAATCTAATATACCATATAGTGAATAGAAATTGAAAACTTGGCTTCATATTAGATTGGATCATTGATATGCAACATTTCCATAATAGAGGTAGATGAAATCAAGAATATACTCTTATTTTAAATTTAGAGATACATTGTTGATATTCAGGGTTTCTAACATATTGTGGATGTTGCTTCAGGCTAACTTTATTTCATATGAATCCCTTGTAAAATTATTTGAACTTTGAAGCCTATTTAGTTAAACACAAATCATCACATTAGCATAAAATGAGAATGTTGAGACTAACAAATTTTAAAGGGAAATTTTTTGGGAGAAGTAATATAAAATATGGAATCATTTCTTTGTTACTAATCAATAGAAGTACTCATATATTGCACATACTGGCATGATACAACAATTGCATTTATTATATGCATAAATATATCAATGCCATATTTTCATTTTTTATTTTTGAGAGTTAATTATAACTTGTTCCATATAACATGCTCCTCGATGAAAATTCCATTCTTTCGAAAATAGCTAAATTGAAAATTTCACTGAGTCAAACAAAAGGTATCAACTCTACTTATACTTCAATAGTCATTTGAAATTGAATTAGACACTATTGATCTTCAAAGTTTCTCGTATATTGTGGCTACAAGCACATGAATAGATGATTTTGTAAACAATGTATATAACCACATCAAATTATTGAGGTGAAGGCACATAATGTTTAGTTAGATAAGCCAAATGCATCTTGAAATTTGTAAAAATGATTCATGAAACAAGGTCTAAGTAAACAAACATATACTCACTTTATTTATTTTTCTTGATGTTTATTAGAGGCTTCTCATTTCGTTGTTGCCTTATTTTCTTCCTCAATCTCCTCACCAAATAGGTCCAAGTCATCATCATCTTTCTCATCTTTAGGAGGGCTCTGACAATAAGGCATAAAATTCTTAGTACATGACCATGAAATAGGATGTAAATTTCGTAGGTTATAAACTCAAATGTGCCATTGCATTCCTAAATAAACTCATGATAGGTTATACATTGTAATCTAAATAATTGTTAATAAAGAGGTTAGAAATAAGTAGGTCTAACAGAACCAAAGTTCCTTTCTTTGTGTGCACTAAAAAATAACAAAAAATATTTACGACTAATAAAAAAATATCCATTTATGAATTAGCATAAAACATTAAAAAAAATAAGAATTTTAAGTAGGTGAAGGCCACCCAAAATAAAAACTGAGAATATAATTCATAGTTTGACTCTATAGTTCCTGGTATAGAAGGGCCTGGATGTGCCTTTTATTGATGGAATATATAGAACTAAACACAAAAATCCCACTATGAAATTTATAATTGAACATAAGTACTTTTAGAAGATCATTACCATCCAAAACTGTTGGAAATTTCATGTGAAAAAACAACATGGATGCAGAATGGGCACAAAGAAAAGAATAAAACACAAGTTAATGGACATAAAGGTGTAGCTAAAAGAGATTTAAATTTCCTACTAACTTGTAAGGACAAAACTGCCATCAATATCATTTTTTCAAGAAAACACCTTCATCAAGAGGTTTCTAGTTCCATCACTATATATTGTAAAGAATTATTTGGAGGGTAGAATACCATCCTAGTAAACAATATTACATCCAACCATTAATCTGACTTAGCGGTTGGGTTGACCATATGGAGGCTTCCGAGTAGA
Source organism: Pinus albicaulis (assembly GCA_034641835.2). Classification (NCBI taxonomy): domain Eukaryota; kingdom Viridiplantae; phylum Streptophyta; class Pinopsida; order Pinales; family Pinaceae; genus Pinus; species Pinus albicaulis. The sequence goes on from CM076576.1 coordinate 786,691,271, forward strand.
GAGTTTGTTGTGGGAAGGTTTTTTGGTGGAAGGCATGGTATTGCAAGACATGGGTCTCAGATGAATACACATGGAAATGGATTTATTAGTCCAAATACAACTGTAGTTTTTATTATTCATAATGATATACACAATATAGACAAGCAAACAACCAGGGCATCTGTTGGTCAATGACCAACCCTTTGTTTGTTTGATGAGCACACGTTTCTCTTACATGGAATTTTATCAATGTTTGATCAAGTGATGATAATACCATTTTTAAGGGCATGGACATGCTTTGGTGGTGGGGTGGAGACATGTGTTTTCCATGGCAACAATATTTTTTTTCTCTTTTTATTGGATCTATTGGACTCCCTTTCAAATCTATAAAAATAGTAATTTTTATTATGTTTGGGATTTTGTTGCTATGGAAATTCCCTATAATTACATTACTCTACACACAAAAGCTACTCTATTTTATTATGGTTATTTTATTTTATGACAGTAGGTAACCAAACATAGTGATGTTTTCAATAAAAATTTCCTTGCAACTATCGATGGAGAATTCATGGACATAGGAAATTCTTCCATCCATGTTATGTACAACGGTTTTGCTTTGATTTTCTCCATGCCATCCATGATAACTTAGTGTTATGTTAATTTTGGCCCAAGTCTTAAATAGACACTTGAACGTTGTTGTGATTTCATATCTTGCTTGTATCCAAGGTGTTTGATTTTTAAGCCAAGCCCATTCCATAAAAATTACATATATTTTATAAGCTCTAAATGATGTTATTAGAGTAAACAAGGGCATAGTTTTTTAGGAAATGGAAAACTAATTTTTTCTAACAATATAGACATGGAATTTGTATATTTCGAAAGATAAGTAATAAGTATGTTCAAGTTCACAGCTAAGAAATTGGTAGCCTAGTTCCATGGCTATGGGAATAACCATATAACATAAGGTGGAAACATAAATCCATAGAGTGTCAAACAAAGGGTGGCTGAACAGAGAAATGGCATCATAGAATAGGTTCCCTACAAACAAAGAGTTATAGCAATAGATTTTGGAAAAGAAGAATGCCTTAGGATAAGAGAACTTGATATGACAATACAAAAGGTAGTAAGATATAAAGACCAACAGAAAGACTTAAAGCCTTCCAGAATAGAGATTGATGAAATCAGGCACATACTATCATTTGAAAATGAGATAGCGAATGTTGGTCTTAAAATTTTTTGATACATTTCCCATCTCATATGGGATTGTGCGTATAAAGTTGATCAATAAGATAATTGGATCATGTTGTGAAACTAGCTCCAAAAAGAGAAGAAAAGAGATATCAACGCCTTAGAAATAAGCCACTTCGAGGGGGCAACCTACAATACATTACATGAATGAACAATTCTTGGATGATTCAAATTACAAAACCTCCTTTCTATATATAGGAGTCCATGGGGCCACAATGTAAACCTAGTGGGGCCACAATGTAATCCTAGCCAACCTAACAATAATAATTTAAGGGCACAATAATAACAATATGGGGGTTACAAGGGTACAATAATAACAATAAGGGGGTTACACTAACAACAATAAGGGACTATACTAGTAATATAGGGACCTAACAG